>CP106732.1:47698816-48168361 GCA_025506655.1 Gossypium rotundifolium | reverse complement strand
GTACTTCTACCCTATGATTCGATAGTTTAATATAAAGTGAAGGTGTGTACAAACACTGCACACACATGTCATCGGTAATGCCAAAAATCTAAAAAGCCGAATATGGTTAATTGGGCCCAGTGAGGCTAAGTTTGATGAAATTGATTGATTTGGTTATATGGATTGAGCTAGACATGCTAGTTACATGATCCTGAATTGTTTAGGGCCTAATGGGCAATATGAATGAGATCATGGCCTAATGGGCCATTAGAATGTGATTTGGGCATAAGGGGCTTTATGAACGTGAAATGGGCTTGATGGGCTTTATGGGGACGTAGACATGTATGCTAGGGTTTAATGGACTTTAGGCCTAGTTCTGAACAACTTTTAAACTGCATAAGACTTAATCTAATAATTAACATGTCCATGAACAAGTCATTGGGTCGAGAGTGTGGCAGCGGACATATGCATGTCTAGAATTGTATCTAGGGAGAGCTTGGTACTTAAGCGGTTCTAGTGGCCCACCTCCTCTTCTCTAGAATCCTACCTGGTGCATAGTGTTTGTTCATTCTAGCCGCAACGACTTGTTAATGGGCCAAAGTTCATAACTAAAACCCAAGAGAGACCAAAACACCCCTAATTTGTAAAATTGCCAAAACACCTCTAATTTGTAAATTACCAATATACCCTTAGATTGGAAAATTATCAAAATATCCTTAGATTTTAAAATTACTAAAATACCTCGATTTGTAAAATTATCAAAATACCCCTAATTTGCAAAATTACCAAAATATCCCTGATTGATAAAATTTCTAAAGTACCTTTGTTTTGTAGAATTACGAAAATACCCATCTAGGGTAGAATTATGATAATGCCCGTCTAGTTTAGAATTACGAAAATACACTTGATTGTGAAATGACTAAAATACCCTATGTGATGAGTATAAGTTTTATGGATGTTACTTATGTGTTTGTTGTATTCATATGATATTCTGTTTAGGATGCATATGGGTCGAAATTATGGTGCGGAGGAAGAATTTGAGGATCGCATAGTTGATTGACGACCGTGGATCCACTGGTGGCTTTAAGCCCATTATATGGATAGCAGATTTGCTGCAACGTTGAGTAGTGCCACTGTGAGTGCTATCATTGGAGTGTAGCGGAGGGGTGGGTCGAGCTAGAATTCCCCACAGGTGTATAAGGTTGGAAGGGAAATGGAGTGTAGCGGATGAATATTTGGGGAGGATTTTGCATAATCTTGTTTCCATGTGATATGATACGATATGATATGCTATGAGGTCATTGTGGGCTAAGGCCCAAGACAACCGATTTTTATAGGGCTTAGACCCAATGTGATAATTGTATATTGAATTGAATGCCAAGGGTCGTACACACTGAGTTTCGAGACTCACACCCTCCTTATTTAATGTTTCAGGTGACGCTCAGTAGATGGCTTGACGTGCAAGGGGACTCGGAGATGGCCACTTTGCAAGTTAATTAGAAGTTTTGTTTATTTGTTTCGAATGAGTTTGGTTTAAATACTTTATTTTCATTGGCTGTAATACGGCCTTTTATCTCCAATTTGACGTTACTTGTGGGTTTTATTATTATTTTCGCTGCTTAATTTTTATTTGAACTTAAAGAAATTTCTAAAGTTTAGCAAGGTTTTTAAAATAACTATAACATATAGGCTTTTATTTAAAACATGGGATTTCTTCATAACTTTTCAAGTTACTTAGATTTTGGGCTTCTAAACCTTAAACTTAAGTTTTCTGCTAAACAAAGTCATTTTGAGAATTTCCTTCAAATTTACATTGCCAGATTCGGCCATAACGTCCGAGCCGGGTTTGGGGGTGTTACAGTTTTATTTATACGGTAATGCTCTATAACCTTATTCTCTTGTGAGATATGGGTTAGCGGTGTTACAACCCTTGGCTTATCCATTCAAAATCTAGTAAAATCGTTTTGGCCCTCGTTCTTTTTGGATTAAAGGATCACTTGTCATCTTACCTTCAAAGCATGATTCACATTTGGGACGTTCAACTTCTTTAAGCGTAATTAAGATGTCGTCTTCCACAAGTCTAATGATTATTTCTTAGTTAATTTGACCAAGTCTCGAATGCCAAAGCTACGCCTCATTAGAGTGAAAAGTTTTAAGTCTTTTATTCTTTATTTCAGTCTCAAATAGTTTGTACATTTCTGGTTTGAAAATATAGAGATTATTTGACATCCATCCATTACAGACAAGATTACGATTTTTAAATGTTGCAATTTCATTATTAAAAGTCACGGTCAAGCCATCTTTATATAAACATGCAATAAAAATTATGTTTCTTTTGAAAGTTGGTACATAGAAAACGCCTTTTAAAATAATCTTCCTAAAATTATCAAAATAAAGATGTACATCTCCAGCTATTTCAGCTACCACACTTGTCTCATTCTTGATCCACAACGATAAACTCTTATCTTTAAGATCTTTTGTCTCTTTGAACCCTTGTAGAGAAACATAGAAATGATCAGTGTCTCCTGAATCAATAACTCGGTGGTCTATTGAGTCTTCTACTAAACAAACTTCTATCATCAAGAGCTTCATACCATTGCCTTTAGTAGCTAGGTATTCTTTCCACTCTTTACAGTTTGCCTTAAAGTGTCATTTCTTACTACAGAAGAAACATTTAGACTTATATAAGTTTTTAGGCTTTCTTGTTTTCTTCCTTTCCAATTGTGGTGGCATAGAGACATCAGCCTTGCCTTTTCTATCATGCTTTATCTTCCCTTTTTAGGAAGAAGGGACAACTATGTTTGCTTCTGCTCTTCAGATCGGCTGAATGTCACTCAACATCAAATTATAGGATTGTAACTCCTACATGAGTTGTGCAAGTGCCAGGTTCTTGTTACCAAGGTTATATACGACCTGAAAGCCTGTAAATTCTTTGTACAAGCTCTTGAACACTATCTCAATCTGAATTTTCTAGTCTAAATTGGCCTAATTATCTACGGCCTTAGCAAAGTAGCCCATAAGAGTGATCATATGGTCTTTGACCAAAGTGTTAGGTTTTTGTTGAGCATTTATCAAGCCAGTTATAGCAGACTATTGAGCCGAGGTAGCTTGGCCTTCAAACATGTCTTATAGCTTATCCAAAATCACTTTAGCAATCTTACTGCTCTCCAATTGCTTATATAGGGTGATGGTCATGCTTGACAACATAGAAAATGATTTTTTCATCAGACTCCTTGCAACATTTCCTATCCTCAACTTGAGTGGTCGGTGGACACTTATTAGCAAGAACTATTTTAAGTTTCTTACAACTCAAGAAAATTATCAAGTTCCTTTTCCATACCTTACATTTTTTTCGTTAAGTTTTTTAGTGAGTATGTTTAATAAAGGAGTTGGTGTTATTTTTTGAACTGAAAGTAAAAAATTCATATATTAATATATTTGTATTAAGAAAATGTTTGAAAACATTTTGAAACTTTATGATATGCACTAAGATGATGCATGTGTCTTATATTAAACTTTCAAAACATTTGTAAGCCATTGCACGAATAATTCCTACACCCATTGAAGCAAGCAACTTTAATGTAATCATGATCAACTAGTATGAACATGGATTTCCATCCAACTAGTACATGAACCTAATTCATTAGGCATTCATACGTACTAATAATCATGTAATGTTTGGCCATCATTCTAATTTAAGCATAGTTCGTTGGGGAGTTACTTAACCAGATGATATTGAGTGTATAACCATCAACTCAACACCTATTGCATCATGCACCAAAAATGAGTCATCATGGGACAATCTCATCGAGTAGCATAATGTGAATTGTTATCCTCTTTCAAGACAAAATTTCTTAATGTATCGCATGATAATACCTACCACAAGGGTCAGTCCAACTATCATATTATCAAAATAAAATTTTGCTTACTTTCAGGAAGTCTCCTCAGTGAAAACTGGATGACAACGTCTCTCACTGGGCAAGTTCATTTCATGCCATCATAAGAGACCATTTTGAAGCTCGTAGGTCATGTCTATGGGTCTTCTCCCACTCAATATTTTAAAACATGCAATATTTTAAATTTTAAATTTTAATCATAAATGATCAATATATGCATCGTACACGTGCCATTCTCGTTGGATCACCGGGACGCCTTGTGGCCTAGCAAAAAAATTATTCTGGTGATACAAACCTGTAAAGCCTACTTTTAGTCAAATCAAAATAGTAGTTTTGGGGGCACAAATCCAAGGTAAAAATAATTATTTTATTATTATTTTAATTTCTACAGTGTGATAATATGTTTGTGTGAAAATTTCGTTAAGAAAATTTATCGTTTGATTGGTCAATTTGATAAAAAGACTAAATCACGTAAAGTGAAAAAGTATTGTTTTAATAGTTAAAGGTATCTATTAGCCATGGATTATAAAATTTAAGGTCCTTAATTGATAATTAGACCCTTTATATATTTAGTGGACAATTATGGTCATAAAATGGATGATATTTAATGGTTTTATTAAAGGTTAATTTTGTAATTTGGTTATTAAGCATAAAATAAATAAAACAAAACAAAATTTATTTGTTTGGTATCATCTTCATCAACTGAATTTGGAGAAGAAGAAAGCCATTTTTAGGGATTTAGACATTCGACCACATACAAGCTCAATTGTAGGTCTATTTTTGTCTCGTTTTTTATGATTTCTATGTTTGTTGTGATCGTTGCAACTAGTTCTAGCTAGCCTAGGGACTATTTTGTAAAACTGTTAAAGATTTTCAATGATGCCATTGATGAATACATGATTATTTTGATGTTTGATGATAGATTATGAATGATTGTTGATAGATATACAAGTTTTGTTAAGTGGTTTTTGAGAGAAATGCAAAATAGGGATTAAATTGAGAAATATGTAAATTGAGTGGTAGAAATGTGAAATAAATGAAAAATATGGGCTGCTAAGGGCATAATAGAGATTTGGCTAGGCTTGGGTTGTGATGAAATTGAATGAATTTTGTTTTACAAGCTTAGAGATTAAATTGTAAAAATGGTGAAACACTAGGGGCAAATGTGTTAATGTGCTTAAATGTGTGTTTTGGATTAAATTGAATAGAGAGATTATTAAATAAGTTAATTTTGAATATATTTAGACCAAGAAAAAGTGGAATTTGGATCTAGATCGAGGGAAAACTAAAGTTATCGACTAATTGACCTATTTTGTTATTTTCACATCTGAGGTAAGTTAGTATGTGATAAATTTTATAAATGTATTTTAAATGCTTTGATATTGTATAAGTTGTAAATATGAGACTTCGGATAAGTTCGACAATGGATTGATGGTAATTCGACAATTGAAATCTCGATTGAATCTTAGGAATATTTTAGGATACTCGTGACATATCATTAGGGGATACACTGAGTTGGCTTTGGGCCATGATATTAGTACTTCGGGTGTGAGTTATACTGATTTGGCTTCAGGCCATGGTATAGGTACTTATTGAGCAAGACTCCTGAGTATTCGATTTTTATTCTGAATGATTTAGTGGGTAAATGAATGGTGTGGTTGAGAATGAGATTTGTACGAGATGGTATAGGTATGTGCAGAAACCTTATTAGCTTTGGATCGAAGAAATAGTGAAGAAAATATATAGTTTTGTGAATGACAAATTGGAAGGTTTGTTAGTTGATGTGAATTCATGTATTGATAATCAGTTGTTGAACTATGTGTTTATGATTATATCGAGTTTATTTCATACGGCTTACTAAGCTATAAAGCTTACGACGTTTATTTTTCTATTTTTTATAGTGATTTGAAAGCTAGATCAGATTCGAGGATCGTTGGAGACTGGATCACACTATCCACCTATCACTTGCTACTATGAACTTTTGTATTTTAAGTATATGGCATGTATAGGGACTTTGAGTTATTTTGGTACATGTAGCATGCTTTTGGCCATTTGTGTTGGCTTGGAAATATTAAGTGTTTGGTCTTGTGTTAGTCATGTAAGATGGCTTATTTTGGTAATTGTGTGATGTGTGTATATGTAACACCCCTTACCCATGTTCAATGCTGGAACCGGATACATGGCATTACCGAACTTAACTTACTTAAACATACAACATCGAGCTATAAAATTTCATTTCAACTTCAAACTTCTCACTCATATTCATAACATCCTTATTATGGGCCTACGAAGCCCTAAACATACATACGAAAGGTTCTGGAATTAAACCGAAAACTTTTACGCACTTACAAATATTTTACCTAAATAGGGCCACACGCCCCCGTGGAGGAAGGGGTATGCCCGTGTGGCATACCACACGTTCATTTTCCACACCCGTGGTCAACACTGACTTGCATCACACGGCCTGTCACACGCCTTCTGTTTGGCCTGTGGTCGACACTGACTTACATCACACGGCCGGTCACACGCTCGTGTCCCTCAAACATGTGGCGAATTAAATTCCAAAATTTAGGTGTAGACTTCACACGACATGGGCACACGCCCCTGTCCGTGGTCGTGCCTTCCACACGGCTGAGACACACGACCGTGTCTCTGCCTGTGTGTTTACTACTGAGCATATTAACTTTCAAAACTAACATGCAGGGGACACATGGCCTAGCCACACACCTATAAGGCTGACCGTGTGTTACACATGGCTAGAAACACGCCCGTGTGCCTACCCTTGTGGACAAGAACAAGCCTATTTGCCAAGCTCTATTTATCACTCTAACTCATACAAACATAAATCATATTCAATCATCAACCCATTCATACATACCTAACCAAGAAACCCAATCCTGCACCATACACATTCATGAATAACTCCATCTCTTCATAGATTAATAATAATGAGCCATCAAATATGGCCTTATACAAAAGAGTTCATCTTAAAAGAGCCAACACACTTGGCCAAAACAACAAGACATTTCACTAAGTCTAGCCCCTATACAAGCCATACTCAGAATGCTAAGTTTAACAATACCGAGATGTGTTGAGAGCGTGGGCGATATTCTAATTATCTTCGTATCCTGAGCTGTCTCTTAGACACTATAAAACAAGGGAAAAGAAAGGGAGTAAGATTTAAGCTTAGTAAGTCTACATGTAAACAATAAGCATCACACCATATGCAAAGCAACCACAAACATTTCATATTGTGTAAGAACATTTCACATTTTCATAGTCATGCTTACTCATCTCATCTCTTACCACATTCCAACCATATGACACATATATTGCTCACTTTTACTTGAACATATACCCTGTACTTATCACCACAAACCACACGAAAGATTTACTTAAATAAGTTTTCGATGAACCCTTTGGAATAATACTATATACCAGTGGTTTCGCACACAGGCCACCATTAATCAATAATAGGTTGTTATCACACATAGCCCACGAACAATAATAATTACGGTGGTTTCACACATAGCCCACCAACAAGAATAATTACAGTGGTTTCGCACATAGCCCACCAAATGATAGTATAAATGATGGTATCGGACACAACCCATCATGAATAAATAATATAGTGGTACCGCACACAACCCACCAAATAATAGTTACGGATATTTTTTCTCAATTACATTCCTATTCCGAGGTTCATATGAGAAATTACTCATTTTCTATCAATTTCAATCAATCTCACCATTAATTGATCTCATTCATACAATGTATCAATAGGTAACAACATGTATTAAAGATGTATCGTTTACATATAAACTTACCTCAGTGCAAAATGTATTAATCAATGGTTTAGCCCGTAACCTTGCCTTTTCCTCGGTCAAGGTTGTTTCCGCGCTCTTTTTGATTTAAAATAATGAAATTTACTCATTCAAACGTTATATAATTAATGATACATCAAAATTTCTACTTAGGCAACAATGACCACTTTGCCCTTATACTTTGGCAAAATTATGATTTTGCCCCTAGGCTCGTAAATCATTTTTCATCACATTTTCTCATTAAGCAAGCCTAGCTGAACATTTAATTCTCTTACAAAAATTTATATAACTCATCATTTCATGCATTTATTATTACAACCTTTACAAATAAGTCTCATTTAGGTGTTTTCATGGTAACACCTCTCACAAAAGTTATTCCTTAACCCCTTAACATTTATTTTCTTCCATAAAACTTAACAAATAACGTAAACAGTCTCATGGAAAGTCCCTAAACTTTCAACCATTATGCAAAATAGTCCACTCATTAGCTAGCTTAAGCTTTAGGGGTTCCAAAAGTACAAAAATTATCAAGAAAGTCCTCTAAAATCACTTACTTGCAAGAGAATAGCTTTGTAACATCCCAGATAGGAGGCTCTGCATTTGTACTATGTTATGTGTGTATGATGTGCTATGTGTGTTATTCTGGTGTGTTTAAAGGTTTCGAGAAGGTTCGAGGTGAAGCTTGAGCCTTAGTGGAAATTTTGTTTTTGGGCACTACAAGGGAAAGCTAGTTGAAGTGGGCCTTAAGGGTACTTAAGTGGGGTAGTTGACACATGAATCTAATTGGTAAAGTGGCAAAGAGGTGCCACTAAGGGTATAGGTAGGTGACGCCACAAGGAAGATGTGAGGAAGCAGGTTCGAGTTGCGTTGACAGCAAATGGGAGTGTTTTTTTTTAATTTTATGCGCCTCAGGAGCCTGAGAGATGGTTTCAGCTGGGACTTTGCATGGGTGAGTGTGGATTAAGTCAAGAGATATGAAGATGAGGATAAGAGAAAAATGTGGAATAGGGTATGAGTGTAGGTGGTGGCCGAATGTTGGACACTAGGAGCAAGGGGGAGAAATAGGTTTTGGTATGGCCAGGGTGTGCCGAATTTTTACTTTGGAGCATAGGTTTTTGTTCTCCAAAAAAGTGGATTTTTGGCTTTTGGGTAAGTAGGTGCCGAAATTGTGTTTAGTAAGGTGACAATTCTCTTCTTATTTTTGGCATTTGAGGTTTTCTTTCTCTTTTTCTTTTTCTGCCAAAACCGAAACCACTTAGGTCCTACAGAAAACTCTTCTTCTTTACCTTTCCTAACACTTCTTTCTATCTTGTTCTATTTCACTTCTCCTAATTGTTTCCTTCTCAGAAGCCAAAACCCCTAACTCCATTCTCATCTCCACTTCTATGCTATAGCCGAATGTCCCTTGCCCATAGTTCTCTTCTCTGTTTCTTCCACAAGCCGAATCTTCATAGCCTTTCTCTTGTTCATCTTCTCTTCTGATCTCTTCTAAAACTGAAAACCCCTAAATATCATCTGTGGTTTTATTTTATTTCTTTCGGCCTTTCAATCTTCTTCCTTATCATTGTCAAATCTTCTCTTAATTGGTAGCTGAATCTCCTGTGTTGAGGTAAGTGTCGACTCCTGATAATCCTCTATGTTCTCTTTCGATTTTTGGAGGCCAAAATCGAGTGGCCAATTGGCTTGGTAAGGCCATCGTTAAATTGATGTTTCTCACTGTTTCTTGTGTTCTCTTTGGGGCGCTATTCTGGGAATTGAAAGAGATCTGATTGTCTAGGTTCCTAGGCCAGAAATCGTTAATATCTAAACCATATCTATTCTTTCGGGATTACAAGGTAAAGGTGCTCTCTTTGGATTGTATTTAGGTCATTATCATAATCAGTACCTTAACCCTACCTTGTGGTTTGATGGAATCCAATATCAAACAGGCAAAAAAGGTGGTTGGACTCGTGAACCCAACCCCAAAGTTCAAGAAGCGTACGGTGTCTACTATTCGAGATTGGCCACCGGGTTGTGGGCGACTTACGGCGAATAGTATCTGAGATAGCGATGGTTCCTATTAGCAACAGTGTCGACATAGAAAGCGTGGTATTGCTTGTTATCAGGTGTGTAAACCTTCACACACTTTATTTTATTTGTGCTAACAATTATGTGGGCTGAAAAGCCAGAAAAAGATGTGTAGACAGTCGTGATGCCCTTAGGGGTAAGGATAGGAATGCAGTACGTTCTATCGTATCGCTGCTAGGAATGCCGTGCGTTCAAAGTATCGTTTTCTTTGCATGGACGAATATATGTATGGTGATCTACTGTGTTATGGATAGCATGTTGCATTCGTTAGGATATGTATGTAGCTCATGGGGTATGGGTATGATATGAAGGGGAAGAGCATGATTATTTGGTCACGTAGTGATCGGTGGCTATGCCACGATATATATATATGTTCATGCATTAAATGGGTCACATAGTGATCGGTGGTTAAGCCACGATATATATATATTATTTGGTCATGTTGTGATCGGTGGTTAAGCCACGATGCATTATTTGGTCACCTAGTGATCAGTTTATGACTGGTAGCATGACTGTCGAAATGGAGTGTAGCGGATGGAGGGTTGATTGCAGAAATCACCACTCCCTTCAATTTCTCTTCCGCGGTGTAGTCAAGATCATCCATGATGCGCTCAACCGCTTCTAACCAATACTCAACTATGTTAGGAGCCACACCAGAAACACCCCTAAACATTTCTGCCCCATTAGCTCGAAGTAGCTCTGACACAGATTTTTGAGCTACTGATCACGTGCTCACTCCAGTAACTCTCTGCAAAACACGTAACATCGCCTGAGACACAGCATCGTCTCCACCAGTTTGATCCTAAAATTTCGCTTCCACAACAGGCGGTGCTGGCACTTCACCTTCCAGCCCATGTTCTGATTCTGAAGGTTTAGACCCAACACCCTGGCCGCTACCACGGCCGCGCATGCCACGTCCACGTCCTCTAGCACTCATGATTAACGATTCGACTTAATCTGATTAAAAGTTTTATGAATTAGTATTTTCTTCCACTGTGTATTACTGAGCAGTCTTATGAAAATAGAATTAAAAGTAATTCTCGCAAATACATATATACCTAAAGGTTTTAGTCTTCTAAAGTCGAATTTCTTTGTACTAGCAATCATAGCACAATACAATTACTTCACGCAAAACAACCAATGATTAGAAGACTTACCGTGCTAATTTGGTGCCAGAGTCGGGTGCCATGCTTCCAGAAAACACGTATTTTATCTAACCCATTTTCCAAACCATCTTTCAAAAATATTTTTGAACCTCATACCCACAGTTGAGCTTTTGAAATCGGGCTCTGATACAACAATTGTAACACCCCAAGCCCTATCAAAACGCTACGACCGAATCTGGTATGCTACAGGAAAGGAAATTTGGAAAACTAACTAAATATCATGAGTTGGTAAAACTTTGTGTTTCGTTATTGTACCTTTATAGAAAATTTAAAGTAATTATTTAACTTAGACCGCATTACAAAATCAGGATCATTTGTCGAAAGTCAAATTTATGAAAATTCCAATAAATTTCCCAGTTGAAAATGATGTAGCGATTTTTAAGTGAAAACTCCGAATCAATTTATTACTCGCCATCCATCTTTCATTAGTCATTTGAAAACCAATTAATCAAAGTTCTTAATCTTAGAAAAACTCCAACTTTTTAAGTTTATTAAATATGCTATATCAACTTCATAATAAAACCCAAATTAAAGTTAAAGTGGCCTTATTACAACACCAAAATCCAAACTTAATAGTGAAATTTAAAATAAAGAAATCAAAATTACTAGAAAATACTGCATGGCCACCTCGAGTCTGCCTCGGCTCCAAATTCACGATCTAGTAATTACCTACAAAATTAAGTAGAGGGGTGACTCATCGGGACTCAGTGTGTAAATTCCCAACAAGCAATACTCAGGCTCTAAGCCCACAGATGCACATTTAGGCCCACATAATCCAACATATTAAGCATGTATGCAATGCAGCTCTGCCCAACCTACTTTTCCAACCTCTATAACACCGAATCAGCCAAACGCCCATGGCACCAAGCCATTGGAGTTCTAGACCACCTTGATACTAATCACTATGAGAAAGTCACTAATAATTGTGTGGGGCCAACCCACCGTGGTACCAAACCACTGGGACGAGTCACTGAATCATATATATATACATGGTGTTAAACCACCGTGGTACCAAACCACTGAGACATAGTCACTGTATGAGATATGTGGGGCCAACCCACTATGGTACCAAACCACTGTGACAGTCCCTAAATAACACTTCCCCTTTTTCATCAAGTCCCAAGATCATGCACATACTAGCATGCTAAAATGAATGCAAACAAGCTTCAAATGCACGAATGTCAAATATTACACACATTCACATATTTCGAACATAAAATTGTAGTGGAACTTACTCGGTGTCTCCGAATTTACCCACCAGGGTATCTCGACTGTCAATACAATCATTTCAGCTTTCAGGCAACATAGCTAATAATGTAATTTATTACACAGTATGTGAGAATTACACACCTGATAACGCGTAAGACTAAACTCTCTACGTCGACGCTTTCACTAGCAAGGATGATAGTTATTTGTCTATCCCAGATAGACGTAAGCTCTCTACCACAACCCGGTGGATAATCTCGAACCGTCGACATAGCACGCCTTTTGAACTTTGGAGCGGAGGCTGTGGGTACGCTCCCTTCCTCAGCTTGACCGTTTCTTGTATCCATGAAATAAACTTGATCAGAGGTAGAGAAAATGTCGATTGACCATCAAAAGAATTGGTTAAATCAAACTATAACCCATAAGGGATATAATAACCAAAAACCTAAAAGAAGTGACTCCTACCTTTGTTACTAATGCAAACATGCAAGACAGCTTAGAAAAGAACTCCCGGCAACTGAAGAAACCTTAACACTTCTCTTCTTGATATTCAGCCACTAGGCAAGAAAAATGAAAGACGAGTTATGGAAGAATGAGTGGTCAATTTGTTGAATAGGTGTAAAGGAGATGAAGAGAAACTAAAAGGGAATACCTTACCTTGATCAACAAAAACCGAACACTAGAAGGTTGACTTGTAAAATCAAATGTGTCCCTAGATATCACCAAGTTAGAATTGATTCCTGAAACAGAACAAAAGAAACTACCTTTTGGCAAAATCAAAACAAAAAGAACCACCCTTTCTAACCATTCGACTAACATCCAAACTTACAAATGACCTTCCAAATGCTGGCTAGATGAAGAAGAGAATACAAGAATGAGCCCCCTACAATCGGCCAATGCCCAAAAGGAATGAATCAACACCATCGGTTTAACAAACTACAAGATAAAAGTAAAAGAATAAAAGGAAAACCAAAAAAATAATCCTTACCAAAATAAGAAGATGCCGATTGGAAAGGTTATAATCGGCTACTGGCAAAACAAAAGAAGAATGCCTTCAGTTAACACTCAAAAAGATTTGGCTTCCACAAGATACAAACAACGAAGAGAGAGGAGGAAAAAAAGAAGAAAGTTTCATTTTCAATCACTTAGAATAAGAGAAATGCGAAGTAAAGGGAAAAATAAGCAACACTGATTCGACTAATAGAAGAGATGAGTTTTAGGAGATGGTTTGGCTAGCACAGAAAATGTTAGAGGAGAAGAAAGGTTTTGGCTTGGCAAGAGAGGAGATGTTAGAATGGTTCAGCTAAAGTAGCTAATAAGGGTAGGCTTCCAAGATAAGAGAATAGGAGTATCCGGCTACTTGTGAGAACTTTAGAGAAGAAGAAACAAAAAATGGAAAGGAAGAAAGAAAATGCTACGGTTTTGGTAATAGAGATTGACACAAAATGACCGAATAAGCAAAACAAAGAAATGAAGCCAAAGCCTCAAGCCTCCAAAATTTTGGCATACCAAAGCTAACACTAAACTGAATTCTCCCCCCAACTTCAAGCTTTCCACATTTGGCCACCACTCCACTAACATCAAATCCCATGCTTTGCTCCTACTTTCACTCCCCTTCATCAATTTGAATCGGTTTGACACATTCAAACACCACTATCACCTCATGGCCACTCATTCAAAAATCTTAGACTCATTTAACCAACTACCATGAAGAGTCCATCCGAATGCCACTACATTAGCTCCCTAAACGCAAAAATAAAGCTTTTGAATCTTCGCTACTGTGACTCGAACTCCTTCCCCCTGCTCCTCCCTTGTGACGCCACATCCCTGCACCTTAAGTGGCGTCCACCTGCCACTCCACCACACCTCTTCTTGTGTTACCAAACACAAGAAATTACCCTTAAGACCTACCTCCACCAGCTCTCCCCTAAAGTGCTTAAAAATAAAATTTTTACCAAGGCCCTAACTTTCCCAAAACCCCCAAGCACACCAAAATAACATGCAGAACAAACCAAACACACAGAATTACATAGAATGTAGAACCCCTAATTCTAGGATGTTACACACGCTCATATGGCATCATTCGTTGGTATTTTAACGTTTCGGCATAATGCTGATCAACAGTCAAGATAATACAATATATGCACCTTCGGCATTTTAACCGATTAACAATCAAAATAGTGTATACGGATACACACCTTATCACGTAGAGTACTAAATAATCACGAGCGCGTCACCTATACCAAACATAACACACAGTTAACTTACATAACAAAGGAATTGGGAGATCTCTAATCCAAACACCTAACCATAAGATTTACTATTACTTGCCTTCACCAGAGCGATCAACTGTGATTTGCCTAGTTAAACCAAAGTTTCATGTAGTCACCCTTCCATATCCAGGCATAAAGTCTCGAACCGCTGAAAACCTACGCTGCTTAAACTTGGGAGTGGAGGCTATATGCACAGTCTCGACTCGCACCTTTATAGTCACCTTATGGCTAGAATCCCCTTTGCTCATCAAGAACACAATCTTAAAAAACAGGAGTCAACACGAATGCTTAAATCACAACCACAAAGTAACCGATCACTCTAATAGGAAGAAATGAGAAAATGATGTGAATGGGCCTATGGCCCATTCTCGGCCCAAATAAGCCCACACGCTTGTGTGGCCCATTTAGCCCAAAACTAGCCATAGATATGAGATTCATATAGTCCAGTCAAATATTTACTACACAATCATACAACTATCTAATTCGGCCCACAGGCCCATTGGCCCTACATGGCCCCTTTCGGCCTATTGTGGCCCAAATAGCCTAAAACGACAAGAACGCTCATGATGGCCTCAACTATCACGTCGAAGCTCCCACACATGTGCTCGCACGCTCGTGTGGCTACCATCATTGTGTGACCGACATTTCGGCATTTGCCGCTCTACAGCTAGAGTAGTGCGAAATACACACCTGATAGGAATTTGGAGTTAGTCTGGGCTCCGAGCACTCCTATGCCCTAGCGCGAACCAAGGTATGCTTACTCTCCTTACAGATCGCTCTATTTAAAGCCAGCTTCTCTGCTACTCTCGTGCTAGCTTCCTGATATGGGATCCCTCTATCAATCCTCCAAAATCGCCCCAAATTAGCAAAATAGTCACCTTTCGCATGTAAGGGGTTTCGAACTCAAGCTCCCCTGTAACTTAATCCACGCCGCTAGCCACCTTACCAACTTGCTCCTTGTGTAACAAAACAAGCACAACTAAATATAAGTCTATGGGCCAAAGTCTAAATTCTAAAGGGGAATCAAAATGAATTGCAAGTGACAAGACTTGAACCCATGCTCCCTTGCAACCTTAATGACGCCTTGCCACTAGACCACTCACTTGCTTGTGTCATTTTTCCCCACATTTTATTCTTAAAGCCTTCTTACTTACTCTCAGGGTTTTATTCTCATAAGACCAAAATTTTTCCTAAAGCCCAGGTTTGAACCTGGGACTTCATAGAATCCCCCTAGCCTTCCAAAATCGCTCACCCAATAGGTCCAATTTGCATTAGTGCCGTTCTCTTATTCTCAAAAATTTTAAACGCTCCCATGCCCAAGGCCCAATGGGCCTATTCTACTAGGCCCAAAAATTCAGGGCATTACAAAGTTAATTACCGCAAGTGGATCAGTGTTCATTGTTGGACGATTGCACCTGCTTAGTTGCTCCGGATCTTGGTATGATTTGATTAGGGTGCTAGAGCTTTGGGTCATAAATGACCTGAAGAGAAAATAAAAATAAAAATAAAAATAAACCAAAATTAAATGTCGTATCTATAGGTTTTAATTTTCCAACTTTTCTTATTATTTCTAAAAATATTTTCTAGATTTATTGTTGAAACCTCCCTAGCAACGGCGCCAAAAACTTGAACTCCTATAAACGTCTTATCGTTTGTAGTAAAATATCACACCAAAATATAAGAAATTAAATTAAGAATCTGCACAAGTGCACAAGTCAAATTGTAATATAGTATAGTTTAGAACAAAACACTTGAAAGTATTTGAAGATCGTACCTAAGGAGAATGGAATAAATCTCTAAAAATATTTTTACAATAATAAGTCTAATTAGTATTAATTAAATCATATATTACGACAAATCATAAAATAGATTACGGAGAGAACTTAAGTAACCAAAATAAATAAATAAGAAAAATAAAAATTTTGACTAAAATTAATAAACCAATCGGGAAGA
The DNA here is from genome assembly GCA_025506655.1 of Gossypium rotundifolium. Classification (NCBI taxonomy): domain Eukaryota; kingdom Viridiplantae; phylum Streptophyta; class Magnoliopsida; order Malvales; family Malvaceae; genus Gossypium; species Gossypium rotundifolium. Next base: position 48,151,997 of record CP106732.1, on the reverse strand, counting down.
TTAACTTGCTTGTGGGTTTTAATTAACTTTGGATGAGAGTTTTAGGGTGGATTAGTTATCGATTAACAAATCATTACCTTCTGGCCTCTAATTAATTAATCGATTGGTTGATACTAAACATCTTTGGATGTCGGTTTCTTAACCGGGATGAACTATGATTTACTTGATTCGACTTATCTCCGATCTCGTCTAACCTATGATATCCTAGGGGTTTCAAGCCTAAGGTTTAAGAACACATAATCTATACCAACTAATCCTCTCGAAAAACCCTTAATCCTCTGTTAATCATGTCCCTATCCACTCTTTAATCTCCCCTAAAGGATTTAGCCACTCATTTTATCCATAACCTCTAACTCAATTTAATAAATCATGTAAAGAACACAATTGAATCAGAAGAGAAACAAGATTAGAATAATCATAGATTGATATCGAAGGAGAACGAAGTAATAAATCTCTCGATTAGAATAACAAAATATGTCGATTGAAAAGAAAAAATAAACTAAATAATTGAATAATATAAAATAACACTTGGATTGAAACCTAAACCTCCCTAATCAGGCCTAGACATTATGGTAGAATTCAAAACTACATGACCTTATTTAAAATTGTAACATCACAAAGTTGGACCTAGTAGGATTGGGCCCCTTGGGCCTTGGGCATAGTAGCGGTTAAAATTTTAGAGAAAAAGGGAATGTGAAACACCCCAAACCCGCCCAAAAAGCCTAACCGGATTTGGTATGTTCCTCAGTAAAACTTTAGCGAAACACATTGTAAAGTAACTTTGTCTTTTGAAATATTCTTTTAGGATGAATTAATAAAATCAAAAGGAAACCAAACTTAAGAAAATTTCTTTGAAAACATTCATATATTAGAGACAAAACCTTTTAAATAATTATCGAAAACCAATTTAGTTATTTAATAGATATTTGTTCATGTCAAAATAAAAGTAAATCCAAACACGAAATGAAAGATAGTTTATAGTGGCCTTATTACATAAAATTGGCAAATCCATAATAAAGTCTAAATAATAAAATTTAACTTAAAGAGTTTAAGTTGGAAAATCTCCACAATACTTGATACGAGCACCGCCACTTCAATTCCTTGCTTAGATCCATCGCACTATGAGTCATCGAAAAGTTATCCCATAAAAATGGGTGAGTCATAAACTCAATGTATAACACATACACTAAAAAGCCCATTTTATCATATGCTTTCAAGCCCAAAATTTCACATATGGCCATAGGCCCATTTAATCAAATGTTTAGCCCAAAGGCCCATTTAGCTCATATTTAGCCCAAAGGCTCATTTAATTCATATTTAGCCCAAAGGCCCATTTAATTCATATTTAGCCCAAAGGCCCATTTCATATGAGATCAAGTAATAATCATACAATATTACATAGTTATGTATATGAAATGAAATGCAAGCCTGCCCAACCTAAATATCCATCCGCTACACACCTGCACCAACCAACACACCGTGGGATTACTAAATCGACCCTCCATCCGCTACACACCATCAAGGCGATTCTTTGCAGTCAACATGCACATCGCCCTTATTGTGGCAAAGCCACCAAAAGCAGATGTGATGAAGTCACCGATCAAGTCAAATTTCAAATACGTGACCAAAGTCACGGAGCCAAATATGTGGAAGTCACGGAGCCAAATATGTGACCGGCCACCGAGTCAAATATGTGATCGAAGCCACCGAGTCAAATATGTGACCAAGTCACCAATTTCACATATGTGACCAAGTCACGTAATTGTGGTAAAACCACCGAATACTTCCTCCTTTATTAAACATACCCATATGCCCATGCACATACATATCAAATCGATTTTCATGCTATTTACCCACAAGTCATAATATAGTCATGCTTATTTCATATTGATGCATATAGCAAAAATAAACGAAATATTGGGTAACATACACGAATTTTGTATACCAATGATTGGTATCCACAAACAAAACATACTATCATATAATCACTTTTTAACAATATAAATCTATGGAAATTTTAATGTATGGTTACACACCTAGTAATGGTGAGAATAATACCCTCTTGATCGTCAACACCTAATTGATTAACACACTTGGTTAGTATAAACTATTGTTAACAAAACTATACTTATAGGCGATGGATCTAAATCCTTACCCTCGGATTCACGAATGACGATTATTTGTGGTTTTCTCCACTAGATGGATCAAAACTACCGATATTCCACCAACGTAAAGTGGTTCGGTTATATGCACTACTTCAAATAACCGATCCTTGTTAGCGAAGGTCCACAACCGGTGGAAAATCTCTAACCCCGATCTCGCTCTTCGTTTGTAGTTCGATGGTAAAGGAATACCTCCTCTCTTCCAAACACTTCGCATGACCCTTTTCTTACCTATCTTGTTGATCTTAGATCGCCCCTAAAATAACGTAGATTAGTGATCCATCTAAAGAAATTGATATTATCTAAAATAGTAATCTTACCTTGATGATTGAATGGTCACTTAAAGGTTGTTTTCAACAAAGATCTTTAAAAATCTTTTCAAAACATTGACTTAGAGAGAAAATAAAAGATTATAGTTCTAAATTTACTAAAGTGAAAGGAAATGATAAAAAAATTAATAGAATTCTTACTTGAGTCCTTCAAGATTAGACTTTAACAAAAAAAGAAGAGAAATGGTGGTTTCGGTTTGAGGAAAGAAGAAAGGAAAAGAAAAGAGAAGGAAAGGAAGAAGGAAGAAAAGAAAGAGGAGAAGAAGATGATAATGGTGATTTCTCAAAAGAAAAGAGATGATTAGGAACTTTTGCACATTCGCCAAAGAGGAAATTCTTGATCCTATGTGGTTTACGACAATGAGAGGAAAAGAAGAGAGAAATAAAGTGAAAAGAAAAGAAAGGAGAATTGATCAAAGAGAAAGAGATTGATTTTGGAGCTTAGATGCATTCGGCAAAGGGAGAGTAAAATGAAGAAGAAAATGATGCTTAATCTTTGTAGTTTTGGTTTCAAAAGAAAATAGGAGAAAGAAAGTAGTATTTGGTTCAATCAATTGAGGCTAAATGAAAAGCACAATTGTACCAAAGTGCCTAAGGTACATTCGGCCAAAGTAGGAGTTTTGGAGAAAAATTGGTCAAAAGAAAGCTAAAACAAAGAGAAGATTTTTACCTAAACTCAATGTCAATTTCGACTGGAGAGAACTTTTGAGAAAATGAGAAAAGATGGACACATTTGCTAGGATTTTTGGCCAATTAGCACCCTAATGGCTATACTAACTTCGGTCAACCTTAGCCAACATATCCCCTTTTTCCTCCTTGTTTCTTCCCCATCATATCCAAAATTTGCTACACAATTAAGCCACTCCCTTTAGCCTTCATGTTGTCTAGGTTCATGGTCAAATGACCATGAACACATCCCCAAAACATAGCCCAATATCATGCCTTTTGTCCCCTCATCTTATCATCAACTTATGATTCCATGCCTTAAGTTCCTAGCTTCCTTTTCACATGGTCAAATAGCCAAAAATGGATGAAAGCTCATCCACTCTAGAACTTTCTTGGCCGACACTTATAGGAAGACAACAAAAAAAAATTAAAATCCTCCTTAATGCTAGCTAGAGATTCGAACCTTACATCTCAAGCACACATCCATGCATCTTAACCACTTTGCCAATTACTTAACTTATGCTTGAAATTCCTTGTCATTAATTCTTAAGGCCTAGCTTGTTTAGCTCTCTCTTAATTAATAAAAATTAAAAGTTTTACTAAGACTTCACTTAATTAATGAAGCTCAAATAACTTCCAAAATTGCACTTAATAATGATTAAGCATGCAACATTATTCAATTAAGAAAAATGCATAACCACAATCATCAGGATGTTACAGTTCTACCCTTAAAATAATTTAGTCCTCGAAATTACACAGGTGGAATAAGTGAGGGTATTATTGTCGCATCGCTTCCTTGTTCCCGAAGCTTCTTACGATCCATGATTACGCCATAATACCTTGACGAGAGAACTGATTTTCTCAAGTAAAACCTTTACATCTCGTTCTAAAATTTGAATTGGTTCCTCTTCGTATGACAAATCGATCTTAATTCCACCTCCTCAAGCGGGTACTACATGAGATGGATCCGAAGCAGTAGCAGTAGCATTGAAACATGGAACACATCATGCATTTGCTTAAACTCAGAAGGTAAATCTAAGCGATATATCACAGATCGGCTCCGCTTCACAATCCGATAAGGTCCGATGAACACAGGACTTAGTTTCCTTTGCATCCAAATCTCATCACCTTTTTCCAAGGTGAAACTTTAAGAAAACTTGGTCCCCACAAAGAAACTCTATTTCTTTCCGCTTAAGATCTACTACGATTTTTGTCGTCGGACGCTTCCTTTAACCGAGCCCGAATTACCTTAACCATTTCTTGATTCACCACTATTTACGGACCCAAAATCGGCGTTCCCTAATTACATCCAACATGTAGGAGTGCGACACTTAGTCCATATAATGCTTCATATGGTGCCATCAGAATCTTTGGATTGAAGCTGTTGTTGTCACGTAAATTACGCTAACGGTAAGAATTCCTCCCAACTTCCCTTGAAATCTATCACACATCCCTTAACATATCTTCTAAGATCGGATTACTCTTTCGGATGGCCGTCGACCGAGGATGAAATGCCGTCTTGAAGTCAATCTGGTGCCCAAAGCCTCCTCGCAATGCTTTCCAAAATCACGGCGTAAATCTCGGATCTACGTAAAATTATAAACAACCAACACTCCATGCAGTCTCACAATCTCGACCACATATAACTTTGCCAATTTTTGCAAAGAGTAATCAACCGAATCGGGATAAAATGTGCGATTTTGTCAATCGATCCACTATCACCCAAATGGAGTCTTTCTTAGTAGGCGAAGAGGAAGCCCACTAACAAAATCCATGGTGATTCTCTCCCACTTCCATTGCGGAATCTTTATTGGTCAGTAGCAATCCGAGAAGGTACTTGATGTTCGGCCTTAACTTGTCGACCGTCAAGCACTTCCCTACAAATTCGTAACTTCCGCTTAAGTCGAGCCACCAAAATTGATCTCACAAATCTCGGTATAACTTACTTCCTCTAGGATGCATAGCATAGGGGCTACCATGCGATTCTGAAGTATCTTTGCCTCAACTCGATCCTTTGGCATCTGATTTTACCTTTAAAACACAATACCGAATCCATTATTAATACCAAAATCTTCCAATTTCCCACTCCGTTACTGTCAAGCTTTTCATTCAGATCTTCATCTACTAATTGCCTCTCTTTCCTTGACTTAACCATGTCGACTTAACTTGAAGTTACGCCAATAAGCTTTCGTCATCGAAAAGACTAAGATGTGCAAACATCGCCTCAAATCGACACTACTTTTCGACTTAGGCGTGCGCCACCACATTCACCTTGCGGGTGGTACTCGATGGAATAGTCGTAGTCTTTCAACAACTCTATCCACCTTCTTTGCCTCAAATTCAGTTCCTTCTGAGTCAGTAGATATTTCAAACTTTTGTGGTGCATGTATATCAACGACTTTCCCGTATAAGTAATGTCTCCAAACCTTAAGGGCAAAGACTACATTTGCCAACTCAAGTCATGCGTCGGGTAATTAACTTCATGCGGTCTCAAGCTGAGACGCATCGCAACTACCTTTCTACCTTGCATCGAACACATCCTAAACCCGTGTAAGAAGCATCACAATACACAACAAAATCCTTTTACGCTTGGTGAATCAAAGCAGAGCTTAGTCAAAACTTTCTTGAGCTTCTCAAAACTCTCTTCACGCTTATCACCCCCACACAAAAGGTACTTCCTTTCTCAACAATTTAGTTAAAGGTGCATTTATCGATGAAAATCCTTGACGAATCTTGGTAATATCCGGCTAAACCCAAGCTGCGAACCTCGATTCACGGACTTAGGTGGTTTCAATCTATACGACCTCAATCTTCCGAGGATCCACCCTTATCCTTCCGCAGATACCACATGGCCTAAAATGCGACTTCTTTTTAAAATTCACACTTCTTGAATTTGGCGTACAATTCTTCTCTGTTAAAACTACAACACAATCCAGGAGATGCTCATCATGTTCCACTTGGACTTAGAATACACCAGGATGTCATCTATGAATACCACGACAACCGATCCAAGTAGGGCTGAAAATCCGGTTCATCATATCCATAAACGCATTTGGGGCATTAAATCAATCCGAATGGCATTACCCAAAATTCATAATGCCCATATCTAGTTCGGAAAGCCGTCTTATGGATATCCGCTTCTTTCACTTTAAGTCGATGATACCCGACCTTAGATCAATCTTAGAGAATCGCATCTCCTTGGTGATCAAACAAGTCGTCGATCCTTGGTAAAGGATACTTGTTCTTGATGGTCACATTTAGCTCTTGGTAGTCTATACACATCCTCATCGATCCGTCCTTCTTCTTCACGAATAGGACCGGTGCTCCCCATAGAGACACACTAGGTTGGATGAATCCACGATCAAGCAACTCCTAAATCGAGCCTTCAATTCAACCAACTCCTTCGGTGCCATTCTATATGGAGCAATAGAAGCCGCACTTCTCTGCAATAAGTCTATCCGAATTCTACCTCACGATCGGAGGCAAACACGGAAGTTCTTGGAAAAACATCTACAAATTCCTTCAGATCCCGACTTCATTAACGGTTGCTTCCTTAGCCTCCAAAGCACTCACCAACATCGGAAGGCTTCACATCCCTTTCTAACCATCTTTTACGCCTTAAGAGCGGATACTACATTAGATAAGTAGTTAGTCTCTCGCCCATCACTACAACTTCTTTGTCATCAAGAGTTCTTAATGACATCCGCTTAGCAACACAATCCACATTTGCACGGTACTTCACAAGCGGTCCATGCCTAAGATAAGGTCGAATTCTCTGAGCGGCAACTCTATTAAATCACCGAAAGCTGTATCCCTTGGACTTTAGAGGCACTTCCTTAAAAAGTTTGTCTATTTCTCACATCGTCCTAGAGGACTAAATACGATCATCTTCCTAGGTACGATTTGAAGTCACATGCAAAGTCCAGATACTTCACTAGCGATATAGGAATGAGTTGACCCTATATCTATCGAGCGAAATCGAAGCGTGCAGTGATAACATCAAAAGGCGTCCTTTGTCTTCTCTGACGAACCGCATACACCGGACTGGTTGTCTCGCCTCGAGCTACCATGCCTCATCAAGTTCCGCGACCTCTAACGGAACCATTGCCCCTTCCATTTGGACCACGACCTCTTATCGGTTGCTGTCCACTTTTGTCAGCCTGATTAGCACCCTGACTTGCTGAACGGTTCTTCTCCGAGTTCATCGGACAATTTTTGATCATATGATCCTTTGAACCGCACTTGAAACATCCGCCAGTTTTCTTTCAGCATTCTCTTGAGTGCATTTTCCCACATTGAGAACAAGTACGACTTTGTACTCCCGTAGTAGTCTGTTGACCTCGCGGTCCATCATTCCTTGATTTCTTCTGAAAGTTTTCGGACGACCCTGAAGACCCAAAGCTTCTCTTATTCTTGCTCTGACCTCTGTCCGGTTACGTCTCTCAAATTGTTTAGCCTCTTGACAATTCTTGCCCTTTCCACTAAGATTGTAAAATCTCTTTCACGATGTAGAGCAATCATCACTCTTAGCTCATCTCCAAGTCCATCTTCAAATCTAATACACTGTTCATATTAGTAGCCACTATCCTACGGCATAACGGCTAAGTCGCAAAATTTCGCTTCATATTCAGCTATCGACTTGTTCCCTTGGACCAAATTCGAAATGTCTTCCTCGGGAGTCGATATAGCTAGCTCGACATATTTTCCTCAAATTTCACTTTAAAATACCCCAATCGAGCACGATCCATGTGGGTACTTTCCTTTATAGTGAGCCACCAGCGATAGGCTTCATCACGGAGAAGTGAAATAGCACTTTTCAATTTCTCTTCATCGGTCGATCTATATCGTCCATGATCCTCTCATTGCCTCCAACCAATATTCAGCTACATTTGGAGCTACTCCAGATACTCCTCGAAAACCTCGGTTCCATTCGATCTAAGTCTCTGACTCTGGACTTTTGACACCCATTTCGAACTAGCTTCCGCTACTCGTTCTAAAACTTCAAGACTGACTTGTGATCTGCGTCACCACCTTTATTTTGTTCTTGAAAGTTCGCCTAACAGTGGGTGGCGGACCTTCATTCTCGGAACCTTGACCAGATCGAAGCGGTTCGAAGCAGATCATCCTTCCTCTTCCATGTCCACGACGACCTCGTCCCTAGAGCTCATGTCTACTATGTATCTTATCTATTTTTACGAAAAGTCTTATGTATTAGAATCTTTTCACTTCTTATTAGAAGAAAGTCTTGTAAACAGATATTGAGTGGTTTTCATAGTAGTACACAAACACCTAAGGTCCATGTCTCTAAAGTATAGTTTAAGTTTAAACTATCATACATATCACATATCGATAAAGTACATACCGATGGATCAGGCCGAGAATTACGAGTGCCATGCTCTTATAAAACCATTTAACTTAAAAATTTTCAAAAGTCTTTTGGGCCAAAATTTTGAAAATGTTGTGGGCTTCAAAACCCAAGGCCGAGAGTTTAAAACTGGGCTCTAATACCAAGCTGAAACACCCCAAACCGGGTCCAAAAAGCTTAACCGGATTTGGTATGTTCCTCGAGTAAAACTTTAGCGGAAACACATTGTAAAGTAACTTTGTCTTTTGAAATATTCTTTTTAGGATGAATTAATAAAATCAAAAGGAAACCAAACTTAAGAAAATTTCTTTGAAAACATTTATATATTAGAGACAAAAACCTTTTTAAATAATTATCGAAAACCAATTTAGTTATTTAATAGACATTTGTTCATGTCAAAATAAAAGTAAATCCAAACACGAAATGGAAGATATTTTATAGTGGCTCGATTACATAAAATTGGCAAATCCATAATAAAGTCTAAATAATAAAATTTAACTTAAAGAGTTTAAGTTGGAAAATCTCCACAATACTTGATCGAGCATCGCCACCTCGAATTCCTTCACGCTTAGATCCATCGCACTATGAGTCATCGAAAAGTTATCCCATAAAAATGGGTGAGTCATAAACTCAATGTATAACACATACACTAAAAAGCCCATTTTATCATATGCTTTCAAGCCCAAAATTTCACATATGGCCATAGGCCCATTTAATCAAATGTTTAGCCCAAAGGCCCATTTAGCTCATATTTAGCCCAAAGGCTCATTTAATTCATATTTAGCCCAAAGGCCCATTTAATTCATATTTAGCCCAAAGGCCCATTTCATAATGAGATCAAGTAATAATCATACAATATTACATAGTTATGTATATGAAATGAAATGCAAGCCCGCCCAACCTAAATATCCATCCGCTACACACCCAGCACCAACCAACACACCGGGGATTACTAAATCGACCCTCCATCCGCTACACACCATCGAAGGCGATTCTTTGCGATCAACATGCACATCGCCCTTATTGTGGCAAAGCCACCAAAATAGATGTGACCAAGTCACCGATCAAGTCCAAATTTCAAATACGTGACAAGTCATGGAGCCAAATATGTGACCGAAGTCACGGAGTCAAATATGTGACCGAAGCCACCGGAGTCAAATATGTGAAGCCACCAGAGTCAAATATGTGACCAAGTCACCAATTTCACATATGTGTGAAAGTCACGGAATTGTGGTAAAACCACCGAATACTTCCTCCTTTATTAAACATACCCATATGCCCATGCACATACATATCAAATCGATTTTCATGCTATTTACCCACAAGTCATAATATAGTCATGCTTATTTCATATTGATGCATATAGCAAAATAAAGCGAAATATTGGGTAACATACACGAATTTTGTATACCAATGATTGGTATCCACAAAAAAACATACTATCATATAATCACTTTTTAACAATATAAATCTATGGAAATTTTTAATGTATGGTTACACACCTAGTAACAGTGAGAATAATATCCTCTTGCTCGTCAACACCTAATTGATTAACACACTTGGTTAGTATAAACTATTGTTAACAAAACTATACTTATAGACGATGGATCTAAATCCTTACCCTCGGATTCACGAATGACAGTTATTTGTGGTTTTTCTCCACTAGATGGATCAAAACCCACGATATTCCACCAACGTAAAGTGGTTTGGTTATGCGACTACTTCAAATAACCGATCCTTGTTAGCGAGAAGGTCCACAACCGGGTGGAAAATCTCTAACCCCGATATCGCTTCTTCGTTTGTAGTTCGATGGTAAAGGAATACCTCCTCTCTTCCAAACACTTACGACCCTTTTCTTACCTATCTTGTTGATCTTAGATCGCCCCTAAAATAACGTAGATTAGTGATCCATCTAAAGAAATTGATATTATCTAAAATAGTAATCTTACCTTGATGATTGAATGGTCACTTAAAGGTTGTTTTCAACAAAGATCTTTGAAAAATCTTTTCAAAAGATTTGGCCTAGGAAAGAAAATAAAAGATTATAGTTCTAAATTTACTAAAGTGAAAGGAAATGATAAAAAATAATTGATAGAATTCTTACTTGAGTCCTTCAAGATTAGAACTTAAACAAAAGAGAAGAGAAATGGTGGTTTCGGTTTGAGGAAAAGAAGAAAGGAAAAGAAAAGAGAAGGAAAGGAAGAAGGAAGAAAAGAGAAAGAGGAGAAGAAGATGATAATGGTGATTTCTCAAAAGAAAAGAGATGATTAGGAACTTTTGCACATTCGGCCAAAGAGGAAATTCTTGATCCTATGTGGTTTCGGCAATGAGAGGAAAAGAAGAGAGAAATAAAGTGAAAAGAAAAAGAAAGGGAGAATTGATCAAAGAGAAAAGAGATTGATTTTGGAGCTTAGATGCATTCGGTAAAAGGGAGAGTAAAATAAAGAAGAAAATGATGCTTAATCTTTGTAGTTTTGGTTTCAAAAGAAAATGGGAGAAAGAAAGTAGTATTTGGTTCAATCAATTGAGGCTAAATCAAAAGCACAATTGTACCAAAGTGCCTAAGGTACATTCGACCAAAGTAGGAGTTTTTGGAGAAAAATTGGTCAAAAAGAAAGCTAAAACAAAGAGAAGATTTTTACCTAAACTCAATGTCAATTTCAGCTAGGAGAGAACTTTTGAGAAAATGAGAAAAGATGGACACATTTGCTAGGATTTTTGGCCAATTAGCACCTAATGGCTATACTAACTTTCGGTCAACCTTAGCCAACATATCCCCTTTTTCCTCCTTATTTCTTCCCCATCATATCCAAAATTTGCTACACAATTAAGCCACTCCTTTAGCCTTCATCATAGTCTAGGTTCATGGTCAAATGACCATGAACACATCCCCAAAACATAGCCCAATATCATGCCTTTTGTCCCCCTCATCTTATCATCAACTTATGATTCCATGCCTTAAGTTCCTAGCTTCCTTTTTCACATGGTCAAATAGCCAAAAATGAATGAAAGCTCATCCACTCTAGAACTTTCTTGGCCGACACTTATAGGGAAGACAACAAAAAAATTAAAATCCTCCTTAATGCTAGCTAGGAGATTGAACCTTACATCTCAAGCACACATCCATGCATCTTAACCACTTTGCCAATTACTTAACTTATGCTTGAAATTCCTTGTCATTAATTCTTAAGGCCTAGCTTGTTTAGCTCTCTCTTAATTAATAAAAATTAAAAGTTTTACTAAGCCTTCACTTAATTAATGAAGCTCAAATAACTTCTAAAATAGCACTTAATAATGATTAAGCATGCAACATTATTCAATTAAGAAAAAATGCATAACCCCTAATCATCAGGATGTTACAGAATGACTTTAATACAAGTTGGATCTTGTAGGTGAGTAATTTTAGAAGGTTAGAGGGCTTCTATGAAGTCTCGGGTTCAAACTTTGGCTTCAGGGAAATTTTGATTTTAGGTGAAAAAAACCCTAGGAGTTAGTAGTAGGCTTTAAGAATAAAATGTGGAAAAAATGACACAAGTGGAGTGGTGGTGTAGTGGCAAAGTGACGTCACATAAGAGGCAAGGGGATGACGCCAAAAGGAAGGAAGGAGGTCTAAGGTTCAAGTCTTGGCTCTTGCATTTTGGTTTTCTTTTTGTATGGACTTTAGAATTTGGCCATAGGTTTATATTTAGTTGCGCATGATGTTAAACACAAGGAGCTAGTTGATAGAGTGGCTAACGGTGTGGGGAGCCTGGGTTCGATTCTCATGACAAGTAAGGGAGTATTTATTTTGCGGATTGGATGGGAAGAGTTTGAGTTGGATTTAAACTCTGCTGACGGAGGGATCCTACATCGAAAAGATACAAAGAAGGAAGGTGAGAAGCTAGCTATATATAGAGCTGCCTAGGAGGAGAAGAAGCATACCTGGTTGGTGTTGGGCATAGGAGTGCTTGGAGCGCGATTTAGTAGCTTCAGATTCCCCTATCAGGTGTGTATTCTCTCTACTCTAGATATAGTCACGGCAAATGCCGAATCACGGCCATCATCTGGCGATGGTAGCCACGAAGGCGTCGGCGCACATGTGGAAGCTTTAACTTGTGATAGTCGAGGCCATCATGAGTATTTTTGTGGGTGTGGGCTGTTGGGCCACGATGGCCCGAAAGGGGCCAAGTGGGCCTAATGGGCCCGGGGGCCCATATGAGTAAATTATATGATTGAGTAGTAGATAGTGAACTAGACTATGCGAATCTCATAAATGTGGCTAGGTTTGGGCTGAATGGGCCACATGATTGTGCGGGCCCACTTGGGTCGAGAATGGGCTTTAGGCCCATTCACATCTTTATCTCTGTTTAGAATACTTGAGTCGTTCGAGGCGACAGTGGACCTTCTGTTAGGTCGTTAATACCATGATTTGTAAAATGACCAAAATAATCCTGGTTTGTAAAGTGATCAAAATACCGTAATTTGTGAAATTACCAAAATACCCCTAGTTTGTACAATTATTGAAATACCCCTAGTTTTCAAAATTATTGAAATACCCCTGGTTTGTAAAATTACTAAAATAACCCTAGTTTGTAAAATTACCGAATTACCCCTAATTTGCGAAACTACCAAAATACCCTTTCCTTGCAAAATTATCGAAATACCCCTGGTTTGCAAAATTATCGAAATACCCCTAGTTTGCAAAATTACTAAAATACCCCTAGTTTGGAAAATTACCGAATTACCCCTGGTTTGCGACATTACTGAATTACCCCTAGTTTGTAAAATTATCGAATTAACCCTGGTTTGTGAAATTACTAAAATATCCCTAGTTTAAAAAATTACCAAAATACCCCCAGCTTACAAAATTATCGAAATACCCTTAGTGTGTAATTCTGGTTTTACCCTAAGCGATAAATATTTGTTTTACCCTAGTGGTAGTACTAATGTTATCGTGTTAATTGTATGATTGATTATGTTAGAGATGCACTTTGCACACATGGATTAGTTATGAGTAGAATTACCGAATCACCCTTTATAGGTAAATTATTGAAATACCTCGGTGGGTAAAATTACCGTTATACCCTTAGTGGTTGATTAGCGTGATTGTGTGTAGCGAATGGAGGGTTGATTGTATAAATCCCCGTGGTGTGATGGGCTGGTACGGGTGGTGTGTAGAGGATGGATATCTAGGTTGAGTTGGGATTTGCATCACATTACATTAATACCTAATTATCTGCTATTCTTTGTTAAAAAGGGCTAAGGCCTAGTCTGTTTTGATATGGGCTCTGCCAAGGTGATTTTAATATGGGCTAAGGCCGGATGGTAATGAATGGGCTCGGGCCCGTTATGGTTAGTAAGGATTTACTTTGAGTTTTGTAAACTCACTGTAATATCTGAGATTTAGAGGTTATATGTTTTAATTCATATTCATTTGGTAGTGTACTGTGTGTGCTATTTGTATGTGTTTGGGGGCTTCGGGAACCTTGGGGTGTAGGTAGAGGACTTAGGAAAAATATTTGATTTTAAGCCTTTAGGGGGGAGGGCTAAGGGAGCTGGGCTTTAAAGGATTTTATGTGGTGTTTGCTGACACAAGGAATCAAGTGGTAGAGTGGCATGGTAACGCATGGGAGCAAGGGGGGAGAGTTTGCGTCAAATGTGTTACAAGGGGAGGAGGTTCGAGCAGCATGAAGAGCATTTTGGAGCTTGTTTTTGCGTCAAGAGGAGGAGGAGTTGGAGATGGCGTGGGCACTTGAAGATAGGAGGTTTGAAATGGTGAAACATTTCAAATGTGTGGTGGAGAGCTAAGCATGGAGTTTGAAGCATTCAAACACTTTCAAATGGGTGGATATGAGTAAAATTAGGAGGGAAATAAGGGATGAAGTGAGGGGTGTGAGAGTTGGCCAAAATAGGGGTTCTTGGTGGGGGCATTTTCGGTCGTGTATGGGGAAAGTGAGTGCCGAATTTGCTTAATAGTGGTAGTGTGTATCTTTTATTTTTTCTTTCTCAAGTCTTGTGCTGAAAAGTGGTGAGCATCTCGAGTTTTTTTCTCTCTTTTTGGTCTCTTAGCCAAAACCTTGGAAGACCCTTGCGATTACTTTCGTTCAACTTTTACTTCTCTTCTTCAAAAGTCGAAAGTGCCATATTTCCTCTCCTTTCCATTTGAAGTTCCATTCTTTTCTTGTAGCCTCTCTAGTCGAACCACAATTCTTCCTTCTCCTCTCTTTTCTTTTTCATCTTTTTCATCTTGATAGCTTTAAACCTTCATTCCTATCTTAAGAGCCAAATTCTACCCCTCACTTTCTACCATAATCGAACCCTTTTGATCATAGCTGACCCTTCTTTTGTTCATTGATTGTAAGCCATTTCTTGACTGAACTCTTTCTACTATTTCTTCTTGAATCTATTTTCATTTAATTCTGCGGGGGTTTGTTTGATCTTTGGTTTTTATCAAAGATGTATATTTCACTTATCAGTGGTAACACTTCTGTTGGTTTTCTGTCAAAGGGAGCACTGTTGTTCGTTCAATCCCAACTCTTCCAATCGATTTCCAATATAGTGGTAAGGGGTTCTTCATTCTTTTTAATCTTTCTCCTTCCATTTTGGTTTGGCAAAACCAAATGATTAACTTTGGTTCTTGGGTGTGGCCGAATCTTTTTAGGGCCTTAACCTTGTGTCTCGTTCGTTTGCAGCCAGATGTAAGGGAGCGTTAGGAATCTCTCAAGTTCTTATTATTCTAAGGTGAGGAGGTTATAATGTTTGGCCAAAGGCGACTTTGCTTAGGCTATGGGTATTAGGCCGAATCTAACATGGCTTTTGTAGGGGATTTTGATAATCTCAAAGTGCAAGCGTATAGCCTTCGGGTTCTAGTCGACTGTGGTAAGGGTATTCTTTTGTCAAGTGTTCATTTGGGTTTCGTTTAGATCTGATTCAATATCTTAATGGGGTTTTCTGACTAAGATATTATTGATGGATGTGAGTACCAGCCAAGGGGAGAAAGTGGTCGGACACGTAGTCCCTACCCCTAAATACAAGAAGCAGTCGATTTCTACAGTCCGGGATTGGCCTCCGGGGTGTGGGCCAGTGTCAGAACAGGATCATAGGCAAATAGCGATAGTGTCGATTAGGGATAGCGTCGACGTAGAGGGCATGATTTTACGAGTTATCAGGTGTGTAATTAACACACTATTTATTTTACTTATTTAAATTAGTTAAGTAACATGAGTGGTAATCGAAATAGTGGCTGTGGTGATGCTATTACCTGATTTGGGTAATCTGGTACCAGGTTAGTATCTTTCTTATATCAAAATCGTGGATGGATATATGTGGATCTTCGTAAGCATGTTAAGTTTGCACACCTAATATGTTCATATAATTACATTGTCATTTAATCATAATATAATATTTGTGCATGGGGATGGGATATATCTAATGAAGGAAAGGGTGTACATTTATGTTATGCTACATCATGGATTGATGTTAGCCTTGAGCTGCCTCATCGTGGATTGATGTTGGCTTTGTGCCTCATCGTGGATTGGTGATGACCTCGAGTCACACTGTGGATATTATTATTTAATCACGTGGATCAGAGGCTAGCCCACTAAGTGGACTTTGAGCAGCACGAATGCCAAAGAGGTGTGTAGCGGATGGAGGGTCAATTTAGTAATCCCCTGGTGTACGGTGGTAGGATATATAGGGGTGTGTAGCAGTTGGATACTAGGTTGGGGTTGGGTTAGGATTTTCATCATCATGCGTGGTATGTGGATATATGTGTGGATGTGGGCCAAGCCCATTTGTGGAAGACGTGTGGAATAATTGCACACTGAGTCGGTTTGACTGACCCTATTTTCCTAAAAACAATGCGGTGATACGTGATTTTTGGGCCCGAAATTTGGAGTGGATTCGAGGTGGCCATCTGAAGTTGTTTTAATTATACATGCACTTTAGATTTTAATTGCTTTTGGGTTAATTTTTAATGTAATAAGGCCGCTTTAAGTATTTTGGAATTTTTATCATGGTTTTAAGTTGGTATTAAAATGGATTATGGATTAAAAAAAAATAACTGGAGACACTTGCAACCTAAAAAGCAAATTAAGGATTTCAAATTTGAACTTTTGATAGTAATTCGTTTATTGAAATCCCTTCTAAACAATAATTCAACTTTTATACAAATGGGTAAGTTTTATTGCTCGGTAAAAATATGATTTTCAAAATGATAAACCCTTATAGCTATATATATACGTTTTCAAACTTAACTTCACCCTCGAAGACATATCTCTTTTCAAACTACTACTCAGTAAAAGTTGAATATCTGTTTTTCCTTAAAGACTTGACATGTGTTTTATTTTTTTTTTAAATCGAACTCATTGCAAACCTTTTCCCCGTGACATTCTGAATCCGGTTGTAGTGTTTTGGGCCGAGTTTGGGGTGTTACAATTTGATGTCAGAGCCCAGGTTTCTAAACTTGGTCTTTGGGTTTTGAGGCCCACAATGTTTTCAAAATTTGTATTGAAAGTTAACTAAAAGAAATTTTCATGAAACGGGTTTATGAAGGCATGGCTTTCGAATCTTAGGCCCAAGTTTGCCTGTAAGTCTTTACGTTGAATGAATTGGATGAAAGTGGGTATATGATGCATTGTTGTGGATATTGATGTGGATATTAAAAATTGGGACAATCTCTTTAGAGATCGAAACCTTAAGGATGTGTGCTCTTCACGAAAAAATAACTTGAAATTTTTATGTCATAAAATTTTTCCTTTAATCAACAAAGTGGAAAGAAAACTAGTGCATAATTAAGACGCGACGATAGACATGAGTTCTAGGGGACGTGGACGTAATGCACGTGGGCGTGGTATAGGTAGGATGACTGTATCAGAACCAGTTGGGTCTAGCCATGGGTCATAGAATGATGTGCGGACACCTCCAACTATGGAAGCTAAGTTTCAAGATCAGGCAGGTGGAGACGATGTAGTGTCTCAAGCCATGCTACGGGTTTTAGAGAGAGTTGCGGGATCAAACATGGGTTTTGGGGCTAGGAAGTTTGTGTCTGAGTGACTTCGGTCAAACGGAGCTGAGGTATTCAGAGGTGTCTCTAGGGTTGCTCCGAACGTGGCAGAGTATTGGTTAGAAGCAGTCGAGAGGATCATGGATGACCTGGACTGCACAGCCGAAGAAAAGTTGAAGGGCACTATTTCTTTACTCCGGGATAAGGCCTACCAGTGGTGGCTTGCTGTCAAAGAGGGTACTCCGCGGATCAAGTGGATTGGGGTTTCTTTAAGATTAAGTTTGAGGGGAAGTATGTCGGAGCTAGTTATGTGGACGCACAGAGGAAAGCGTTCCTGAACCTAGTGCAATGAGGTAAGTCACTAGCGGAATATGAGTCAGAGTTCTTGTGGTTAAGTCGGTATGTCAGAGGGATGATTGCTATCGATTACGATGGGCTGCGAGATGAACTGTGGGTATTGATAGCTCCTCAGCAGGAGAGGGACTTTGCTACTTTGTAGAGAAAGCTCGGATAGCAGAGGAGGTTAAGCGAACCGAGAGGCAGAACAGGGATAAGAATGAGGCAGGAATAAGAGGGGTTTTGGACCATCAGGGTCTTCAAGGGATTTTAGAAAAAGCCTAGGGTTGAGGGTTCTGCTCGTATTTCTATGCTAGTTGCTAGGAATTAGGTCCGTCCGTGTGCTCAGTGTGGGAGGACCCATGTAGGCGAGTGCTAGGGAAGGGGTAAGGAGTGCTTCAGGTGTGGGTCCAAGGCTCACTTGGTTAAGAATTGTCCTCAGGATATGGATAGGGCTCGGACAATAGGTCAGGGGTATGTGTAGCCAGGAAGGGGTGGTCAACAGGTGTCGAGGGGTCGTGGTCTGAACCGTAGAGGGAATAGTTTTGGCCGAGGTCGTAGAGCACTAGGCAGAGGTGCTGGGGGCTCAGATGCAAGACAACCTGGGTTGGTTTCAGTAGCCAGACGTCGTGAGGAGGGGGATGCACCAGATGTTATCACGGATACGTTTTTCATTCTTGGGTTACCCTTTACTACTTTGATTGATGTTGGGTCAACTCGCTCTTACATTGCTAGCATGGTGTCTGGAACCTTGAGTGTGAACTCTGAGACTATCCCTAGGAAGATGACTATACTTAGTCCTTTAGGGCAATCTGTAGTGGTAGATAAACTCTTTAGGGATGTGCCTTTAGAGGTTCAGGGGGTAGTGTTCCCAACTGACTTGATAGAGCTGCCGTTTGGAGAATTTGACTTGATCTTAGGCATGGACTGGTTAGTAAGGTATCATGCGAATTTAGACTGTGCTGCTAAACGCATGTCGTTGAAGACTCTCGAGGACAATAAAGTTGTGGTGATAGGTGAGAGGAGAGACTACTTGTCTAACGTAGTGTCTGCTCTTAAGGCGGAGAAGATGGTGAAGAAGGGGTGCTTGGTTTTCTTGATGTTTATTAGTGCTTTGGATGCTAAGAAAGCAGTTGTGGGAGAGGTCAGGATAGTGAAGGAATTTGTGGATGTTTTTTCAGAAGAACTTCTAAGGTTGCCTCCGGATTGGGAGGTGGAGTTTGGAATTGACCTGTTGCCAGGTACCGCGCCAGTGTCTATCGCTCCATACAGAATGGCACCAAAGAAGTTTGTTGAGCTTAGAGCCCAAATCCAGGAGTTGTTAGATCGCGGTTTCATTTGTCCCAGTGTGTCTCCATGGGGAGCACTGGTTCTATTTGTAAAGAAAAAGGACGGGTCTATGCGTATGTGCATAGATTACCGTTAGATGAATAAGTTGACGATCAAAAACAAGTACCTGCTGCCAAGGATAGACGATTTGTTTGATCAGCTTAAAGAGGTTGCAATGTTTTCAAAGATAGATATGAGGTCAGGGTATTATCAGCTCAATGTGAAGGAAGCAGATATCCATAAGACAACTTTTCGGACTCGATACGGGCACTATGAATTCCTGGTAATGCCGTTTGGGTTAACGAATGCACCAGCTGCGTTCATGGATATGATGAACCGGGTCTTCCATCCCTACTTGGACCAATTCGTCGTGGTGTTCACAGATGACATCCTGGTATATTCCATGTCAGAGGAAGAGCATGACGCACATCATCGAGTAGTGCTGCAGGTTTTGAGGGAAAAGATGTTGTACTGCGAATTCTGGTTGAGGGAAGTCACTTTTCTAGGTCATGTAGTATCTGCAGAGGGAATAAGAGTGGATCCTCGGAAGATTGAGGCAGTATTGGATTGGAAACCCCCCTAAGTCAGTGGCAGAGATTCGCAGTTTCTTGGGGTTAGTAGGCTACTATAGAAGATTTGTTGAAGGGTTTTCTTCAATAGCAGCACCTTTGACTAAGTTGTTGAGAAAGGAGGTACCTTTTGTTTGGATAGATAAGTAGCAGTAGAGCTTCGAGAAGCTAAAGAGGGTTTTGGCAGAGGCTCGATTCTGATTCAGCCTGTGGCAGGGAAAGATTTTATGGTATATTGTGATGCTTCTCATACCGGGTTAGGTTGTGTATTGATGCAGGAAGGGAAAGTTGTTGCCTATGCGTCTCGGCAGTTGAGACCACATGAAGCTAACTACCCGACGCATGATCTGGAGTTGGCCGCGGTGGTTTTCACCTTGAAGGTGTGGAGGCATTATTTGTATGGAGAGAAGTCAGCGATCTACACGGACCACAAGAGCCTGAAGTATCTGCTGGCTTAGAAGAAGCTGAACTTGAGACAGCGAAGGTGCGTGGAGTTGTTGAAGGATTATGACTGTTCAATTGAGTACCACCGAGGTAAAGCGAATGTGGTGGCAGATATGCTAAGTCAGAAAGTAGTATCAGATCTGAGAGCAATGTTCGCGCATCTTAGTCTATATGATGATAGGAGCTTGCTAGCTGAGCTGCAGGTAAAGCTGACATGGTTAAGTCAGGTAAAAGAGAAACAGTTGGTGGATGATGTTTTGAGTGCTAAGCTTACACAAGTTCAGAATGAGGGATTAGAGGACTACAGTGTGAATGGCGACGGGGTTTTGTGCTTTCGTGGTAGGGTCTGTATGCCAAAAGATGTTTAGCTGAGGCAGAAGATTCTTCGGGAATCGCATAGTAGCCCTTACGCTATGCATCTGGAGGGAGTAAGTTGTATAAGGATCTACGAGATCAGTTTTGGTGGCCTAGTTTAAAGCGTAGAAAGTTACGGATTTTGTGGGGAAGTGCTTGACGTGTCAACAGGTCAAAGCTGAACACCAAGTGCCTTGGGGGTTACTGTAACCAGTAAAGATTTTGCAGTGGAAGTGGGAGAGAATCACCATTGATTTTGTTAGTGGGCTTCCTCTTACACCGACTAAGAAAGATTCGGTATGAGTGATTTTAGATCGGCTGACAAAGTCCGCTCATTTCATGCCTGTTCGGGTTGATTACTCTCTGCAAAGGTTGGCGAAGCTGTACGTAGCAGAAATTGTGAGACTGCATGGGGTGCCGGTATCAATCATAGCAAATAGGGATCCTAGATTTACGTCGAGGTTTTGGAGGGTGTTGCATTAGGCTTTGGGCACCAGGTTGGACTTTAGCACGGCATTTCATCCACAGACGGATATCCAGTCTAAAAGGGTGATTCAGGTGTTAGAAGATATGTTGAGAGGATGTGTTATCGACTTCAGGGGTAGTTGGGAGGAATTTTTGCCCTTAGCAGAGTTCGCGTCCAACAATAGTTATCAGGCTAGTATTCAAATGGCGCCGTACGAAACAATTGTATGGACGAAAGTGTCGGACTCCTACTTGTTGGATAGAACTGGGTGAACGCCATGTGTTGGGTCCAGAGATAGTGGCAGAGTTAGAGGAAAAGGTCAAGGTAATTCGAGCTCGATTGAAGGAGGCATCTGACAGACAGAAGTCATATGCAGATCTTAAGTGGAAAGAGATAGAATTTGCTGTAGGTGATCGGGTTTTTCTAAAAGTTTCACCGTGGAAGAAGGTGATGAGATTTGAGCGCAAGGGTAAACTGAGTCCAGGTTTATAGGGCCTTACCAAGTTTTGAATTGAGTTGGATCGGTGGCTTATCAGTTAGAATTGCCTTCAGAATTGAAGCAGATGCATGATGTGTTCCACGTGTCAATGCTACATCGTTATCGATCGGATCCGTCTCACGTGGTGCTAGTGGAGGAAGTTGAGTTGAGGCCAGACTTGTCCTATGAGGAGGAGCCTATACAGATTTTGGAATGAGATGTGAAGGTGCTTCAGAAGAAATCAGTTCCCCTAGTCAAGGTGTTGTGGCAGAACCACGGATCGGAAGAAGCTTCGTGGGAGTCGAAAGAGGCAATGCGACAGCGATACCCTCACTTATTTTGATCAGGTCGAAATTATTTTTAATGGTGTAGAACTGTAATATCTGGGATTTAGGGGTTATACGTTTTAATTCATATTCATGTGGTAGTGTGCTGTGTGTGCTATTTGTATGTGTTTGGGGGCTTCGGGAACCTTGGGGTGTAGGTAGAGGACTTAGGAAAAATATTTGATTTTAAGCCTTTAGGGGGGAAAGCTAAGGGAGCTGGGCTTTAAAGGATTTTATGTGGTGTTTGCTGACACAAGGAATCAAGTGGTAGAGTGGCAAGGTAACACATGGAAGAAAGGGGGGAGTTTGCGTCAAATGTGTTCCAAGGGGAGGAGGTTCGAGCAGCATGAAGGGCATTTTGGAGCTTGTTTTTGTGTCAAGAGGAGGAGGAGTTGGAGTTGGCGTGGGCACTTGAAGATAGGAGGTTTGAAATGGTCAAACATTTTAAATGCGTGGTGTAGAGCTAAGCATGGAGTTTGAGGCATTCAAACACTTTCAAATGGGTGGATATGAGTAAAATTCGGAGGGAAATAAGGGATGAAGTGAGGGGTGTGAGAGTTGGCCGAAATAGGGGTTCTTGGTGGTGGCATTTTCGTTCATGTATGGGGGAAGTGAGTGTCGAATTTGCTTAATAGTGGTAGTGTGCATCTTTTGTTTTTATTTCTCAAGTCTTGTCTTTGAAAAGTGGTGAGCATCTCGAGTTTTTTTTTCTCTCTTTTTGGTCTCTTAGCCGAAACCTTGGAAGACCCTTGCGATTACTTTTGTTCAACTTTTACTTCTCTTCTTCAAAAGCTGAAAGTGCCATATTTCCTCTCCTTTCCATTTGAAGTTCCATTCTTTTCTTGTAGCCTCTCTAGTAGAACAACAATTCTCCCTTCTCCTCTCTTTTCTTTTCATCTTTTTCATCTCGATAGCCTTAAACCTTCATTCCTATCTCAAGAGCGAATTCTACCCTCACTTTCTACCATAGCGAACCCTTTTGATCATAGCTCGACCCTTCTTTTGTTCATTGATTGTAAGCTATTTCTTGGTGAACTCTTTCTACTATTTCTTCTTGAATCTACTTTCATTTCATTTTGTGGGGTTTGTTTGATCTTTGGTTTTATCAAAGCCGTATATTTCACTTATCGGTGGTAACACTTACATTGGTTTTACGTCGGAGGAGCTATCGTTCATTCAATCCCAACTCTTCCAATCAATTTCCAATATAGTGGTAAAGGGTTCTTCGTTCTTTTTAATCTTTCTCCTTCCATTTTGGTTTGACAAAACCAAATGATTAACTTTGGTTCTTGGGTGTGGCCGAATCTTTTTAGGGCCTTAACCTTGTGTCTCTTACGTTTGCAGCCAGTGTAAGGGAGCGTGAGGAATCTTTCAGGTTCTGATTATTCTAAGGTGAGGAGGTTATAATGTTTGGCCGAAGGCCATTTTGCTTAGGCTATGGATATTAGGCCGAATCTAACATGGCTTTTGTAGGGGATTTCGACAATCTCAAAGTGCAAGCGTATAGCCTTCGGGTTCTAGTCGACTGTGGTAAGGGTATTCTTTTGTCGAGTGTTCGTTTGGGTTTCGTTTAGATCTGATTCAATATCTTAACAGGGTTTTCTAACTAAGATATTATTGATGGATGCGAGTACCAGCCAAGGGGAGAAAGGGTCGGACACGTAGTCCTTACCCTAAATACAAGCGGTCGATTATGCGGTCCGGATTGGCCTTGAGGTGTGGTCGACATCGGAACAGGATCGTGGCGGATAGCGAAGAGTGTCGATTAGGGATAACGTCGACGTAGAGGGCGTGATTTTACGAGTTATCAGGTGTGTAATTAACACACTATTTATTTTACTTGTTTAAATTAGTTAAGTAATATGAGTGCTAATCGAAATAGTGGCTGTGGTGATGCTATTACCTGATTTGGGTAATCTGGTACCAGGTTAGTATCTTTCTTATATCAAAATCGTGGATGGATATATGTGGATCTTCGTAAGCATGTTAAGTTTGCACACCTAATATGTTCATATAATTACATTGTCATTTAATCATAATATAATATTTGTGCATGGGGATCGGGATATATCTAATGAAGGAAAGGGTGTACATTTATGTACGTGGATTGATGTTAGCCTTGAGCTACATCGTGGATTGATGTTGGCTTTGTGCCTCATCGTGGATTGGTGATGACCTCGAGTCACACTGTGGATATTATTATTTAATCACGTGGATCAGAGGCTAGCCCACTAAGTGGACTTTGAGCAGCACGAATGCCAAAGAGGTGTGTAGCGGATGGAGGTCAATTTAGTAATCCCCAGTGTGTGGTGGTAGGATATATGGGGTGTGTAGCGGTTGGATACTAGGTTGGGGTTGGGTTAGCATTTTGCATCATCATGCGTGGTATGTGGATATATGTGTGGATGTGGGCCAAGCCCATTTGTGGAATACGTGTGGAATAATTACACGCTGAGTCGGTTTGACTCACCCTATTTTCCTAAAAACAATGGAGGTGATACGTGATTTTTGGACCGGGCTGGAGTGGATTCGAGGTGGCCATGCAAAAGTTGTTTTAATTATACATGCACTTTAGATTTTTAATTGCTTTTGGGTTAATTTTTATTGTAATAAGGCCGCTTTAAGTAATTTGGAATTTTTATCATGGTTTTAAATTGGTATTAAAACGGATTATGGATTAAAAAAAATAACTGGAGACACTTGCAACCTAAAAAGCAAATTAAGGATTTCAAATTCGGACTTTTGATAGTAATTCGTTTATTAAAATCCCTTCCAAACAATAACGCAACTTTTATACAAATGGGTAAGTTTTATTTCCTGGCAAAATACGATTTTCAAAATGATAAACCCTTATAGCTATATATATATACGTTTTAAAACTTAACTTCACCCTCAAAGACAGATCTCTTTTCAAACTACTACTCAGTAAAAGCTGAATATCCATTTTTCCTTAAATACTTGACATGTGTTTTATTTTTTTTTTAAATCAAACTCATCACAAACCTTTTGCCCGTGACATTAGAATTCATTTGTAGTGTTTTAAGTAGGGTTTGGGTGTTACCAACGAACTCGGAGTTCAAAAATCGATAAAACTTTTCTAAGCAGTTGCTTAGCTTTTCGACTTTCTTCAATGTGACACGTTAAATTCGGGCTTAACTTCTAGGCCGGGTTTAGGGTGTTACAATTTTAGTATCAAAGCCTAGGTTGCAAAACTTCGGTTTGTGGAATGGGTTCGAAAAATGTTTTTTCAAAGTTATTTGAAATTTGGTTTTAAAACAAAAGTATCTTTATGGAAGTATGGCACCCAGGTCTCGGCACCAAATCCGTAAGTCCTTACTTATTATTATATGCTATAATGGTATGATTTATTACATGTATGTTTTGGATGTGAAGTTTGAATGAAAATTTTTAGGTATGAGTGTTAAATATTTGTTTATACATATTAGATATTTGGTTGTGTGAAGAGTTTCCGTGCTTAAGTTAGAAAGTGTATTACTGTTTTAGAATCGAGTACTGTGCGTGAGTGTAGTGTTGTAGATTAGGATGTACATTTCTATAGCTAGAAATTTCGAGAACGAAATTTCTTTAAGGAGGGTAGATTTGTAACATCCCAGAGTTGGGCCTAGTAGGATTGGGCCCATTGGGCCTTAGGCATAGTAGCGGTTAAAATTTTAGAGAAAAAGAGAACGGCTTTAATGCAAGTTTGATCTAGTAGGTGAGTGATTTTGGAAGGTTAGGAGGCTTCTATGAAGTCCCGGGTTAATGGAAATTTTGGTTTTAGGTGAAAAAAATCCCTAGGAGTTAGTAGTAGGCTTTAAGAATATGTGGAAAAAATGACACAAGTGAAGTGTGTGGTGTAGTGGCAAAGTGATGCCACATAAGAGGCAATGGGGTGACGCCAAAAGGAAGGAAGGAGGTTTAAGGTTCAAGTATTTTGGTTTTCTTTTTATATGGACTTTAGAATTTGGCCATATGGTTACATTTAGTTGCGCATGATGTTAGACACAAAGAGCTAGTTGGTAAAGTGGCTAGCGGCGTGGTTATGCTACAGGGGAGCCTAGGTTCGAATCTCATGACAAGCAAGGGGGTATTTATTTTGCGGATTGGACGGGAAGAGTTTGAGTTGGATTTAAACTCTACTGACGAAGGGATCCCACATCGAAAATACATAAAGAAGGAAGGTGAGAAGCTAGCTATATATAGAGTTGCCTAGGAGGAGAAGGAGCATATCTGGTTGGCGTTGGGCGTAGGACTGCTCGGAGCGCGGTTTAGTAGCTCCAGATTCCTATCAGGTGAGTATTCTCTTTACTCTAGATGTCGAGCAACAAATGTCAAAATGTCAGTCATACGACGATGGTAAACACACGAGGAGTGCGAGCGCACGTGTGGAAGCTTCGACGCGATAGTCGAGGCCATCATGTGTATTCTTGTGGGTGCGGTCTATTAGGCCAAGTGGGCCTAATGGGCCTAAGGACCCATATGCGTAAATTGTATGATTGAGTAGTAGATAGTGAATTAAACAATGTGAATCTCATATATGTGGCTAAGTTTGGGCTGAATGGGCCACATGATTGTATGGGCCCACTTGGGCCGTGAATGGGCCTGAGGCCCATTCACACCTTTATCTCTGTTTAGAATACTTGAGTCGTTCGAGGTGACAGTGGACCTTCTGTTGGGTCGTTAATACCCTGATTTATAAAATGACCAAAATACCCCTGGTTTGTAAAATTATCGAAATACCATAATTTGTGAAATTACCAAAATACTCCTAGTTTGTAAAATTACCAAAAAAACCCTGGGAGTTAGTAGTAGGCTTTAAGAATAAAATGTGGAAAAAATGACACAGGTTGAGTGTGTGGTGTAGTGGCAAAGTGACGCCACATAAGAGCCAAGGGGGTGGCTCCAAACGGAATGAAGGGATTCTAAGGTTCGAGCCTTGGCTCATGCATTTTAGTTTCTTTTATATGGACTTTAGAATTTGGCCATAAGTTTATATTTAGTTGCATGATGTTAGACACAAGGAGCTAGTGGTAAAGTGGCTAGCGGCGTGGATTATGCTATAAGGGAGCCTAGGTTGAATCTCATGACAAGCAATGGAGTATTTATTTTACTGGATTGGACGTGAAGAGTTTGAGTTGGATTTAAACTCTACTAATGGGGAGATCCCACATCAGAAAGATACAAAGAAGGAAGGTGAGAAGTTAGCTATATATAGAGCTGCCTAGGAAGAGAAGGAGCATACCTGGTTGGCGTTCGGCATAGGAGTGCTCGGAGCGCGGTTTAGTAGCTTCAGATTCCTATCAGGTGTGTATTCTCTCTACTCTAGATGTAGAGTGCCAAATGTCAAAATGACGGTCACACGGTGATGGTAACCACACGAGCGTGCGAGCGCACGTGTGGAAGCTTCAACGCAATAGTCGAGGCCATTATAAGTATTCTTGTGGGTGTGGGCTGTTGGGCCACGATGGCCTGAAAGGAGCCAAGTGGGCCCAATGGGCCCGGGAGCCCATATGAGTAAATTGTATGATTGAGTAGTAGATAGTGAGCTAGACTATATGAATCTCATATATGTGGCTAGGTTTGGGCAGAATGGGCCACACGATTGTGTGGGCCCACTTGGGCTGAGAATGGGCCTTAGGCCCATTCACATCTCTATCTCTGTTTAGAATACTTGTGTCGTTCGAGGCGACAGTGGACCTTCTGTTGGGTCGTTAATACCCTGATTTGTAAAATGACCAAAATACCCCTGGTTTGTAAAATTACATGTGAAATTACCAAAATACCCCTGTTTTGTAAAATTACTGAAATACCCCTGGTTTGTAAAATTACCAAAATACCCCTAGTTTGTAAAATCACTGAATTACCCCTAGTTTGCGAAACTACCAAAATACCTTAACTTTAAAAAATTATCGAAATACCCCTGGTTTGTAAAATTACTTAAATGCCCCTGGTTTGTGAAATTACTAAAATACCCCTAGTTTGAAAAATTATCGAATTACCCCTGGTTTGTGAAATTACCGAAATACCCCCGGGTTGCAAAATTACTGATTTACCCCTAGTTTGCAAAATTACCGAATTAACCCTGGTTTGTGAAATTACCAAAATATCCCTAGTTCACAAAATTATCGAAATACCCCCGACTTACAGAATTATCGAAATACTCTTAGTGTATAATTACCATTTTACCCCTAAACGATAAATGACTGTTGTACCCTCGTGCTAGTACTAATGTTGTTTGTGTTAATTCTATGATTGATTATGTTCTAGATGCACTGCATACATGGATTAGTTATGAGTAGAATTACCGAATTACCCTTGGTAGGTAAATTACTAAAATACCCTCGGTGGGTAAAATTACTATTATACCCCTAGGGGTTGATTAGCGTGATTGTGTGCAAACTTCACACTTCTTAATTATTTGTTTGTTTGTGCTATTTACTGTTTGGGCTGAAAGGCCGGACTGAGTGAGAAGTTATCGTAATACCCTTGTGGATAGAAATGGGAATATCAGGTATGTGATTCTATTAATCTCTTGATGGGTATGGAATAAGCATTGTAATATGTGTGCATTGTAATATCAGGTTGGTTTTGTATGTGTTGGGAAATGATGTGAAAGGGGAAGTATCTGAGACTGTCACGGTGGTTGTTACGATGGTGGGTTAGCCCCATGGGTACATAAATGATAATAGTGACCATGTCTTGGTGGCTTGGTGCCAGGTGGTTTAATACCACGATTATATATGACTAGTGACTCATCCTAGTGGTTGTTACCACAGTGGGTTGGCCTCACATGTATTCATTAGGGATAGTCATGGTGGTTGTTACCAGGTGGGTTGGCCCCACGTATGTTAATAGTGACTCTGTCACGGTGATCTGGTACCACGGTGATCTGGAACCACGGGTGGCTTGGTGCCACATATGAGGTGTGTAGCGGATGGAGGGTTGATTGTAGAAATCCCCACGGTGTGATGGGCTGGTACAGGTGGTGTGTAGAGGATGGATATCTAGGTTGGGTTGGGATTTGCATCACATTACATTGACACTTGATTATCTGTTATTCTATGTTAAAAAAGGCTAAAGCCCAGTCTGTTTCTGTATGGGCTTCGCCCAAGGTGATTTTGTAAGGGCTAAGGCCCAGATGGTATTTGAATGGGCTCGAGCCCAGTTATAGTTCATAAGGGGATTTACACACTGAGCTTTCGTAAGCTCACCCCCTCTTTTTGTTAAATGTTTTAGGTAATTCCCAACGATGAAGGATTGGGAGCCGTGGAGGACTCGGGGGGCTATACATCGGAGATACTTCTCGTGAACTTTAGTAATTTTGATTTTTACCTTAGTTTAAGATTATTTATTTTGGGTTGATTTTTTGTAATAAAGCCATTGGTTTATTTTTTTTGAGTTTTTATTTATAACTGTTAAACTTATAAATACAGAGGTTTTCTTAAAACATTAGTAATCGTTTTCTAAAATATCAAGTTTACGTAGCGATGCAAGTTCAACTTTCATAACAAAATAGTTTTTCAAAATAATAACAACTTTTAAATGGTCATTTAGGAAATCGCGTTTTTCTCAAACTAAACAACGAACTCGGAGTTCAAAAATCCGATAAAACTTTTCTAAACAATTGCATAGCTTTTCAACTTCCTTCAATGTGGCACGTCAGATTCGGGCTTAACTTTTAGGCGGGGTTTGGGGTGTTACAATTTTGGTATCAAAGCTGAGGTTGCAAAACTCGGCTATGGAATGGGTTCGAAAATTTTTTTTTTCAAATTTATTTGAAATTTGGTTTTTAAAAAAGTATCTTTATTGGAAGTATAGCACCCGAGTCTCTGCACCGTCAAGTAAGTGCCCTTACTTATTATTATATGCTATAATGACTATATTTATTCCGTGTATGTTTTGGATATGATGTTTGTGGAAAATTTTTTAAGTATGGGTGTTAAATATTTAGTTTATACAGTATTAGATATTTGGTTGTGTGAAGAGGTTCCAAGCTTAAATTGGAAAGTGTATTATTGTTTTAGAATCGAGTCTTGTGACGTGAGTGTAGTGTTGTAGGTTAGGATGTGCGTTTCTATAGCTTGAAATTTCGAGGACGAAATTTCTTTAAGAAGGGTAGATTTGTAACATCCCAAAGTTGGGCCTAGTAGGACTGGGCCCATTGGGCCTTGGGCATAGTAGCGGTTAAAATTTTAGAGAAAAAGATAACGGCTTTAATGCAAGTTGGATCTAGTAGGTGAGTGATTTTGGAAGGTTAGAAGGCTTCTATGAAGTCCCGGGTTCAAACTTCGGCTTTAGGGAAATTTTGGTTTTAGGTGAAAAAAACCCTGGGAGTTAGTAGTAGGATTTAAGAATAAAATGTGGAAAAAATGATACAAGTGGAGTGTGTGGTGTAGTGGCAAAGTGACGCCACATAAGAGCCAAAGGGGTGACTCCAAAAGGAAGGAAGATGGTCTAAGTTTCAAGTCTTGGCTCTTGCATTTTGGTTTTCTTTTTATATGGACTTTAGAATTTGGCCATAGGTTTATATTTAGTTGCGCATGATGTTAGACACAAGGAGCTAGTTGGTAAATTGGCTAGCGGCCTAGATTATGCTACAGGGGAGCCTAGTTTCGAATCTCATGATAAGCAAGGGAGTTTTTATTTTGCGGATTGGATGGGAAGAGTTTGAGTTGGATTTAAACTCTACTGATGGAGAGATGCCACATCAGAAAGATACAAAGAAGGAAGGTGAGAAGCTAACTATATATAAAGCTGCATAGGAGGAGAAGGAGCATACCTGGTTGGCAGTAGGCATAGTAGTGCTCGGAGCATGGTTTAGCAGCTTCAGATTCCTATCAGGTGTGTATTCTCTCTACTTTAGATGTCGAGCGGCAAATGTCAAAATGCCGGTCACACGACGATAGTAACCAACGCGTCTTGCAAGAAAGCAGTGGAAGCTTGACGCGATAGTCGAGGCCATCATAAGTATTCTTGTGGGTGTGGGCTATTGGGCCACGATGGCGAAAGGGCCAAGTGGGCCCAATAGGCGAGAGCCCATATGAGTAAAATGTATGATTGAGTAGTAGATAGTGAACTGACTATGTGAATCTCATATATGTGGCTAGGTTTGAAATTTGAATGGGCCACACGATTGTGTAGGTCCCACTTGGGCCAAGAATGGGCCTTAGGCCCATTCACATCTTTATCTCTGTTTAGAATACTTGAGTCGTTCGAGGCGACAGTGGACCTTCTGTTGGGTCGTTAATACCCTGATTTGTAAAATGACCAAAATACCCCTGATTTGTAAAATTACAAAAATATCTTAATTTGTGAAATTACCAAAATAACCCTGTTTTATAAAATTACTGAAATACCCCTAACTTGTAAAATTACCAAAATACCCTTAGTTTGTAAAATTACCGAATTACCCTTAGTTTGTGAAACTACCAAAATACCTTTACTTTAAAAAATTATCGAAATACCCCTGGTTTGCAAAATTACCTAAATGCCCCTGGTTTGTGAAATTACTAAAATACCCCTAGTTTGAAAAATTATCGAATTACTCCTGGTTTGTGAAATTACCAAAATACCCCTAGGTTGCAAAATTACTAAATTACCCCTAGTTTGTGAAATTACCGAATTAACCCCAATTTGTGAAATTACCGAAATATCCCTAGTTTACAAAATTACCGAAATACCCCCAGCTTACAAAATTAGCGAAATACCCTTAGTGTGTAATTACCGTTTTACCCCTAAACGACAAATGACCGTTGTACCTTCGTGCTAGTACTAATGTCGTCTGTGTTAATTGTATGATTGATTATGTTCGAGATGCACTGCATACATGGATTAGTTATGAGTAGAATTACCAAATTACCCTTGGTAGGTAAACTACTAAAATACCCTCGGTGGGTAAAATTACCGTTATACCCTTAGGGGTTGATTAGCGTGATTGTGTGTAAACTTCACACTTCTTAAGTATTTGTTTGTTTATGCTATTTATTGTTTGGGCTAAAAAGCCAGACTGACTGAGAAGCTATCATAATACCCTTGTGGATCGAAATGGGAATATCAGGTATATGATTCTATTAATCTCTTGATGGGCATGGAATAAGCATTGTACTATGTGTGCATTGTAATATCGGGTTGGTTTTGCATGTGTTGGGAAATGATGTGAAAGGGGAAGTATTTGAGACTATCACGGTGGTTGTTACCATGGTGGGTTAGCCCCATGGATACATATATGATAATAGTGACCATGTCTCGGTGGCTTGGTGCCACGGTGGTTTAATACCACGATTATATATGACTAGTGACTCGTCCCAGTGGTTGTTACCACAGTGGGTTGGCCCCACGTATATTCATCAGGGATTGTCATGGTGGTTGTTACCACGGTGGGTTGGCCCCACGTATGTTAATAGTGACTCTATCACAGTGATCTAGTACCATAGTGGTCTGGAACCATGAGTGGCTTGGTGCCACATATGAGGTGTGTAGCGAATGGAGGGTTGATTGTAGAAATCCCTACGGTGTGATAAGCTACTACGGTTGGTGTGTAGAGGATGGATATCTAGGTTGGGTCGGGATTTGCATCACATTACATTAATACCTGATTATCAGCTATTCTCTTTTAAAAAGGGCTAAGGCCCATTCTGTTTCGGTATGGGCTTCGCCCAAGGTGATTTTGTAAGGGCTAAGGCACAGATGGTATTTGAATGGGCTCGGGCTCAGTTATGGTTCATAAAGGGATTTACACACTGAGTTTTCATCAACTCACCCCCTCTTTTTTATTAAATGTTTTATGTAATTCCCAGCGAAGAAGGATTGGGAGCCGTGGAGGACTCGGGGGTGGCTATACATCGGAGATACTACTCGTGAACTTTAGTAATTTCGATTTTTACCTTAGTTTAAGATCATTTATTTTGGGTTAATTTTTTGTAATAAGTCCATTGGTTTATTTTTTTGAGTTTTTATTTCTAACTGTTAAACTTATAAATACGGGGTTTTCTTAAAACATTAGCAATCGTTTTCTAAAATATCATGTTTACGCAATGATGCAAGTTCAACTTTCATAACAAAATAGTTTTTCAAAATAATAACAACTTTTAAACGGTCATTTAGGAAATCGTGTTTTTCTCAAACTAAACAACGAACTCGGAGCTCAAAAATCCGATAAAACTTTTCTAAACAATTGCTTAGCTTTTCAACTTCCTTTAATGTGACATGTTAAATTCGGGCCTAACTTTTAGGCCGGGTTTGGGGTGTTACAATTTTGGTATCAAAGCCTAGGTTGCAAAACTCGGCTGTGGAACGGGTTCGAAAAATGTTTTTTTTTCAAAGTTATTTAAAATTTGGTTTTTAAAAAAAAAGTATCTTTATTGGAAGTATGGCACCCGAGTATCCGGCACCAAATTCGTAAGTCCCCTTTCTTATTATAATATGCTACAATGACTGTATTTATTCTACGTATGTTTTGGATGTGATGTTTGACTGGAAAATTTTTTAAATATGAGTGTTAAATATTTGTTTGCTTCTGTAGTAGATATTTGGTTGTGTAAAGAGCTTCCAAGCTTAAGTTAGAAAGTGTATTACTGTTTTAGAATCAGAGTGCATAGTGTGAGTGTAGTGTTGTAGGTTAGGATGTGCGACTGTTTCTATAGCTAGAAATTTTGAGGACAAAATTTCTTTAAGGAGGGTAGATTTGGAACATCCCAAAGTTGGGCCTAGTAGGATTGGGCCCATTGGGCCTTGGGCATAGTGGCGGTTAAAATTTTAGAGAAAAAGAGAACGGCTTTAATGTAAGTCGGATCTAGTAGGTGAGTGATTTTAGAAGGTTAGGGGGCTTCTATGAAGTCCTGGGTTCAAACTTTGGCTTTATGGAAATTTTGGCTTTAGGTGAAAAAACCCTGGGAGTTAGTAGTAGGCTTTAATAATAAAATGTGGAAATAATGCCACTAGTGGAGTGTGTGGTGTAGTGGCAAAGTGAGACCACATAAGAGGCAAAGGGGTAACGCCAAAAGGAAGGAAGGAGGTCTAAGGTTCAAGTCTTTGCTCTTGCATTTTGGTTTTCTTTTGATATGGACTTTAGAATTTGGCCATAGGTTTAATGTTAGACACAATAAGCTAGTTGGTAAAGTGGCTAAGAGCGTGGATTATGCAACAAGGGAGCCTGGGTTCGAATCTCATGACAAGCAAGGAGTTTTTATTTTGCAGATTGGATGGGAAAAGTTTGAGTTGGATTTAAACTCTCTTGTGGAGGATCACACATCGGAAGATACACGAAGGAAGGTGAGAAGCTAGCTATATATAGAGCTGCCTAGGAGGAGAAGGAGCATACCTAGTTGGCTTTGGGCATAGGAGTGCTCGGAGCGCAATTTTGAAGTGTCAGATTCCTATTAGGTATGTATTCTCTCTACTCTAGATATAAAGCGGCAAATCTTCGAAATGCAGTCTGCAGCGATGGTAGCCACATAAGCGTGCGGGCGCACCTATGGAAGCTTTGACGCGATAGTCGAGGCCATCATGAGTATTCTTGTGGGTGTGGGTTGTTGGGCCACGATGGCCTGAAAGGGGCCAAGTGGGCCTAATGGGCCCAGGGCCCATATGAGTAAATTGTATGATTGAGTAGTAAATAGTGAACTAGACTATGTGAATCTCATATATGTGGCTAGGTTTGGGCTGAATGGGCCACACGATTGTGTGGACCCACTTGGGCCGAGAATGGGCCTTAAGCCCATTCATATCTTTATCTCTATTTAGAATAGTTGAGTCGTTCGAGGCGACAGTGGATCTTCTGTTGGATCGATAATACCCTGATTTGTAAAATGACAAAAATACCCTGGTTTGTAAAATTACAAAAATACCTTAAATTGTGAAATTACCGAAATACCCCTAGTTTGTAAAATTCTCAAATTACCCCTAGTTTGCGAAACTACCAAAATACCCTTACTTTACAAAATTATCGAAATACCCCTGGTTTGTGAAATTACTGAAATCCCCTAGTTTTCAAAATTATCGAAATTCCCCTAGTTTACAAAATTACCGAATTACCCCTAGGTTACAAAATTAATGAATTACCCCAGTTTCTGAAATTCTTGAATTAACCTACGGTTTGTGAAATTACCGAAATATCCCTAGTTTCCAAAATTACTGAAATACTCCCAACTTTCAAAATTTTTAAAATACCCTTAGTGTGTAATTACCGTTTTACCCCTAAGCGACAAATGACCATTGTACCCTCGCTGTAGTACTAATGTTGTCTGTGTTAATTGTATGATTGATTATGTTGGAGGTGCACTGCATAAATGGATTAGTTATGAGTAGAATTACCGAATTACCATAGGTAGGTAAATTACTAAAATACCTTCGGTGGGTAAAATTACTGTTATACCCTTAGGGGTTGATTAGCATGATTGTGTGTAAACTTCACATTTCTTAATTATTTGTTTGGTTGTGCTATTTACTATTTGGGCTGAAAAGCTAGACTGACTGAGATGCTGTCGTAATACCCTTGTGGATAGAAATGGGAATATCAGGTATGTGATTCTATTAATCCCCTGATGGTTATGGAATAAGCATTATAATATGTCTGTGCATTCATATGATTGCAAGTTCCGCATGGGTCAGGAAATGATGTGAAAGGGGAAGTATTTGAGGCTGTCACGGTGGTTGTTACCACGGTGGGTTAGCCCCACGGATACATATATGATAATAGTGACCATGTCTCGGTGGCTTGGTGCCACGGTGGTTTAATACCACGATTATATATGACTAGTGACTCGTCCCAATGGTTTTACCACAGTGGGTTGGCCCCACTTATATTCATCAGGGATTGTTACGGTGGTTGTTACCACGGTGGGTTGGCCCCACGTATGTTAATAGTGACTCTGTCACGGTGATCTAGTATCATGGTGGTTTGGAACCACGTGTGGCTTGGTGCCATATATGAGGTGTGTAGCGGATGGAGGGTTGATTGTAGAAATCCCCACGGTGTGATGGGCTGGTAAGAGTGGTGTGTAGAGGATGGATATCTAGGTTGGGTCAGGATTTGCATCACATTACATTGATACCTGATTATCTGCTATTCTCAGTTAAAAAGGGCTGAGGCCTAGTCTGTTTCGGTATGGGCTTCACCCATGGTGATTTTGTAAGAGCTAAGGCCTAGATGGTATTTGAATGGGCTCGGGCCTAGTTATGGTTCCTAAGGGGATTTACACTCTGAGTTTTCATAGACTTATCCCCTCTTTTTATTAAATGTTTCAGGTAATTCCCAGCGATGGAGGATTGGAAGCCGTGGAGGACTTGGGGGTGGCTATACATCGGAGATACTACTCGTGAACTTTAGTAATTTCGATTTTTACCTTAGTTTAAGATTATTTATTTTGGGTTAATATTTTGTAATAAGGCCATTAGTTTATTTTTCTAAGGTTTTATTTATAACTGTTAAACTTATAAATACGGGGTTTTCTTAAAACATTAGCAATCGTTTTCTAAATTATCATGTTTACGCAATGATACAAGTTCAACTTTCATAACAAAA
The DNA here is from genome assembly GCA_025506655.1 of Gossypium rotundifolium. Classification (NCBI taxonomy): domain Eukaryota; kingdom Viridiplantae; phylum Streptophyta; class Magnoliopsida; order Malvales; family Malvaceae; genus Gossypium; species Gossypium rotundifolium. The sequence goes on along the minus strand of CP106732.1, from coordinate 48,115,669 downwards.
CAGTTTTTCAAAATAATAACAACTTTTAAACGGTCATTTTGCAAATCGCGTTTTTCTCAAACTAAACAAAGGGCTCGGAGATCAAAAATCCGATAAAACTTTTCTAAACAATCGCTTAACTTTTCAACTTCCTTCAATGTGACACGTCAGATTCAGGCCTAACTTCTAGGCCGGGTTTGGGGTGTTTCAAAACTTTCATAATTTCAAACATAATTTAAAACCATTATAATAGCCTATTTTCAGTAAAATCAAAACAGTGGTTTTGGGACTACAAATTTGATGAGTAAATTATTATTTTAATGTTTACGGGGATGTTAGAAGGCTCGTATTAAAATTTCATTAAGAAATTTTAACGCTGCATGCGTAATTACATAAAAAGGATTAAATCGTAAAAGGTGCAAATGTAGAGTTCTATTTGTTAAAGGTATCAATTATCTATGAAACTCTAAAGTGCGTGGACTTATTTGGAAATTAGACCATTCAAAATGTTAGTGGACCTTTATGGACACAATTTAAATGATTTTTAAGGTTAATGGTAAAGGTTAATTTGGTAATTTAATAAATAAACTAAAACTAAACTAACATAAACAAATGTATCATCTTCTTTAGTTGATTTTTTTCACCGAAAGTTGAAGAAGAGAAAGCCATTTTTAGGGTTTCTTGGTTTGACAAGCTTAGGTGGTGCATATTAAGATAGACCACGTACAGACTTAGATCAGGGAAAAGCTAAAGCCTCAAATTAATTGACTTTATTTTTATGCTCTAATCGTCGAGGTAAGTTCATATGAATAAATATTGTTTTGATATTATTTTCAATTATATGTTAATATGTTTGTTGTAATGTAATTGAATGATGAATATCCAAAAATGCTATGACGGTTATCAAGTCCCGATTGAAACTTAGGAATTGTTGGATACAAATGACATGTCATGAGCGATTTCATGTTTCGAGTGCTGGTCTTGAATGTCCTACCGATGGCTGACGTCCTGCATTTGTTGCGAATACTCCATAGCTCGTGTGAGCAACATCATGTAACTTACATTCTGACCCACAGCTCGTGTGAGCAGGCCCATTTCACAGCTCGTGTGAGCAACAATGCAATGGAAAGGTTACGGCTATATGTTTAAGCACACTTCGTGTAAGCTTTCTCTAGTATCCAATAATATTCTAAATGGTTCAACGAGTATGAAAAGAAAAGGAATGGTAAGTGTTCAAATGAACTATATCATGAAACTATGAAATAGATTGAAATGGTTAGCTTCAATAGAAGTATGATTATGTTAATGAAAATGATGAATTCAAATGAAGTATGTTTGTGTATGATGGCTTACCTTTAAATTCAATTGAATTATGCTTGAATGCTCTAACATGTGTTGTTGATGGTACTTAGGCTTGTGCCAAGCTTATGGTTGGATTATATTATGCTTAATCTTAATGTTATGTATTGAAATGGTAAGTTATGTTCATGTTTTATGAACTTACTAAGCATTATGCACTTACGTAGTTTTCTTTCCTATATTTTATAGACAATCGGAAGCTTAATTGGTTTGGAAGCTCATCGGAGATCTCCCATACTATCCAACATAAATTTGGTAGTTTTATGGTTTTGGCTTAGTTTATAATGGCATGTATAGGTGAATTTGTATTGATATATAGTTGATGATTTTGGCATGTATTAGTTGTTTTGGGTATCAATTGATGTTAGTTGAATTGTGTCATTTTGCTACTTGTGATGCATGAATGGTATGGCTCAAATGGTAAATTTATGTTAAAGTACTAATGGTCAAGATATGGTATGTTTTGAGATGGTATGCAACTAGATGTATATGAATGAAATGTGGTCAAGTATATATATATGTTTAGGTAAGTTTCTATGTTTGCATTTGAGGTGCCTTGTATGGCATATTAGTTGAATGGTTTTGGACTACTGAATTGGTGAATTCATGCTGGTTTTGGTCATGTTATGATACCTTGATTATGTGCACAAAATTCTTTTAGGTGGTGGCATGAGTTAGTGATGGAAATGGCTTGATTTTAGTCAATTTCATGTCCACACGGCCTGATACATAGGCGTGTGACTCAGCCGTGTGTCCCCTGTAGGTTTTAATGTATGCAACCCATGCTATTATGCGACCTAGCACATGGCATGGCACACGTGCATGTGTGGCTATTTCGAGAGTTACATTGCCTGGCACACGGATGTGTATGGCTATTTCAAGAGTTTCACGGCCTGGCACACGGGCGTATGTCTTGACCGTACGGTCCAACTTAGAGAGTTATATGGGTGAGGACACGGGCTACTACACAATCGTGTGTCCCTATTTCGATTGTTACACGTTTTGAGACACAAGCATGTGTCTTATTTGTGTGAAGCACAAGGCCGTGTGACCCTTGTAGTCTAATTTTTCTAACTTTTTCTTATACTCTTTTATTGTTTCCAATTTGGTCCTGAACTATTTCTAAGGTATTTCTAGGGCCTCTAGGCTCGATTAAGAAACATTATGTATGTGATTGATTGTAATTACATTATGTTTGTAATGATGCATGAAATGAACATTTTAATGTTCCTGTAACTCCCCTGAATTTGGGCCTAGTAGATTTGGGCCTATTGAGTTGTAATGCCCCAAAATCTTGAAGCCCTAATTTTTGTGCACCAAAGTTTGTTTGTATGAGTAGCACTTAGGGTAATAATTTTAAGGTATTATCCAGATTATTTGAAGTCTTAGAGATAGGGAAGACCATAAGGAAAATTTAATTTTCTTGCAGATTAAGCAGAAAATAGGACACAAATGAGCTTATGGTCTAGTGGCAAGGTGGCTTCACTTGGGGAGCTACAAGGTAGCGTGAAGAGGTCCAAGGTTCGAGTAGTAGTAAGGTGTTTCTGGAGTGTTTATTTTGCATAGTGGATGGCCAAAGTTGTGTAGAATTTGGACTCATTTGTTGAAGTGCTTTAATTGGTATTGTGAGCTAATAAAGGAGGGAATTTTGGATGTGATAAGGGAGATATCATGGAGAAAAATTAGGATATGAGAGGTGGGAAGAGTTGGTGCTGAATTGGACTATGGGGAAGGTAGGATTTGACTATTGGCTATAAAAGGAGGTTTCAAATTCCTTTGAGAGGTTCCTTGGGTTCCATTACATTTCTTTTCTCCCCCTTTGCCGAATTCTTCATTTTCCGAAAAAAACCCATCATTCCTTTGCCAAAATTTTGGTTTTCTCTCTATCCGAATTCCCCATACCTTCTCTTCTTCACCTTTAGTTCTAGCCGATCACTTCTCCACTTCTTCTCCCTATTGGTGCCGAATTGTCTCTATGACCATACTAATCTCAAAAGTCAAATTTAGGTTGTAGGATCCAAAGTGGATTTAGTAAGTATTCGGTTAACCTCTCTTGTACGTTTTGCTAAAAGTTAAAAGGCTATCAAACTGTCCTGTCGTTAACTCTGTGATAACAAGAATAAGGTTCAAAGATCGCAAGCATGGTAGGTAAGGATCGTTAGCAAAGTGGTAAGTGTTCTCGACTCAGTTATGGTTTAGTGGATGGCCGAATGTAAGTATAGCCTATGGGGCTAACTTATGTGGAATATGAGCCACTTCTTTTGACGATATATCTTTGAGTGCAGATCTAGGGGATATTCATGAATAGTAGCTAAGAAAGGGCTACTAGAACATGTGGCACGCTGTAAGGGTACGGTAAGGCTTCGGCTTTCGATAAATATTTTGATTAAGTATGGGTGGTTGATTGAAGGCTGGTTGGTTGTAGGTTCAAAACCAAGGATAGAATATCACGTCGCAGTAACCAGGTGTGTACTTCTACCCCATGATTCAATAGTTTAATATAAAGTCGAAGGTGTGTACAACACTACACACACATGGCATCGGCAATGCTGAAAATCTAAAAAGCTGAAAGTGGCTAAGTGGGCCCGGTGGTCCCTGAGTCTAAGTTTGATGAAATTGATTGATTTGGTTATATGAATTGAGCTAGACATGCTTGTTACATGATCTGGAATTGTTTATGGCCTAATAGGCCACATGAATGAGATCAGGGCCTAATGGGCCATAAGAATGTGATTTGGGCATAAGAGGCTTTATGAACGTGAAATGGGCTTGATTGGCTTTATGGGGACGTAGACATGTATGCTAGGGTTTAATGGACTTTAGGCCTAGTTCTAAACAACTCTTAAATCGCATAAGACTTAATCTAATAATTAAACATGTCCGTGAACAAGTCGGTGGGTTAGAGTGTGGCAATAGACATATGCATGTCTAGGATTGGATCTAGGGAAAGCTTGGTACTTAAGCGGTTCTAGTGGCCTACCTCCTATTCTCTAGAATCCTACCTGGTGCATGGTGTCTGTTCACTCTAGCTGTAAGGACTTGTTAATGGGCCAAAGTTCATAACTAAAATCTGAGAGGGACCATAACACCCCTAATTTGTAAAATTACCAAAACACCTCTGATTTGTAAATTACCAAAATACCTTTAGATTGGAAAATTACAAAAATACCCTTAGTTTGAAAATTACAAAAATATCTTTAGATTTGTAACAATTGCTAAAATACCCATAATTTGTAAAATTATCAGAATACCCCTAATTTGCAGAATTACCAAAATGTCCCTAATTTACAAAATTTCTAAAGTACCCTTGTTTTGCAAATTACCTAAATACCCCTATAGGGTAGAATTACGAAAATACCCCTATATGGTAGAATTATGATAATACCTCTGTAGTTTAGAATTACGAAAATATCCTTGATTGTGAAATGACTAAAATACCCTATGTGATGAGTATAGGTTTTATGGATGTTACTTATGCATTTGCTTCATTCATATGATATTCTGTTTAGGATGCATATGGGTGGGAATTATTGTACTGAGGAAGAATTTGAGAATCACATAGTCGCTTGACGATCGTGGATCCACTGGTCGTTTTAAGCCCATTATATGATTAGCAGCTTTACTGCAACGTTAAGTAGTGCCGCTGTGAGTGCTACCATTGGTGTGTAGCGGAAGGGTCGGTCGAGCTAGAATTCCCCACAGGTGTATAAGGTTGGAAGGGAAATAAAGTGTAGCAGATGGATTTTTGGGAGGGTTTTGCATAATCTTGTTTCCATGTGATATGATATGATATGATATGATATGAGGTAATTGTGGGCTAAGGCCCAAGACAACCGATTCTTTATAGGGCTTATACCCAATGTAATAATTGTATATTGAATTGAATGCCAAGGGTCGTACACACTGAGTTTCAAAACTCACACCCTCCTTATTTAATGTTTCATGTGACGCTCAGTAGATGGCTTGGCGTGGAAGGGGACTTGGAGATGGCCACTTTGCAAGTTAATTAGAAGTTTTGTTTATTTATTTCGAATGACTTTAGTTTAAATACTTTATTTTCATTGGTTGTAATAAGGCCTTGTATTTTCAATTTGACGTTACTTATGGGTTTTATTATTATTTCTGCTACTTAATTTTTATTTTAACTTAAATAAATTTCTAAAGTTTAGCAAGGTTTTCAAAATAACTATAACCTATGGGCTTTCTTCATAACTTTTCAAGTTACTTAGATTTTGGGCTTCTAAACCTTAAATTTAAGTTTTCCGCTAAAGAAAGTCATTTTGAGATTTTCCTTCAATGAGACATCGTTAGATTCAGCCATAACGTCTGAGCCGGGTTTGGGTGTGTTACATTTAGTGGTATCGAGCACAGTTGCAAGCTTCTGAACGTGAAATGGGCCTTAGATTTTGGGTCTTTTTAAAACAAGTAGATTAGAATGTTTGGCAAGATTCTTACAGTGTGGTTCACTAAGCCCTTGACGTCGAGCCAAGCAAGTTTTTTCTTTTCTTTTACTATTTAAATTACTAAATTATATTTAGATATTGGGCTACTTTAAACAATAGAACTTTAGAGACTAAAGTTCATAGGAAACTAAAACTGTAGTGGATTTACGGCTATGAAACAACTTTTAAATTGTTACTTACATAAGACATGTGCTTTAAACAGTGGAACTATGAATTAAATACACAAAAATTCCTAATTCAGATAATACAAGAATTAGCGATGAGTGCTAGAAGAAATGCAAGGGTCACGACAGAGGCCGTGGAAGTGTTAGGGCTGATGTGCTGACTCAGCTAGTTAGGGAGGTACTAGAGGAGGTTAAATAAATTGGTGAAACACTTCGGGTTAGGTGCATGGACTGTAAGGAAAAAAGAAATCATAGTTCTCTAGGGCCGTAGTCTCGTTCTGTGAAGCATGTTAAGGCACGTCCAAACATTCTGGCATGCGAATATTGCAGAAGGAGTTATCCGGACGAAAGCTGGAGGAAGTCAGGAGCGTGTTTCAGATGCAGGTCTGAGGAGCATCAGGCTCGAGATTATTCAATTACCATTAAGTCAGGTATGTTTTGTGTGGATGCGATATTTTGGGTATAGAAACTATATGCGTGCAATGTTTATCTACTCCAATGGGTAGGTGTAAAGGGTTCAATTAGAGTTAAGGTATGTTAGTGTTATTAAAATCAGAGTGCGCAGCAGAAGCATAATGGTGTGACTTGAGCGGTGTGATTAATAGTTAGTTGGAGATTTTGAGGACAAAATTTCCTTAAGGAGGGTAGAATTATAAGGCCCCGAATTTGGGCCTAGTAGATTTGGGCCTATTGGGTTGTAATGCCCTTAAATTTTGAAACCCTAATTTCTATGCACTAAAGTTGGTTGTATGAGCAACACTTAAGGTAATAATTTTAAGGTATTATCGGGATTATTTGAAGTCCTAGAGATAGGGAAGACGATAGGGAAAAATTTATTTTTCTTGCTTTAGTGGACCCTAGTCTCAGGCATTAGGCCTCTTAAGCAGATTAAGGGAAAATAGGACACAAATGGGCTTGTGGTCCAGTGGCAAGGTGGCGTCACTTGGGGAGCTACAAGGTAGCGTGAAGAGGTCCAAGATTCAAGTAGTGGTAAGGTGTTTTTGGAGTGTTTATTTTGCATAGTGGACAGCCAGAGTTGTGCGAAATTTGGACTCATTTGTTGAAATGTTTGAATTGGTCTTGTGAGCTAATAAAGGAGGGAATTTCGGATGAGATAAGAGAGATATCATGGAGAAAAATTAGGAGATGAGAAGTGGGAAGAGTTGGTGCCGAATTGGACTGTGGGGAAGGTAGGATTCGACTATTGTCTATAAAATGAGGTTCAAAATTCCTTTGAGAGGTTCCTTGGGTTCCATTACATTTCTTTTTCTCCCCCTTAGCCGAATTCTTCCATTTGTCGAAAAAAAAACCCATCATTCCTTTGCCAAAATTTTGGTTTTTTCTCTAACCAAATTCCCCATACCTTCTCTTCTTAAATTCCTTTTCTTGCTCACCTTTAGTTCTAGCCGATCACTTTTCCTCTTCTTCTCCCTATTGGTGCCGAATTGTCTCTATCACCATACTAATCTCAAAAGCCGAATTTAGGTCGCAAAATCGAAAGTGGATTTGGTAAGTATTCGATTAACCTCTCTTGTACGTTATTCTAAAAGCAAAAAGACTATCTAACTGTCATGTGGTTAACTTTGTGATAACAAGAATAAGGTTCAAAGATCGCAAGTGTGGTAGGTAAGGATCGTTAGCAAAGTTGTAAGTGTTCTCGACTCAGTTATGGTTTAATGGATGGCCGAATCTAAGTATGGCCTATAGGGGTGACTTATGTGGAATATGAGTCACTCATTTTGACGATATATGTTTGATTGCAGATCTAGGGGATATTCACGAATAGTTGCTAAGGAAGGGCTACTAGAACATTTGGCACGTGGTAAGGTTACGGTAAGGCTTCGACTTTTGGTAAATATTTTGATTAAGTAAGGGTTGTTGCTTGAACGTTGGCTGGTTGTAGGTTCAAGACCAAGGATAGAATAGCACGTTGCAGTAACCAGGTGTGTACTTCTACCCTATGATTTGATAGTTTAATATAAAGCCAAAGGTGTGTACAAACACTACACACACATGTCATCGGCAATGCCAAAAATCTGAAAAGCTGAAAGTGGTTATTTAGGCCCGTGAGGCCCTGAGGCTAAGTTTGATGAAATTGATTGATTTGGTTATATGAATTGAGCTAGACATGCTTGTTACATGATCTGGAATTCTTTAGGGCCTAGTGGGCAATATGAATAAGATCAGGGCCTAATGGGCCATTAGAATGTGATTTGGGCATAAGGGGCTTTATGAAAGCGAAATGGGCTTGATGGGCTTTATGGGGACGTAGACATGTATGCTAGGGTTTAATGGACTTTAGGCCTAGTTCTGAACAACTTTTAAACCGCATAAGACTTAATCTAATAATTAAACATGTCCATGGACAAGTCGCTGGGTTTGAGTGTGGCAACAGACATATGCATGTCTAGGATTGGGTCTAAGGAGAGCTTGGTACTTAAGCGGTTCTAGTGGCCCACCTCCTCTTCTCTGGAATCCTACCTGGTGCATAGTGTCTATTCATTCTAACCGTAACGACTTGTTAATGGGCCAAAGTTCATAACTAAAACCCAAGAGGGACCAAAACATCCCTAATTTGTAAAATTACCAAAACACCTCTAATTTGTAAATTACCAATATACCCTTAGAATGGAAAATTACCAAAAATACCCTTAGTTTAGAAATTACCAAAATATGCATAGATTTTTAAAATTACTAAAATACCCCTAATTTGTAAAATTATCAGAATACCCCTAATTTGCAGAATTAGCAAAATATCCTTGATTGACAAATTTTTTGAAGTACCCTTATTTTGTAGAATTACGAAAATACCCCTATAGGGTATAATTACGAAAATACCCCTATAGGGTATAATTACGAAAATACCCCTATAGGGTAGAATTACGATAATGCCCCTGTACTTTAGAATTACGAAAATACCCTTGATTACGAAATGACTAAAATACCCTATCTGCTGAGTATAAGTTTTATAGATGTTGCTTATGTGTTTGCTGTATTCATATGATATTCTGTTTAGGATGCATATGGGTGGGAATTATGGTGCAGAGGAAGAATTTGAGGATCGCATAGTCGATTGACGATTGTGGATCCACCAGTGGCTTTAAGCCCATTATATGGTTAGCAGATTTGCTGCAACGTTGAGTAGTGCCGCTGTGAGTGCTACCATTGGAGTGTAGCGGAGGGGTGGGTCGAGCTAGAATTCCCCATAGGTGTATAAGGTTGGAAGGGAAATGGAGTGTAGCGGATGGATATTTGGGGAGGATTTTGCAAAATCTTGTTTCCATGTGATATGATACGATATGATATGCTATGAGGTCATTGTGAGCTAGGGCCCAAGAAAACCGATTTTTACAGGCTTAGACTCAATGTGATAATTGTATATTGAATTGAATGCCAAGGGTCGTACACATTGAGTTTCAAAACTCACACCCTCCTTATTTAATGTTTCAGGTGACGCTCAGTAGATGGCTTGACATGGAAGGGGACTCGGAGATGGCCACTTTGCAAGTGAATTAGAAGTTTTGTTTATTTGTTTCGAATGAGTTTAGTTTAAATACTTTATTTTCATTGGTTGTAATAAGGCCTTGTATCTCCAATTTGACGTTACTTGTGGGTTTTATTATTATTTTCGCTGCTTAATTTTTATTTGAACTTAAAGAAATTTCTAAAGTTTAGCAAGGTTTTCAAATTAACTATAACATATAGGCTTTTATTTAAAACATGGGATTTCTGTAAGAGTATGCCCAAAGATCAATCATGAGATGGTTGTAATAACATACTTGATTTACCATGTTTATTAATATAAAGCGTAGTCATTATTATTTCAATTTTTCCTTCTGTGTACAAATAAACTGCTTTATAATAATGTCCCGAAAATAATATGATTATTCTTAAAATATCCTTAGTCAAGTATTATTGTTGACTAGGACAACAATAATGCATTAAGACTAATATGTAGTTGATTGATGATAAAGAGTTGTCATTGATATGGAGTGTCAAAATTAATGCATGAATATGTGTGTTAGAGAACAACATATTGGTGACCTGCTATGAGTATGTTTCTTGGATTATTATGTAATTGTCACAACATTACTCATAGTGATTAATATGTATATGATCCTTAGACTTGAGATAATCATTATCCCAACATCGTGAGTCGATATTTTGATACGCTTAAACGCATAACCGTAATTGGTTGTTCTATAAAGGCCGATGTTGGATATACCAAAATCTATGTAGAGGATATTGTTGATCAATATAGATAAGTCCTCCCACATAATGGGAGTAATATCTTAGGCCACTTGATTGAGTGAGACTAGAAATACATGGCCATGCTCAAATAAGTTGACATGAGATGTCATACTAATTTGTATATCATAGTCTACTCAAGATATCAAGAAACATGGGATGGACTATACAAGTGTGACTATTCCATGACTTGTATCTATTCCAGAGATAAAGGACTTAAGGATTAATGCATGAAAAGTTAATTACAAAAGTTATGTCGAATCATGACTTCTTGTGACTTAGGTAGCAATGATGCATTGCTAGATGCCACTCATTATTTGTGACATTAGAATCGTTCTAGTATTACTACTAACATTACAAGAACCTATAGGGTCACACCTATGGTTGAAATGAACTAATGAAACATAGTTGGTATTGTGTTTGATTGTCACATGAATTAAATTAATTTAATTGGGCAATCAAGTATTGAATATATTATATGTACAAGGATGTTGTACACATAATGAGAATTAATATATGAATTTGGTTCAGATATACATTTAAATAAATATAGTTTATCGAAATCCATGTTATAATTAATGTAATTATAACTTTTGGGTATAATTAATGTAATTATAATTTTCAGTTAAAACATTATTATATTTATTTAATTTTATAATTCATAAATGAAATACCGATTATAAAAGGTAATAAGTGAAGAGAAACCCTAAGAATTTGCTTAGAAAAGTCTAGCAACGTCAAGCAAAAAAAAAAACCTCAAAAAGCTTTTGGAGATTTACTGCTCATAGTCAAACCGGTGGATTACGAGAAATGACATCGTAAAGGTTACTGACTTGGTTTGACAAGAGATTAGAACTCTTGTTGCCGAGGCGTCGCTGTCTACTCAGATTTAAATTTCGATAATTTTGAAACCTTTATTTGACCCCGATTCGTTCCTCACACGTGGATTCATGGTTTGGATCACCAGGATTAATTTTATTTCGCTACGCCATGGGGGTGTCGGCGTTCCAACAATTTCTTCATAACTTTTCAAGTTACTTATATTTTGGGCTTCTAAACCTTAAACTTAAGTTTTCTACTAAACAAAGTCGTTTTGAGATTTTCCTTCAAATTTACATCGCCAGATTTAGCTATAACGTTCGAGCCGGGTTTGGGGGTGTTACAGTTTTATTTATACGGTAATGCTCTGTAACCCTATTCCACTGACAGATACGGGTTAGGGGTGTTACAACCCTTGGCTTATCCATTCAAAATCTAGTAAAATCGTTCTGGCCCTAGTTCTTTTTGGATTAAAGGATCACTTAGTCATCTTACCTTCAAAGCATGATTCACATTTGGGACGTTCAACTTCTTTAAACATAATTAAGATGTCGTCTTCCACAAGTCTAGTGATTATTTCTCGGTTAATTTGACCAAGTCTCAAATGCCAAAGCTACGCCTCATTAGAGTGAGAAGTTTTAAGTCTTTTATTCTTTATTTCAGTCTTAAGCAGTTTGTACATTTTTGGTTTGAAAATATAGAGATTATTTGACATCCATCCATTACAGACAATATTGCGATTTTTAAATATTTCAATTTCATTATTAAAAGTCACGATCAAGCCATCTTTATATAAACATGCAATAAAAATTAAGTTTCTTTTGAATGTTGGTACATAGAAAACGCCTTTTAAAATAATCTTCCTAAAATTATCAAAATAAAGATGTACATCTCCAGCTATTTCAGCTACCACACTTGTCTCATTCTTGATCCATAACGATAAACTCTTATCATTAAGATCTTTTGTCTCCTTGAACCCCTGTAGAGAAACATAGAAATAATCAGTGTGTCTTGAATCAATAACTCGGTGGTCTATTGAGTCTTCTACTAAACAAACTTCTATCATCAAGAGTTTCATACCATTGCCTTTAGTAGCTAGGTATTCTTTCCACTCTTTACAGTTTGCCTTAAAGTGTCATTTCTTAATACGGAAGAAACATTTAGACTTATATAAGTTTTTAGGCTTTCTTGTTTTCTTCCTTTCCAAATATGGTGGCACAGAGACATCAGCCATGCCTTTTCTATCATGCTTTCTCTTTTCTTTTGAGGAAGAAGCGACAACTATGTTTGCTTCTGCTCTTAAGATCGGCTGAATGTCATTCAACATCAAATCATAGGATTGTAACTCCTACATGAGTTGTGCAAGCGTCAGGTTCTTATTGCCAAGGTTATATACGACCTGAAAGCCTGCAAATTCTTTTTACAAGCTCTTGAACACTATCTCAATCTGAATTTTCTAGTCCAAATTGGCCTAATTATCTACGACCTTAGAAAAGTAGCCCACAAGAGTTATCATATGGTCTTTGACCAAATTGTTAGGTTTTTGTTGAGCATTTATCAAGCCAGTTATAGTAGACTATTGAGCCAAGGCAGCTTGGCCTTTAAACATGTCTTATAGCTTATCTAAAATCACTTTAGTGATCTTAGTGCTCTCCAATTGCTTATATAGGGTGATGGTCACGCTTGTCAACATAGAAAATGAGTTATTTCATCAGACTCATTGCAGCATTTCCTAGCCTCAACTTGAGTGATCGGTGGACACTTATTAGCAAGAACTATTTTAAGTTTTTTACAACTCAAGACAATTATCAAGTTCCTTTTCCATACCTTAAATTTTTTTCGTTCAGTTTTTTTCAGTTAGTATGTTTAATAAAGGAGTTGGTGCTATTTTTGAACTGAAAATAAAAAATTCATATATTAATATCTTTGTATTAAGAAAATATTTGAAAACATTTTGAAACTTTATGATATGCACTAAGATGATGCATATGTCTTATATTAAACATTCAAAACATTTGTAAGCCATTGCACGAATAATTCCTACACCCATTGAAGCAAGCCACTTTAATGTGATCATGATCAACTAGTATGAACATGGATTTCCATCCAACTAGTACATGAACCTAATTCAATAGGCATTCATACGTACTAATAATCATGTAATGTTTGGCCATCATTCTAATTTAAGCATAGTTCGTTGGGGAGTTACTTAACCAGATGATATTGAGTGTATAACCATCAACTCAACACCTATTGCATCATGCACCACAAATGAGTCATCATGGGACAATCTCATCGAGTAGCATAATGTGACTTGTTATCCTCTTTAAAGACAAAATTTCTTAATGTATCGCATGATAATACCTACCACAAGGGCCAATCCAACTATCTTATTATCAAAATAAAATTTTGCTTACTTTCAGGAAGTCTCCTCAGTGAAATCTAGATGACAACATCTACGTTAGGGCAAGTTCATTTCATGCCATCATAAGAGACCATTTTTGAAGCTCGTAGGTCATGTCTATGGGTTTTCTCCCACTCAATATTTTAAAAACATGCAATATTTTAAATTTTAAATTTTAATCATAAATGATCAATATATGCATGGTACATGTGCCATTCTTGTTGAATCATCTGAACACCTTATGGCCTAACGAAAAAATTATTCTGGTGATACAAACCTGTAAAGGCCACTTTTAGTCAAATCAAAATAGTGGTTTTGGGGACACAAATCCAAGGTAAAAATAATTATTTTAATTTCTATAGCTTGTAATATGTTTGTGAGAAAATTTCGTTAAGAAAATTTACCGCTTGATTGGTCAATTTGATAAAAAGACAAAATCGCAGTAAAGTGAAAAAGTGTTGTTCTAATAGTTAAAGGTATCTATTAGCTATGGATTATAAGATTTAAGATCCTTAATTGATAACTAGACCATTTATATTAAGTGGACAATGATGGTCATAAAATGAATGATATTTAATGGTTTTATTAAAGGTTAATGTTGTAATTTTGTTATTAAACATAAAATAAACAAAACAAAACAAAATTTATTTGTTTGGTATCATCTTTATCAACCGAATTTGGAGAAGAAGAAAGCCATTTTTAGGGATTTAAACATTATGCCACATACAAGCTCAATTGTAAGTCCGTTTTTGTCTCGTTTTTAATGATTTCTATGTTTGTTGTGATCGTTGCAACTAGTTCTAGCTAGCCTAGGGACTATTTTACAAAATTGTTAAAGTTTTTGAATGATGCCATTGATGAACACATGATTATTTTGATGTTTGATGATAGGTTATGAATGATTGTTGATAGATATACAAGTTTTGTTAAGTGATTTTTGAGAAAAATGCAAAATAGGGATTAAATTGAGAAATATGTAAATTGAGTGGTAGAAATGTGAAATAAATGAAAAATATGGGCTGTTAAGGGCATAATAAAGATTCGACTAGGCTTGGGTTGTGATGAAATTGAATGAATTTTGTTTTACGAGCTTAGGGATTAAATTGTAAAAATGGTGAAACACTAGGGGCAAATGTGTGTTTTGGATTAAATTGAATATTGAGATTGTTAAATAAGTTAATTTTGAATATTTTAGATCAAGAAAAGTGGAATTCAGATCTAGATCGAGGGAAAACTGAAGTTATCTAGTAATCGACCTATTTTGTCATTTTCACATCTGAGGTAAGTTAGTATGTGATAAATTTTATAAATATATTTTAAATGCTTTGATATTGTATAAGTTGTAAATATGAGACTTTGAATAAGTTCGACAGCGGATTGATGGTAATTTGACAATTGAAATCTCAGTTGAACCTTAGGAATATTTTAGGATACTCGTGACATGTCATTAGGGGATACACTAAGTTGGCTTCGGGCCATGATATTAGCACTTCGGGTGTGAGTTATACCGATTTGGCTTCGGGCCATGATATCAATATTTAGGATATAAGTTACCTTGATTTGGCTTTGGGCCATGGTATAGGTACTTATTGAGCAATACTCTTGAGTATCCGATTTTTATTCTGAATGATTTAGTGGGTAAATGAATGATGTGGTTGAGAATGAGATTTGTACGAGATGGTACAGGTATGTGCAGAAACCTTATTAGCTTTGGATCAAGAAATAGTGAAGAAAATATATAGTTTTGTGAAAGAAAAATTGGAAGGTTTGTTAGTTGATGTGAATTCATGTATTGATAATCAATTGTTGAACTATGTGTTTATGATTATATCGAGTTTATTTCATACGAGCTTACTAAGCTATAAAGCTTACGATGTTTATTTTTCTATTTTTATAGTGATTTGAAAGCTAGATCAGATTCGGGGATCATTGAAGACCGCATCACACTATCCACCTATCACTTGGTACCTATGAACTTTGGTATTTTAAGTATATGGCATGTATAGGGACTTTGAGTTATTTTGGTATATGTAGCTAACTTTTGGCCATTTGTGTTGGCTTGTAAATATTAAGTGTTTGGTCATTGTGTTAGTCATGTAAGATGGCTTATTTTGGTAATTGTGTGATGTGTGTATATGTAACACCCCTTACCCGTGTTCAACGCTGGAACTGGATACGAGGCGTTACCGAACTTAGCTTACTTAAACATACAATATCAAGCTATAAAATTTCATTTCAACTTCAAACTTCTCACTCATATTCATAACATCCTTGTTATGGGCCTATGAAGCCCTAAACATACATACGAAAGGTTCTGGAATTAAATCGAAAACTTTTACGCACTCAGAAAATTTTACCTAAATAGGGCCACACGCTCGTGCGAGGGAAGGTGTATGCCTATGTGGCACACCACACGCTCATTTTTAACACCCATGGTCAACACTGACTTGCATCACACAGCCTATCACACGCCCGTGTGTTTGTCACGTGGTCGACACTAATTTACATCATACGGCCAGTTACACGCTCGTGTCCTTCAAACATGTGGCGAATTAAGTTCCAAAATTTAGGTGCAGACTTCACACGACCTGGGCACACGCCCGTGTCCGTGGCCATGCCTTCCACACGGTAGAGACACACGGCCATGTCTCTGCCTGTATGTTTACTACTGAGCATACTGACTTTCAAAACTAACATGCAGGGGACATACGGCCTAGCCACACACCCATGAGGCTGACCGTGTGTCACACACGTCTAGAAACACGCCCGTATGTCTACCCTTGTGGACAAGAACAAGTCTATTTGCCAAGCTCTATTTATCACCCTAACTCATACAAACATAAATCATATTCAATCATCAACCCATTCATACATACTTTAACCAAGCAACTCAATCCTGAACCATACACATTTATGAATTACTCTATCTCTTCATAGATTAATAATAATGAGCCATCAAATATGGCCTTATACAAAAGAGTTCATCTTAAAAGAGCGAACACACTTGGCCAAAACAATAAGACATTTCACTAAGTCTAGCCCCTATACATGCCATACTCAAAATACTAAGTTTAACTATACCGAGATGTGTTGAAAGCGTGGGCGATATTCTGATTATCTTCGTATCCCGAGTTGGCTGTTAGACACTATAAAACAAGGGAAAAGAAAAGGAGTAAGCTTTAAGCTTAGTAAGTCTACATGTAAACAATAAGCATCACACCATATGCAAAGCAACCACAAACATTTCATATTATGTAAGAACATTTCACATTTTCATAGTCATGCTTACTCATCTCATCTCTTACCACATTCCAACCATATAACACATATATTGCTCACTTTTACTTGCATATATACCCTGCGCTTATCACCACAAACCACACGAAAGATTTACTTAAACAAGTTTTCGATGAACCCTTTGGAATAATACTATATACTCTGTGGTTTCGCACACAGCCCGCCATTAATCAATAATAGGTTGGTATCGCACATAGCCCACGAACAATAATAATTACGGTGGTTTCACACATAGCCCACCAACAAGAATAATTACGGTGGTTTCACATAGCCCACCAAATGATAGTATAAATGATGGTATCGGACACGACCCATCGTGAATAAATAATATGGTGGTACCGCACACAACCCACCAAATAATAGTTACTAATATTTTCTCAATTACATTCCTTTTCCGAGGTTCATACGAGAAATTACTCATTTTCTATCAATTTCAATCACTCTCACCATTAATTGATCTCATTCATACAATGTATCAATAGGTAACAACATATATTAAAGATGTATCATTTACACATAAACTTACCTCAGTGCAAAATGTATTAATCAATGGTTTAGCTCGTAACCTTGCCTTTTCCTCGGTCAAGGTTGTCTCCACGCTCTTCTTGATTTAAAATAATGAAATTTACTCATTCAAACGTTATATAATTAATGATACATCAAAATTTCTACTTAGGCAACAATGACCACTTTGCCCTTATACATTGGCAAAATTATGATTTTGCCCCTAGGCTCGTAAATCATTTTTCATCACATTTTCTCAATAAACAAGCCTAGCTGAACATTTAAGTCTCTTACAAAAATTTATATAGCTCATCATTTCATGCATTTATTATTACAACCTTTACAAATAAGTCTCATTTAGGTGTTTTCATGGTAACACCTCTCACAAAAGTTATTCCTTAACCCCTTAACATTCATTTTCTTCCATAAAACTTAACAAATAACGTAAACACTCTCATGGAAAGTCCCTAAACATTCAACCATTATGCAAAATAGTCCACTCATTAGCTAGCTTAAGCTTTAGGTGTTCTAAAAGTACAAAAATTATCAAGAAAGTCCTCTAAAATCACTTACTTTCAAGAGAATAGCTTTGTAACATCCCAGATAGGGGGCTCCGCATTTGTACTGTGTTATGTGTGTATGCTGTGCTATGTGTGTTATTCTTGTGTGTTTAGAGGTTTCGGGAAGGTTCGAGGTTAAGCTTGAGCCTTGGTAGAAATTTTGTTTTTGGGCACTGCAAGGGAGAGCTAGTTGAAGTGGGCCTTAAGGGTACTTAAGTGGGGTAGTTGACACAAGAATCTAATTGTTAAAGTGGCAAGGAGGCATCACAAAGGGTATAGGTAGGTGACGCCATCAGGAAGATGTAAGGAAGCAGGTTCGAGTTTGTTGACGACAAATGGGAGTGTTTTTTTTTTTAATTTTATACGCCTAAGAAGCCAAAGAGATGGTGTCGGCTGGGACTCTGCATGGGTGAGTGTGGATTAAGTCAAGTGATATGAAAATGAGGATAAGAGGAAAATATGGGATAGGATATGAGTGTAGGTGGTGGCTGAATGTTGGATACTAGGAGCAAGGAGGAGAAATCAGTTTTGCTGTGGCCAGGGTGTGCCAAATTTTTACTCTGGAGCATAGGTTTTTGTTCTAAAAAATAGTGCATTTTTGGCTTTTGGGTTAGTAGGTGCCGAAATTATGCTTAGTAAGGTGAGAGTTCTCTTCTTATTTCTGGCATTTGAGGTTTTCTTTCTCCTTTTCTTTTTCTTCCAAAATCGAAACCACTTAGGTCCTACCAAAAACTCTTCTTCTTTACCCTTCCTAACACTTCTTTCTATCTTGTTCTATTTCTCTTCTCCTAATTGTTTCCTTCTCAGAAGCCGAAACCCCTAACTCTATTCTCATCTCCACTTCTATGCTATAGTCGAATGTCCCTTGCCCACAGTTCTCTTCTCTGTTTCTTCCACATGCCGAATCTTCATAGCCTTTCTCTTGTTCATCTTCTCTTCTGATCTCTTCTAAAATCGAAAACCCCTAGATCTCATCTGTGGCTTTATTTTATTTCCTTCGGCCTATCAATCTTCTTCCTTATCATTGCTGAATCTTCTCTTAACTGGTTGCTGAATCTTCTACGTTGAGGTAAGTGTCGACTCCTGTTAATCCTCTATGTTCTCTTTCAGTTTTTAGAGGCCAAAACCCAGTGGCCAATTGGCTTGGTAAGGCCATTGTTAGATTGATGTTTCTCACTGTTTCTTGTGTTCTCTTTGGGGCGCTATTCCAGGAATTGAAGGAGATATGATTTTCTAGGTTCCTAAGCCAGAAACCGTTAATCTCTGAACCATATCTCTTCTTTCGGGATTACAAGGTAAGGGTGCTCTCTTTGGATTGTATTTAAATCATTATCATAATCGGTACCTTAACCCTACCTTGTGGTTTGACCACCATATTTCATTATAGTAGCATCTGACATGATCTTTGATGGAATCCAACATCGATCAGGCAAAGGAGGGGGTTTGACTCCTGAACCCAACCCCAAAGTTCAAGAAGCGTGCGGTGTCTGCTGTTTGAGATTAGCCACCAAGTTGTGGGCCGGTTTCTGAGCATAATAATGGACAGATAGCCGTGGTTCCTATTAGCGATAGTGTCGACATAGAAAGCATGGTATTGCGTGTTATCAGGTGTGTAAACCTTCACACACTTTATTTTATTTGTGCTAACAATTGTGTGGTCTGAAAAGCTGAAAAAGGCTGTGTAGACAGTCATGATGCCCTTAGGGGTAAGGCTAGGAATGCTAGGTACGTTACCGTATCATTTTCTTTGCATGGACGGATATATGTACGGTGATCTACTGTGTTATGGATAGCATGTTGCATTCATTAGGATATGTATGTAGTTCATGGGGTATGGGTATGATATGAAGGGGAAGAGCATGATTATTTGGTCACGTAGTGATCGGTGGCTATGCCACGATATATATATATGTACATGCATTAAATGGGTCACATAGTGATCGGTGGTTAAGCCACGATATATATATATTTTATTTGGTCACATTGTAATCGGTGGTTAAGCCACGATGTATTATTGGTCACCTAGTGATCGATTTATGACTGGCAGCATGACTGTCTAAATGGAGTGTAGCAGACGGAGGGTTGATTGTAGAAATCCCCACGGTGTGATCGGCTGGTACGGGTTGGTGTGTAGAGGATGAAAAAGCTAGGTTTGGGTTGGGCTTGTTGCATTCATGTGTTTGTATGTTTTATATATATATATATATGAGCCAAGGCCCAATGTGTGATTGTGGGCCATGAGCCGTTTGTATAACGTGGGAGAATTTACACACTGAGTCCTGGTGACTCACCCATTTAATTAATTTTTCAAGCAATCAGTAGATCGTGGATGTGGGAGCCGATGCGGACTCGTGGAGGCTATGAAAGACGTTATTTTCATTTTATAAACTTTTCACTGCTTAAAGTTGGTTTTTATTCGGGGATTTCCTTGTAATAAGGCCTTTGGTGATTTTTAATTTGGTTTTAGTATTTACTTTGGTTACTTGTGATTAGTAAATGCTCAGATCGGGATTTTTCCTAAAACGACTAAACAACTACCTTTCAAAAATAGAAACGAATAGTTTACAAGTTATTTTGATAAAACTCTGGATTTTCTTAACAATGATAACTCTTGTCAAAGTAACCTTTTTCTTGAAAGTCGCTTGAGACTGATTATTTAAACACAAAGTCGTTGTTTTAATCGGAAAGATTTTTTTTAAAGTTTATGGTTTTTCCCAAAATCACTAAAAGATCGTTTCCAATTCAACCTGTGACATACCAGATCCGATCGTAACATTTGGGCCTGGTTTGGGGTGTTATATTTTGGTATCAGAGCCAGGTTACAAAACCTGGGCTGTGAAATGGGTTCGAAAAGGTGGCATAAAATCAAAGTGAATATGAAGGTTTTGATCGAAATATGACATCTGAGTCCACCGGCAACCAATCCATGCGGTAAGTGTTCTAATTCACGTAATGTATGCATGAAATGCCTATTTGATTGGATGGATATGTTGTTAGCATAGGGAAACTTAAACTTTAGGGACTAAAACCTCTAGCTTGTGACATGTTTTGCGAAAACTACTCTTTAAAGCTAAGTTACATAAAATTGCTCGGTATTAAGACAGTGGAAGACACTAACTCATAAAACTTTTAATCAGATTAAGTCGTAAACGATAGTTATGAGCACTAGGGGGCATGGCGTGCGTGGCCGTGGTAGAGGCAGGATTACTATGTCGGAACCAGTAGGGTTTGGTCATGAGCCAGAAAATGAGAGGCCAATGCCACCAGCTGTGGAAGTAGAATATCAGGACCAAACAGGCGGAGACGATGTGGTGTCTTAGGCGATGCTACGGGTACTGGAGAGAGTTGTCGAGGCAGGCATGGGTACATGGGCTTAAAAATCTGTGTCGGAGCGACTTTGGGGTAATGGAGCAGAAATGTTCACAGGTATTTTCGGCATAGCTCCTAATACAGTTGAGTATTGGTTAGAGGCAGTGGAGCGTATAATGGATGATATCGACTTCACGGAAGAGGAAAAGCTGAAAAGAGTAGTGTCTCTTCTCCGGGATGAGGCATACCAATGGTGGCTTATAGTTAGGGATGGATCAGTGGCTGACTGCATTACCTAGGATTTCTTCAAGTCGGCATTTCAGAGTAAGTACATCAGATTGAGTTATGTGGATGCACAGCGTAGGGCATTTCTGAATCTGGTCCAGGGAAATAAATCTGTGGTTGAATATGAAGCGAAATTCCTGCGCTTGAGTCATTATGCCCGGGGAATAGTGGCCACAGACCATGAGCATTGTGTTCGGTTTGAAGATGGTCTGAGGGATGATTTGTGTGTGCTGATAGTTTCTCAGCGAGAAAGGGAGTTTGCGGTCTTAGTGAAAAAGGCTAAGATAGCCGATGAAGTTAAGCGGTCCGAGAAGCAGAATCAGGATAGAGATAGGGATAGGAATAAGAGGAGTTTTGGATCGTCGGGGTCAACGAAGCGTTTCTAGAAAAGACCTAAGATGGATGGGCCGAGTCGTGGTATGAGATCTGTGGGTAATAGTCAGCCTCAGAGGTGTGGCCAGTATAATAGATTTCATTCGGGCGAATGTTGGATGGGTGACAGAAGATGTTTTAGGTGTGGGTCTACTAATCATCAGGTTAGGGATTGTCCACAAGATCGGGGTGGCATAGGGCCAGTATGACAGACTAACGCTCAGCTAGGTAGAAGAGGTCAACAACCGCAGAGAGGTCGTGGTCCGACCCGGAGGGGTAATGGTTATGGGTGGGACCGTGGAGCACCGGTGAGGTCGGGGAACACCGATGCAAGGCAATTTGGGTTGGTCTATGACTAGGCGTCGAGAGGAGGGATGCTTTGGATGTAATAACTGGTATGTTCTTGATTTTTGGTTTGCCTTTTTCTGTATTAATTGATATTGGATCGACGCATTCTTATGTTGCTCGTGTAGTATCTGGAACTTTAAGTATAGACTCTGAGATTACTTCTAGGGAGAAGATGGTAATTAGCCCGCTAGGTCAGTCGGTAGTAGTGAACAGACTGTATAGGGATGTACCTCTAGAAGTGCAAGTGGTAGTTTTTTCGGTGGATTTAATGGAGCTGTCCTTTGGGGAGTTCAACCTGATCTTAGATATAGACTGGTTAGTGAGATATCGAGCAAATTTGGACTGTGTAGCCAAGCGTATGGTACAAAGGACTCTTCAAGATGATGAAGTGGTGATAATAGGGGAAAGGAGAAACTACTTGTCTAACGTAGTGTCTGCTCTAAAGGCTGAAAGAATGGTGAGAAAAGGAAGTAGGGCATTCGTAGCCGTTGTTTGTGCTCTGGAGGTCCAAGATTCAACTGTGGGAAATGTTAGAACGGTGAGGGAATTTTCTAACATTTTCCTAAAAGAACTTCTAGGACTACCCCCGGATCGCGAGGTGGAGTTTGGAATTGATCTTCTTCTAGGGACAGCACCAGTGTTCATTGTACCATATAGAATGGCGCCGAAGGAGTTGGTGGAACTGAAAGCTCAGATTCAGGAACTGTTGGATCGAGGTTTCATCTGAATAAGTGTATCACCTTGGGGAGCGCTAGTGCTATTTGTTAAAAAGAAGGATGGGTCAATGCGTATGTGCATTGACTACCGTCTGCTGAACAAGTTGACTATCAAGAACAAGTATCTGTTGCCAAGGATTGATGACTTGTTCAATCAACTGAAAGGGGCGTCAGTTTTCCCAAAGATAGATTTGAGATCAGGATATCATCAGCTTAAGGTCAAGGAATCAGACATTCATAAGATAGCTTTTAGGACCTGTTATGGCCATTACGCATTCGTGGTGATTCTGTTTGGGTTGACTAATGCACCGGTAGCGTTTATAGATATGATGAACCGGGTATTCCAACCCTATTTGGACCAGTTTATCATAGTATTTATAGACGATATCCTGGTATATTCAAGGTCGGAGGAGGAGCACGATTCGCATCTTCGAGTTGTTCTACAAATCTTGAGGGAGAAACAATTGTATGCAAAATTTAGTAAGTGCAAATTTTGGCTAAGTGAGGTTACTTTTCTAGGAGACGTTGTGTCAGCGGAAGGGGTCAGAGTTGAAGCTATCATGGACTGGAAATCACCCAGGTCTGTGACAAAAATCCAGAGTTTCCTTGGACTTGCTAGGTATTACAGGAGGTTTGTTGAGGGATTCTCTTTGATTGTGGCA
Organism: Gossypium rotundifolium; assembly: GCA_025506655.1. Lineage (NCBI taxonomy): Eukaryota > Viridiplantae > Streptophyta > Magnoliopsida > Malvales > Malvaceae > Gossypium > Gossypium rotundifolium. The sequence continues at coordinate 48,092,180 of CP106732.1, read as the reverse complement.
CATTTAACCAAGTTGTTGAGGAAGGGAGTACCTTTTGTGTGGGGTGATAAGCAGCAGGAAAGTTTTGAGAAGCTGAAGAGGGTGTTGATGGAAGCTCCGGTTTTGATTCAGTCAGAGAGTGAAAAGGAGTTCATGGTTTATTGTGATGCCTCATACACAGGATTAGGATATGTGTTGATGCAAGGTGGAATAGTTGTTGCTTATGCGTCTCGACAGTTAAGATCGCATGAGCTAAATTATCCCACACACGATTTGGAGTTGGCAGCAGTGATTTTTGCCTTGAAGATCTGGAGACATTATCAGCATGGAAAGAAATCCGTCATTTATACAGATCATAAGTGTTTGAAATATCTCCTTACCCAAAAGGAGTTGAACTTGAGGTAGAGGAGGTGGATTGAGTTATTAAAAGATTACGATTGTTCGATTGAATACTATCCGGGTAAAGCTAACGTGGTGGCAGATGCGCTAAGTTGGAAGGTAATCTCGAGTTTGAGGGCGATGTTTGCCCATCTGAGCCTGTATGAAGATGGGAGTTTTTTAGCTGAGCTTCAAGTGAAGTCGACATGGGTAGATCAGATTAAAGAGAAGCAGATGCAGAATGATGACTTAAGTGCTCGACTATCTCAAATGCAACATGGTAAAGTAGGGGCTTATAGTCTGAATGATGATGTGGTCCTATGTTTCTGAAAGAAAGTTTACGTGCCGAGGGATGTGGAATTGAGGCGGATGAAGTAAAATGTATCGGGATTTACGAGAACAATTTTAGTGGCCAGGTCTGAAGCGAGAGGTAACAGAATTTGTGGGTAGATGTTTGACATGTCAGCAGGTAAAAGTTGAGCCTCAATTGCCTTCGGGGTTATTGCAGCCGGTAAATAACCCGCAATGGAAATGGGAGGGGATCACTATGGATTTTGTTAGTGGGCTACCCCTTATGCCTACTAAGAAGGATTCGATATGGGTAGTCGTTGATAAATTGACGAAGATTGCTCATTTTATACCGGTTCGGGTCGATTACTCTCTCTAAAAGTTGGCTAAGTTGTATATTACGGAGATTGTGAGGTTGCATGGAGTACCTGTGTCCATTATCTCGGACAGAGATCTTAGGTTTACGTTAAGATTTTAGAGGGCATTGCAACAAGCGTTGGGTACAAAGTTAGATTTTAGTACGGTGTTTCATCCGCAGACGGGCGGACAGTCAGAAAGGGTGATTCAGATCTTAGAAGACATGTTAAGAAGTTGCACCCTCGATTTCAAGGGAAGCTGGGAAGAATTTTTACCGTTGGCGAAATTCACATATAACAAAAGCTATCAGTCTAGTATTCGGATAGCGCCATATGAGGCATTGTATGGGCGGAAGTGTCGTACTCCTACGTGTTGGACAGAGTTGGGTGAGCATTAGCTATTGGGTCCAGAATTAGTGTTGGAAACTGAGAATAAGGTTGAGTTGATCCGGGCTAGGTTGAAGGAAGCTTTTGATAGGCAGAAATCCTACGCTGACCTGAAGCGAGAGACATAGAATTTGCAGTGGGTGACCGGTTTTCCTAAAGATGTCACCGTGGAAGAAAATTCTAAGGTTTAGATGGAAGGGTAAGCTAAGCCCCAAGTTCATCGGGCCTTATCGTTTGTTGAAGCATATGGGACTAGTTCTTATCGGCTTGAGCTACCTTCAGAGTTAAGTAAGATTCATGATGTGTTTCATATTTCAATGTTGAGACATTATCGTTTAGATCCGTCCCATGTGATACCGTTGGAGAAACTCGAAGTAAGGCCTGGTTTATCCTTTAAAGAGGAACCAGTTCAAATCTTGGAGTGGGATGTTAAAGTTTTGCAAAGGAAATTGGTTCCTTTGGTTAAGGTTAATAAGCGAATCACGGGCGGAAGAAGCTACATGGGGGCTAGAGAATGTTATACAATAGCAATACCCTCACCTCTGTTGACCAGGCAATTTTGAGGCCAAAATTTCTTTAAGGGGGTAGAACTGTAACATCCCAGATAGGGAGCTCTGCATTTGTACTGTGCTATGTGTGTTATTCTGGTGTGTTTAGAGGTTTCAAGAAGGTTTGAGGTTAAGCCTGAGCCTTGGTAGAAATTTTGTTTTTGGGCACAACATGGGAGAGCTAGTTGAAGTGGGCCTTAAGGTTACTTAAGTGGGGTAGTTGACACAAGAATCTAATTGGTAAAGTTGCAAGGAGGCACCACTAAGGGTATAGGTAGGTGACGCCACAGGGAAGATGTGAAGAAGCAAGTTTGAGTTGCATTGACAGCAAATGGGAGTTTTTTTTTTTAATTTTATGCGCCTAAGGAACCTGAGAAATGGTTTCGGTTGGGACTCTGCATGGGTGAGTGTGGATTAAGTCAAGAGATATGAAGATGAGGATAAGAGGAAAATGTGGGATAGGATATGAGTGTAGGTAGTGGCCGAATGTTGGACACTAGGAGTGTAACATCCTTAAATTGGAGTCTCTACATTTTTGCATGTTTGCATGTGTTAGTATGATTGTTGTGCTAGTTTAGGGTGTTTTGGGGTCCTGGCATGAGCTTGGGGTAGGCTAGAGTTATAGCAAAAAGTTGTGTTTTGGGCTTCTAAAGGAAGGGAGTTGATTGAGCTAGGGGTTAAGTATAATTGGTGGTGAGTTTTGGCACAAGAAGTGCCTTGGAAAAGTGGCAAGGAGGCGCCACTTAGGCTTGGAGAAGTAACGCCTCAAGGGGGAGCAAGGGAGCCTAGGTTCGAGTAGCAAAAATTACCTTTCTGCTTGTTATTTTGATGCCAAGAGCAGGGAGGAATTCGGCTCAAAGTGGACTATGATGGATGAGGTTTGAAAGGGTCAACAATTTCAAATGGATGGAAGGGAGGAAATGGTGGAAGTTGACTCATTCAAATTGTTTGAATGAGTGGAAGAGAGGAATTCTAGGAGGAAGAAGGGGGACGGTTTAGAGGATGAAGGGAGTGGGAGTGTGTAGCCGAATTTTGTAGTGGCTAGGAGAGCTTGGAGCATTCGGTTTTTGTGTGTGTTTGATGTGCCAAATTCAAAAGGGGAAGCTAGCTGTAGGTGCATTTTCGACGTAGTGAGAGGGCATCAAAAGTTCTTTGGGTTTTTCTTCCTTTTTGTTAAACCAAATAGTCCCTAAGCCTTCTTTTCTTTTCGTCTCTTTTCAAATTATGGTGCTTGGCTGAAACTTCATTCCCATTCAACTCAACCTTTTGTTGATTTCTCTTGACTTCATTATCATAACTGAAACCCCTTTCTTATCGTCATCTTTTTCTATTCCTGTGTTGTACTAGCCGAATCCACTCCACCCACTTTACTTTATTTTCCTTTCCATCTTTTCCAAAGCCGAATCATCACCCATCTTGTTTCTTTTTCTCCATTTTGTTCTTGATCTCAAAACACTTTGATTAGCTGAAAATTCCTTGAGTCTCACTACCTTGGTTTAAGTCCTCTTTCAATCATTAAAAGTCTGTGAGCATACTTCCTTTGCTCATTGCCGAATCTCAACTCTTGGTAAGTTCTCAATTCATCCTCTCTTTTTCCCTTCTACTTCTTTTGTCATAAGGCCGAATCTCTTTCTATCTTTGCTCTCTTCTTTTTGTAGTTTCTTAAGGGAAGTAAAAGTCGGGAGTAGACCGGTGGATGATGGTGATTTAGTCCACTACCCTTAGTCTTATATCATTCTTTAGGTTTTGTAGCAGCGGATCGTGGTCATCTATTCCTTTCCAATCGGTTGCATTAGAGACTGTGGTAAGGGTTCTGTCGATTCAACTCTTTTATTGTATGTAAAGCTGAAGGCTGTTCGTTTATGTGGTTTAGATCTTGGCCGATTGTAGGGGGAGGCTTATCATCACGCTGCTTCGGGTTTTTGCATGGTGATTGAAGGGTACCAAGGTAAAGGGGGCGATATCTTATTGCGTTATATCCTTCAGGATTTTATTGGTTAAGCTGAATGGCTATTTGTTTAATGTTATGGTGTTGGCCAAATATAGGAAGGGTGAAGGCAAGCGATTGGATTCCCGAGGTGTACTCGGTTCGTGGTTTAAATCTCAATCTTCAGGATTTGTTAATCTAGGTAAGGGATCTAGTCTTTCGGGTTAATTCTTGATTCATAGTTATTCTCTGTGTTAACCTGATTTAGTGACCAAAGGTTTTATGGACCCTAAGGCTAACCAAACAGTAGGAGGGGTCAGACCTGAGACCCTAGCCCCCAAATTCAAGAAGAGGGCCGTGTTTGCGGTTTGTGATTGGCCACCTGGGTGTGGGCGAATACCTGAGCAACGCAGTAGTCAAATAGTGGTGGTGTCGAATAACAACAGTACCGACGTAGAGAGCGTCGTTTTACGAGTAATCAGGTATCTAACTCTTACACACTTTATTAGTTAATTTGTTTGTTTTGTTTACTGTTAAAAGCCGAAATAGCTATTGACAATGGTGTGTTACCCTTGTGGGTATGAGCGTGGACTCCGGGTAAGTCCCCTGTGGATTGGCTATCGATATATGCTGTTATATTATTTTATGCTATGCTATGTGATATTTGCAATACAAACATGTTAATATGCCACGGAAAGCGTGTTCATGATGATGGGTATGGTGAGAGGAGGGAAGGATGATTTAGGTGTCACGGTGGTTTTGACCACATGGGTTGGCCCGCTTTTCTTATTATTTGTGACTAGTCTAAGTGGTTTTGACCACCAAATGGTTTTGACCATTTAGATATTATTGGTGACTACGGTCACGATGGTTTCTTTCCACATGGATTATTGTGACTCGTCCCAATGGTTTGGTACCACGATGGGTTGGCCCCACATGTTGATTACGGGATTGCCATCGGTGGTTTTGACCACACGGTGGGTTGGCCCCACCATATGATTTGTGACTACGGTCACTAGTGATTTTGACCATACTTATATGATTTGTAACTACGGTCACCAGTGGTTTTGACCACACGGGGTAGACACAGGAGTTCGGTTGGTTTGGTTGGGTTTGCATGATTTGCATATTGACATATGAAATGTGTAAGTGCCTTATTATTATCGGGATGGGGATTTATACACTGCGTCTCGGTGACTCACTCCTTCCCTTACATTTTGCAGATGAGGCTTAGATCGCGGATGTGGAGCCGGGGTGGACTCGAGGTGGCCATGCACTAGGTTTTCGGGCTTTATTTCAATTATTATTTTGGATTAATTCAATTTTAAATTTGTTTTTGGATTTGTAATAAGGCCGCTAAGTTTTTATTATTTCGGGTTTTTGATTATTTGCTTTAAGTTTTATAGTACTGTGCTTAAGTTAATTAACATAGCATGTTCTAATAACCTACAAAATCAACGTTTTCAAAAATTGTACAACTTATTGGGTTTTTCAAACTTTACCATCGGGTAATACTAAATAAATGAAGTCGGCAAACTAACTCAGACTTTCTCCGAACTAAGTTTTTCTTTTGTTCAGATACAAATGATTTTCTTAACTTAACTATTCTACACTCACTCGGGTTTTCATAAAATCAAATGGCTTTCCAAAACTAGAAACGACAAACGATCTTCTCGAAGGAGTTTTTGTTCCACACTCAAATTGCAAAATGTTTTCGATAACACTTTTTCACAAAAAGTAAACCAACAACTTGTTTTTTTTTCAAATTTTATTTTCATTTCAGAACATCTTGAATTGATTCGTGGTGTGTTGTAGGGTTTAGGGTGTTACAAGGAGCAAGGGGGAGAAATTGGTTTTGGTGTGGCCAGGGTGTACTGAATTTTTACTTTGGAGCATAGGTTTTTGTTCTCAAAAATAGTGCATTTTCAGCTTTTGGGTTAGTATGTGCCGAAATTGTGTTTAGTAAGGTGAAAGTTCTCTTCTTATTTTTGGCATTTGAGGTTTTCTTTATCCTCTTCTTTTTCTGCCAAAACTGAAACCACTTAGGTCATACTGAAAACTTTTCTTCTTTACCCTTCCTAACGCTTCTTTCTATCTTGTTCTATTTCTCTTCTCCCAATTGTTTCCTTCTCAGAAGTTGAAACCCCTAACTACATTCTCATCGCCACTTCCATGCTATAGCCGAATGTCCCTTTCCCATAGTTCTCTTCTCTGTTTCTGCCACAAGCTGAATCTTCATAGCCTTTCTCTTGTTCATCTTCTCTTCTGATCTCTTCTAAAATTGAAAGCCCCTAGATCTCATCTGTGGTTTTATTTTATTTCTTCCTGCCTTTCAATCTTCTTCCTTGTCATTGTCGAATCTTCTCTTAAGTGGTAGCCGAATCTCCTGTGTTGAGGTAAGTGTCGACTCCTGTTAATCTTCTATGTTCTCATTCGATTTTTAGAGGTCAAAACCGAGTGGCCAATTGGCTTGGTAAGGCCATAGTTAGATTGATGTTTCTCATTATTTCTTGTGCTCTCTTTAGGGTGCTATTCCAGGAATTGAAGGAGATCTGATCGTCTAGGTTCCTAAGCCAGAAACCGTTAATCTCTGAACCATATCTCTTCTTTCGGGATTACAACGTAAGGGTGCTCTCTTTGGATTGTATTTAGGTCATTATCATAATCAGTACCTTAACCCTACCTTGTGGTTTGACCACCATATTTCATTATAGTAGCATCTGACAAGATCTTTGATGGAATCCAATATCGATCAGGCAAAGGAGGGGATTGGACTCGTGAACGCAACCCCAAAGTTCAAGAAGCATATGGTGTCTGCTGTTCGAGTTTGGCCACCTGGTTGTGGGCTGACTTCTGAGCAGAATAGTAAACAGATAGCAGTGGTTCCTATTAGCGATAGTGTCGACATAGAAAGGGTGGTATTGCGTGTTATCAGGTGTGTAAACCTTCACACACTTTATTTTTGTAACACCCTGCACCCAAGACCGATACTAGGTCAGGATACGAGACATTACTATGCTTGAACTCACTGAAACATGTACTTATGAGCTATAAAATTTCATTCCAACTTAAAAACTTCACTTTCTTAGTCAACACATATAACAAGGGCCTACGAGGCCTTTAACTCATGTCAGAAAACTTTCGGAATTAATATCAAATAACTCATTTTTGAATCAGGGTTCACAAGCCCGTGTGACTTGGAACACGCCCGTGTACCCTTAAGCATGCCTATGCCTTCAAACCGTATAGAACTACTAACTATTTCCACATGACTTAGACACACCCATGTCTACCAATCGTGGGAGGTTACTAACTAATTTCACACGGCCATGACACACCCGTGGGATTAGACCGTGTGCTAATCCTTGATATACTGACTAAATCAACACGGTCTGGGAACACGCCCATGTCCAAACCGTGTGTCTTACACGGCACACACACACGGCCATGGGATTTGCCCATGGCCTATTTTGATTAATAATACTAAGGATTTGCCCATGGCCCATGGCCTATTTTGATCAATAAACATACATGCTTAGTCAAATTTGGCCAATCACTTAGCCGTATACAAAAGAATAATAAACTTGATAGCCTTTACAAAGGCCCTTCTTATAACATGTCTACAAAATGAATGTTTCCTATACATGCCATACTTAGTAAAGTAAATTGGCTATACCAAAATAAGAGTTGATAGTGTGTTACGAGCTCCGACTTTAATGATTCACGAGTTAGCTTGGTGGGACTGCATAGAAAGAAACAATTATAACGTAAGCATATAGCTTAGTAAGTTTGCATGTAACAACTCATAGCATCATCATTGCTTAATATAAACCATTTCACATAAACAATGGTATTATGAATTTCAGCTAAAGAGCTTACTTGCTCATATAGATTCTTACATGTCTCATGGCACTTACTATTATCATACTTATAAGTTAACCATGCTACCTGTATCACTTGATCACATTCATCAGTATACTATAATAACAATAATCATGATATCTACTTTCTCATTCATAACATGAATAATACTCAACTTCATCTAACTTCATCTTGATACTAACTTTACTTTCTTAGCTTTCTTTCTATCTTCTTTTAGCTTACTCATTTGCCCAATGAATTTTTGTGAATAACCGAGGATACTAAATCTCTTCCCACATAATATAATGCCAAAGCCATATCCTAGACATGGTCTTACATGGGTTATCTCATCTTGGTTTCATGGCCATATCTTGACATGGACTTATATGAAGTCTTGCTCTTGATAACATACTCAATGCCAAGCTTGAGTCCTTGGGCTTACATGATAACTTTCTTGCTAACTTGATCAATGCCAAGCTTACCTTGAACTTACATGACATCATGATCAATGCCAAGCTTGCCTCGGACTTACATGATAACTTGCTTGCTAACTTGATCAATACCAAGCTTGCCTTAGAATTACATGATATCTTGATCAATGCCAAGCTTACCTTGGACTTACATGATATCTTGATCAATGCCAAGCTTGCCTTGGACTTACATGATAACTTGCTTGCTAACTTGATCAATGCCAAGCTTGCCTTGGACTTACATGATAACATGCGTGGTAGATCGAGTATCCTGGGAAATTCATCTCCCATCGAGACTGGCTCGTACTTATCATCATGATTTCTTGCTTGAACATAACATGATCATTTCATACAATTATTGTACATTATATTAAGAAATTTAATGATAATAATCATAAAGCTTAGAAATCATACAAACTTGCTTCAATATACAAAATGTATGTAGATATGCAATTTAGTCCACAACTTTGTTCTTGCCTCAGTTTTGATTCGGGTTTCGTTTTCCTTGATCTATAATCATAAATAGATCATTTAATAATCATATTGACTAAATTATCACATAACTCATATTTTGGCAAAATTACTATTTTGCCCTTATACTATCTAATATTGCACTTTTCCCCAATTCTCGTAAACTGATTTTCATGCAACTTTCTTAAACTTCATGCTTAGCTGAATCATTTTCTCTTCTATAACAATCATCAATTCTCACTATTTCTAGTAGGTATGACCAATTTTATAACTATTACAAAATGGTCCTACTACATTTTTTCATGAAACTCATTAAGGAAAAGATGTTTATCTAACATCAAACTCTCTTAAACTTCCATAAAACATCATTTAACAAGCATATCATTCAAGGGTAAATTTTGAACATGCATCTTAGCTCATTTCATAGCTAAAATTATCTAATTCATAATACAAAGACTTCAAAATACGAAGAATATTAAAAAGCAGGGCTAAGATGAACTTACTATGAGCTTGAAAAAAATGAAGAACCCTAGCTATGGTGTCTCCCAATTTTCTAGACAACAAGGAAAAAGATGAGTGAATTTTCTCATCTTTATCCTATTTTAATCACTAATGAGGCCAAATGACCAAAATACCCTTCCTCTTAAAATTTCCATGATAGTCTCTTAAGGCCAATTTTTTCCAAAAATTAAAATTTGGGCAAATTGTTACTTAAGGACTCACAATTATTAAACTTGAGCTATTTCATGCAAAAAGCTTCTAGAAACTCATATATTGCAACTTTTGCAATTTAGTTTTTTTTTTTTGGACCAATTGACCTCAACTTAATAAAATTGCTTTACAAAACTTTCATACTAGCATGCAAACATGGCATAAACCTGGAAAACTCATAATTTCACCTCGGGTTCGTGGCCTCGCACCACTATCCCGACTAGACCCTAAATCGGGCTGTTACAATTTTATTTGTGCTAGCAATTGTGTGGGCTAAAAAGCCAGAAAAGGCTGTGTAGACAGTCGTGATGCCCTTAGGGGTAACACTAGGAATGCCAGGTACGTTACCGTATCGGTTTCTTTGCATGGACAAATATATGTATGGTGATCTACTGTGTTATGGATAGCATGTTGCATTCGTTAGGATATGTATGTAGTTCATGGGGTGTGGGTATGATATGAAGGGGAAGAGCATGATTATTTGGTCACGTAGTGATCGGTGGATATGCCACGATATATATATATATATATGTACATGCATTAAATGGGTCACATAGTGATCGGTGGTTAAGCCACGATATATATATTTTATTTGGTCACATTGTGATCGGTGGTTAAGCCACGATGTATTATTTGGTCACCTAATGATCGGTTTATGACTGGCAGCATGATCGTCGAAATGGAATGTAGCGGATGGAGGGTTGATTGTAGAAATTCCCAGGGTGTGATGGGCTGGTAGGGGTTGGTGTGTAGAGGATGGAAAAGCTAGGTCTGGGTTGGGCTTATTGCATTCATGTGTTTGTATGTTATATATATATATATATATGGGCCAAGGCCCAATGTGTGATTGTGGGCCACAAGCCGTTTGTATAATGTGGGAGAATTTACACACTGAGTCTCGGTGACTCACCCATTTCATTAATTTTTCAGGTAATCAGTAGATCGTGGATGTGGGAGCTGAGGCAACTGGTGGAGGCCATAAAAGATGTTATTTTTATTTTATGAACTTTTCACTGCTTAAAGTTGGTTTTTATTCGGGGATTTCCTTGTAATAAGGCCTTTGGTGATTTTTAATTTGGTTTTAGCATTTACTTTGGTTACTTGTGATTAATAAATGCTCAGATCGGGATTTTTCCTAAAACGACTAAACAACTACCTTTCAAAAATAGTAACAAATGGTTTACAAGTTATTTTAATAAAACTATGGATTTTCATAACAATGATAACTCTTGTCGAAGTAACCTTATTCTTGAAAGTCGCTTGAGACTGATTGTTTAAACACAAAGTCGTTTCTTTAATCGGAAAGATTTTTTTTTAAAGTTTATGGTTTTTCCCAAAATCACTGAAAGATCGTTTTCAATTCACCCTGTGACATACCAGATCCGGTCGTAACGTTTGGGCCGGGTTTGGGGTATTACAAGCATGGCTAAAAATTTGAACTCCAAAAACTCTATTTTCTCTTAAAAATTTCAATGGAAGAAGGAAGGTGAATATTGAAAGATGATATCTCCTATATTTATCTTATTTTATTCATTTTTAGTCACCTAATTTCACCAAATTTTTTACCAAAATCAATGCTCTTCTCTCCCTTGTCCCTATGGACGACCAAATCCTCTCTCATTGTCCTAATCGCACTTTATGGACCTCCAATTTAATATCCTAAGGCTATTAGACACCTCTAGGTTGTAAAATAAAACTTTCGCACTTTATGCGTTTTAGTTCTTTTTCACAATTAAGCATAAAATTGCAAAAATTAAAGCACCAAAATTTCCATGAATCTTTAAAATCATGCTATAACACATAAAATAATATCAAAATAATTTTCTTCAACCTCAGATTAATGGTCCTGAAACCACTATTCTGACTAGCCCCAAAATCGGGCTGTTACAACTCTCCCCCATTTAGAGATTTTTATCATCGAAAATCTTACTAATAGAATGGTTTGGGTACTATTCTGTCATGGCTTCTTCCAGTTCCCACGTAGCCACTTCCACACCATGTTTTTTCCATAACACTTTCACTAAGGCTATATTCTTATTCCTCAATTGTTTAATCTCTCGAGCCAAAAACTTAATTGGTTCCTTTTCATAGGTCATATCTGGTCGTATCTCAACTTCAGTTGAAGGGACCACATGCAAACGATTGGAACGATTTTGTCGCAACATCGACACATGAAACACATTGTGTATTCTCTCTAACTCTGTCGGCAAAGCCAACTGGTAAGGTACTGGCCCAATCCTTTCAATAACCTCATACGGCCCTATGAATCGTGGACTCAATTTGCTCTTTTGACCAATTCTCAATATTTTCTTCCACAGGGATACTTTCAGAAATACTTTATCGCCCACTCAAAACTCGATTTCTTTCCTTTTTAAATCTGCGTATGACTTTTGTCGACCTGAAGTAGCTTTCAGACTATCACTGATCACTTTCACTTTCTCCTCGGTTTCCTTAACCAGATCAACCCCATGAATTTGCTTCTTACTAAGCTCTGTCCAATACAAGGGAGTCCGACACTTGCAACCATGTAAAGCTTCGTACGGTGCCATTCGTATACTCGACTGATAACTGTTGTTGTAGGCAAACTCAACCAAAGGTAGATATCTTTCCCAACTACCTTCGAACTCTAAAACAAAGCATCGGAGCATATCCTCGAGAACTTGAATCACTCTTTCGGATTGGCCATCGATTTGCGGATGAAACGCAGTACTAAAATTCCATTTTGTATGCAAGGCTTCTTATAACTTCTTCCAAAACCTCGAAGTAAATCTTGGATGTCTATCAAAGATAATAGATATAGGCACCCCATGTAATCTTATCACTTCAGTAATATACAGTTCGACCAACTTATCAAGTGAGAAATCCACACGCACCGGTATAAAGTGAGTCGATTTCATTAATATATCCACAATAACCTACACATCATCTTTCTTTTTCGGAGTCATAGGTAACCCCGTTACGAAATCTATAGTGATTCAATCCCAATCCACTCATGAACCATCACTAGTTGAAGTAATCCTGACAGTACTTGATGCTCGGCTTTCACTTTTTGACAGATCAAACACTTTGTAACAAACTCAGAGATATATCTTTTCATACACGGCCACCAATATAACTTTTTCAAAACATTGTACATTTTTGTACTGCCCGGATGTATTGACAAGCAACCATTGTGTGCTTCATGTAAAATTTTTCGGATTAACTCATTATCCTTTGGTACACAAACTCTATCATGAAACATCAAACAATCACTTGAACCAACCCGAAAATCAGAGTCATTTATCGATTCGTACTGAGCTCTCTTAGTTTGAATTTCTCTATCATTCCTTTGAGCTTCACTTATCCACTGAATAAATAATGGTCTAGTACACAACTCAGCCAATATAGCAACATCATCAGACAACGCTAAGCTCGAACTCATAGCTCTCAAAGTATACAGGGATTTTTTACTTAAGGCATCCGCGACCACATTCACTTTCCCCGGATGGTAATCAATTACTATCTCATAATCCTTCAGTAACTTGAGTCATCACCGTTGTCGCAAATTCAAATATTTTTGATTCATCGAGTAATTCAAGCTATTCTGATCGGTGAAGATTCGACACTTTTCACCATACAAGTAATGATGCCAAATCTTCAAAGCAAAACCAATCGTATCCAACTCCAAATTGTGAGTCGGGTAATTCTTCTCATGCGGTTTTAGCTGTCTCGAGGCATAAGCTACTACCTTTCCCTCTTGCATAAGCACACAACCAAGACCATTTGGTGATGCATCACTGTAGACCACAAACTCCTTTCTAGACTCAAGTTGTACTAAAACCAGTGCCTCAATCAACAATGCTTTCAATCCCTTGAAACTCTGTTGGCATTTCTTAGTCCATTCAAATGCAACAGTTTCATCATCGGGGTGGCAATCATGGAGAACCCTTTTACAAACCGTCTGTAGTAACAAATAAATCAAAAAAGCTTCTAATCTCTGATACATTCCTCGGTTGTTTCCACTCCACAATAGATGAGATCTTGCTCGGATTAACTCTAATGCCATCACCCGACACAATGTGTCCTAAGAATCTGAATTCTCGAAGCCAAAACTCACTCTTGCTAAATTTAGCATACAACTGTTTACCTCTTAGAGTTTGCAACACAGTCCTTAGGTGTTCTGCGTGTTCACTCTCATCCCGAGAATAAATTAGTATATCGTCAATAAAAATGACTATGAACTTATCCAAATACTATTGGAAGATACAGTTCATTAAATCCATAAAGATCCCAGAAGCATTCGTTAAGCCAAATGGAATGAAAAGAAATTAATAATGGCCATACCTCGTCCGAAATGCAATTTTCAGCACATAATGCTCCTTAACCCTCAACTTGTAATAGCCAGACCTTAAGTTTATCTTAGAAAACACTGTAGCTCCCTTCAGTTGGTCGAAAAAATCATCTATCCTTGGAAAAGGATACTTATTCTTCACTGTCACCTTGTTGAGTTGCTTGTAGACTATACACAATCTCATCGACTAGTCTTTCTTCTTTATAAAAAGTACAGGAGCACCCCATGGTGAATAGCTCAGTCTTACCAAACCTTTGTCCATTAACTCTTGCAACTGAACCTTCAACTCTTTTAACTCCAATGGCACCATCCTATACGGAGTGACCGAAATAGGTGCCATACCCGGAACTAACTCAATCCCAAACTCGACCTCTCTAACTGGAGGCAATTTGGGTAACTCTTCCGGAAACACATCCGGATACTCTAACACCACAGGCACAGATTCGATCTTTACCTCAGACTCTTGAGTATTCAATACAAAGGCGAGATAGGACTCATACCCTTTTCTCATGTATTTCTCAGCTACCATAGACGAAATCACTACAGGCATATTATTCGATTTACTCGATTCAACCCGAATGACATCTTTATTTATGCATATCAATTCAATAAAATTACTACCACGGTTTACTAAAAGATTATGAGAAGTCAAACAATCCATACCAAGAATCAAATCTAATTCATCAAACGGCAACAACATGAGATTTACCGAAAAACAATGACCTCTAATTGTCAAAGGATAATTTCTACACACTTTGTAAACTAGCACATGTTTTCCTAACGGGTTTGACACTTTTACTACTATTTTCGTAGACTCAACAATCACACTCATTTTAGATGCCAATTTCATGCAAATATAAGAATGGGTAGACCTCGGATCAATCAATGCAACAACAGAGATATCATGAAGAGAAAAAGTACCCATTATCACATCTGAAGATAATGCTTCTTCGCGAGCGTAAATGGCATAAGTCCTTGCAGGTGCTCGACCCTCTGATCTCATAGCAGAGTCTCTAGGCACACCTCTATTACTAGTCCCACCTTCCGGGTTCTTTTGTGGTCTACCCCTCGATGATACATTACTTGATCTTACTTCTTATTTTCTATCCTTCTCATCCCTCTCTGGAAAATTACGAATGAAGTGGTCCGACGAACCTCACTTGTAGCAATTATTGTTGTTTCCCCAACATTCCCTAGTATGTTGTCGACCACATCTTGGACACTTCGGTTTATTTGACTCTGTATTTTTCTGCACTTACATTTCTATTCCGAGGTTCATACGAGATATTACTTATTTTCTATCAATTTCAATCAACCTCACTATTAATTGATCCCATTGATACAATGTATCAATAGGTAACAACATGTATTAAAGATGTATCACTTACACATAAACTTACCTCAGTGCAAAATGTATTAATCAACGGTTCAGTCTGTAACCTTGCCTTTTCCTTGGTCAAGGTTGTTTCCGCGCTCTTCTTGATCTAAAATAATGAAATTTACTCATTCAAACATTATATAATTCATGATACATCAAAATTTCTACTTAGGCAAAAATGACCACTTTGCCTTTATACTTTAGCAAAATTATGATTTTGCCCCTAACTCGTAAATAGTTTTTTTATCACATTTTCTCATTAACCAAGCCTAGCTAAAAATTTAATTCTCTTAAAACAATTTATATAACCCATCATTTCTTGCATTTATTACACAATTACAACCTTTACATATAAGTCCCATTTAGGTGTTTTCATGGTAACACCTCTCACAAAAGTTATTCCTTAACCCTTTAACATTCATTTTCTTCCATGAAACTTAGCAAATAATGTGAACACTCTCACAGAAAGTCCCTAAACTTTCAATCATTATGAAAAATAGTCCACTCATTAGCTACCTTAACCTTTAGGGGTTCCAAAAAGTATAAAAATTATTAAGAAAGTCCTCAAAAATCACTTACTTGCAAGAGAATAGCTTGGCTGAAAATTTGAACTCCAAAAACTCTATTTTCTCTTCAAATTTTTGGTGGAAGAAGGAAGGTGAATATTGAAAGATGAAATATCCTTCATTTATCTTATTTTATTCATTTTAGTCGTAACACCCTAAAAATCCGAGTAATTAAATTGCATGAATTGGTGTTTAGATTTTTTTAAAGGAAAAATTTTACTTTTATTTTAGTGCTTATTAAAGTCCTAGAGAGGTAAAGCATAATTTGGAGAAGAAATAAAATTTATTAAATTGTGATTTATTGAAGTGAAACAAAGGTGATTAAGACTTAAGCTAAATTATGTGCTAAAAGTGTCATAAAATGAGCATATGGCATGGTGGAGTTGGCGCATGGGTTCAAGTAAGAGGAAGAGGTTCGAATCCTTGTATGGCACCTAAATGAATTTTTGGTTTTAATTTTCGCTCATGACTAGGAAGTGTCGGCAAGGGACATATAAGGAAGGTGTTGACCATGTATTTTTGGTTAGTGTATCAATGGATTAAGGAAACAACTAACTTATGGCATGGAATCAAAGGTTTAAGGAAAGATAGGGGAACATAAGGCACATATCAAGGGAAAATTTGGAAAGAAATCATGGCCATTTGACCATGTCTTTGGGCAGACAATATTGGTAAGGGAGGAGAGCCAAAATTTTGTTAGTTTGGCTAAAATCTCATCCTTTTCTCTTTGGTCATTCTTTGCACATTGTGCGATTTTCTTTGTTTTCTCCTTTCAACATCCCTCTTGGCGAATATTGCATTTGGCAAAGCCAAAATCTCTTGACCATTTGGTCACTTTCATCCACTTTGTTAATTTTCTTTTGTATTCTCCTTGTGCCAAAATCACCCATACCAAAATCGGTTTCTTTCTTTTCTTTTGCCATGGTAGAATGCACTAAATCCTAAAGGTCTATTTTTTTCTTTCATCTTCTTTTCTCTTTGAAATCAAACTATCTCATCACCATCTCTTTCTCATATTCTAATTATTTCAATCAAAGTTTCTTCATCTACACTCCTTAGCGAATGCTATTGTGCCTATAAACCAAATATTTTTTTCTTTTCCTTGAACATACATAGCGAATCCTTCATCATTTAGACACCATTCTCCATTCCTTCTTTTCGATAGTGGATTATAGGTAAGGGTTCTTTTCCATTTTCGATTTATTAAGGTACTATGGCGAATGGTAATGGTGATTTGAAGGACTTTTAGAATCAATATAACGTTCATTCTAATAACGTTCTTTTCGTTATTATTATTTAGTGCAATAACGGAGATCGGAACTCAAGTGATCGGGAGAAAGCGTTGGAAGCGTTTTATTTTGGTAAGGAAATCAAATCTCTTTAAATCTCTAGTAAATTGATATTATTTTAGATCTAACTAAATTCCTTGGATCTTGAAGACCGTCA
Source organism: Gossypium rotundifolium (assembly GCA_025506655.1). Taxonomy (NCBI): domain Eukaryota; kingdom Viridiplantae; phylum Streptophyta; class Magnoliopsida; order Malvales; family Malvaceae; genus Gossypium; species Gossypium rotundifolium. The sequence goes on along the minus strand of CP106732.1, from coordinate 48,075,084 downwards.
AAATAGGGAAGAAAAGGCGGTGTTTAGTTATCGTAAGAGGGTGGATCTGTAAATCCCCATTCAAGCGAAGAGCGGTTTGGCGGTCGGGATTTTCCATAGGGTTGCGGGCCATCTTCGAAAGAAGTCCATTATTCAAGTAGTACGAACCTCCGAGCCGTTATCGTTGGTGGATTCTCGTGCTAGTGAATCGATAAATGAAGGAAAACCGAAAATCAAGTGATTCAAAATCAAGAGGTAAGATTTTGGATCCATTACCGATTAAGATTATTTTTCTGAATTAATTGTCTAACGAATCAAAATATATTTTAGGTCCGAGGAGCGAGAAGGGTTAGTACTCACGGTATCGAGGTGTGTAATTTTCACACTCATTATTTTCTCGGTTGGATGTCAAATTTCGGTATGGTAGTAAATCGTAAAAGCGTAAAAAATGATATTATGACAAAATACGTAAAAACGACAAAATCGTGAAAATTACGAAAACGCCCTCGAGATATTAATTGTTATTACGTAAATACTCTAGTTCGTGAAAATGGGCCGTAAATACTCTAGTTCGTGAAAATGGGCCGTAAATACTCTAGTTCGTGAAAATGGGCCGTAAATACTCTAGTTCGTGAAAATGGTAGTAAATACTCTAGTTCGTGAAAATGGTAGTAAATACTCTAGTTCGTGAAAATGGGTAGTAAATACTCTAGATCGTGAAAATGGGTCGTAAATACTCTAGATCGTGAAAATGGGCCGAAAATACTTTAGTTCGATAAATCGGGCCAAAACACTCTAGTTCGTTAAAATTTAGCCAAAACACTCTAGTTTGGTAAATGGGCCAAAGCCCACTAAATTGCTAAATGGACAAATTGCTATATTTGAGGGCCAAATGAAATGTTATTGATAAACCCACCATGTTATGTATTGTTAATAAATTTTATATTTTAAAGTACATGTATAATTGCATGGGTGGGATATATGAAGAGAAGAATGGCGATTGCCACAATATCGACTTATTGCCTCTAGTTCGGTGGCTCGCCACAATATCGACTTATTGCCTTTAGTTTGGTGGCTACGCCACAATATCGACTTATTGCCTCTAGTTCGGTGGCTATGCCACAATTATAAAAAGGCTTAATGCCTACGATTGGTGTGATGGCGGGGTGGGTTGACTTGATCCCACAGGTGTGATGGTTGATGCAGGGGTGTTAGCGGATGGATATTAGGTTTGGGTTGGGAATTACATTTTCATGCATTATTAATTATTTTAAATTCATGATATATTGTTGAATTCGAATTGGGCTCAAGCCCGACATAATATCTTGACAATCGGCCCAATAATGGTGGTAAGTGAGTTACACTTGAGTTCTAAGTAACTCACCCTTTAATTTCTTTCCATCTCGTAATGGAAGCCGATGTGGACTTGAAATGAGGATGACTTCGTGGAGGCCATCTTGCTAAATATGGGTTATTTAAAACTCGAACTTTTAATAATTATTTTTACTATTTTGGGATGTTGTAATAAATGGCCTCTATAAATAACTTATGGATTTTATGTGTGTTTGGAATTTAAACTTTATTTTGGACTTTTAAATAATGGGCTATGATTATATGATGCTTTATAAAAATAAATTTGGGTTTTCAAGTATATGAAATTCTTTTATAAATAATTCTTTTGATTGTTAACTCTTTAACAAATCTCCTAACGGTTTTAATAATACAATGATTTTCAACTAATGTTTCAAATATTTATCAAAATCAAATACTCTTCAAATTTTAAACCTGCGTATAAAATTGCGTTTTCAACTCATTAAAGATTTGAGAATAGCTCGAATCATGTAACAAACCAAATCTAGTCTCAACGCATAGGCCGGGTTTAGGGTGTTACATTTAGTGGTATCGAGCCAGTTTCAAAAACTTCGGTACGTGGTTTGGGTTCAAAAATAATTTCTGTATGAAAACGTTCAATGATATTTTAAAGATCAGTATGGCACCACAAGCATCCGGCAACAAGTCAAGTAAGTATTTATTGCTTAAATGATTACTATGATATGATCATAGGAATACTCTAGAACTCCTAGTTTTAGATGTGAAAAACTGTAGAGATTGAGACTATAGGACACGTTGCGAAAAACAACTTTATATCTCAAATCTCATAAAATATCGTTAATAAACACCGAAACAAAATTTCTGATTCATAAAACTTGTAATCAGATAAACGAACAAGCAATTATGAGTACAAGAGGGCGTGGTCGTGGGCCGCGGTGAGCGTGGCGTGGTAGAGGCCGAGGTGCTACGGTGAAGCACCAAATCATATGCGAGAAGTAAGCGACTGCGTCAATTGAAAGTGAGACCGGATCACGCGATCACATGGAAGAAGATCATGCATTGACTCAAGCAATGCTACGAGTCTTGGAAAGGGTCATTGGAACTAGAATTGGGCCAACAACTCGTGGGTCAATTTGAGGCGACTTAAGGCAAATAATGCGAAGTTTTGAGAGGAGTCTCGGTGTAGCCCCGAATGTGGTGAATCTTGGCTCAAGGCGTGGAGCGGATTATGGATGATATGGAATGCACGGTGAGCAAAAGCGAGAGGAGCTGTATCCTTATTGAGAGATGAGGCGTGTCGGTGGTGGCTTCTTGTTCGAGAACCTTGAAGCACGCGATTAAGCGGGAATTCTTTAAAGCCGCCTTCCAAGGAAAGTCGTTGGAGCGAGCTATGTAGGCCTTTCGAAGGAAGGAATTTCTGAATCTTGTCCAAGGAAGTAAGACCGTGGCAGCATATGAAGCTGAGTTTGTACGTCTGAGCCGCTATGCCCGGACAATTGTAGCAACAGACCATGAACGTTGCGTACGTTTCGAAGATGGACTTAATGACGAGCTGAGGGTTCTGATTGCTCCGCAACAAGTTAGAAATTTTTCCACTCTGGTGGAGAAGGCCAAAATAGCCGAAGAGGCTAAGAACTCGAACACGCGAGCAGAAAGATTCAAACAAGAGAGACACAATAGTGCGGATCTTCAAAGAGATTTCAGAAGAAACCCCGGAATGATGAATCAGTTCAAGGCAGAACCCCGGTAGCAAATAATCGAAGTCGAGATTGCACTGAGTGTGGGAAAAGGCATTTTGGGGAATGTTGGAGGAAAACGGGTGCATGCTACAAATGCGGTTCAATGGAACATCAGTACAAAAGTTGTCCTCGACGAATGGATACGACTCAAGAAGTCCGTAATAATGATGCCTGATTGGTCGAGGTAATCAATGACCAAGGAGGGCGTGGACCGGTCGTGGTGGTAATGGGGCTGGTCGTGGTCAAGGTGCACCGTGTCGAGGCAATGGTAATAGAGAAATGCGCAGATGCAAGACTGACTGGTCGGTCTATGCGATTAGGCGCCGCATGAGGGCGGCAATGCACTGATGTGATAACTGCACGTTCTTCATTTTGATGTACTGTTATTGCTTTAATAGATATTGGCTCTACCCATTCATACGTAGCTAGTGCCATATCTGGAAACACTGAATTTAGAATCCAAAATTACCAAAAATGAGATGGCGGTGATTAGTCCTTTAGGACGATTCGGTAATTGTTAATAAAATATTTAAAGACGTGCCTTAAAAATCCAAGAGGAGGTATTCTTAGCAAACTTGATGGAACTACCTTTCGTGAGTTCGATCTCATTCGGGCATGGATTGGTTGGTCAAACATCGGCGCAATTGGATTGTCTTTGAAAAGCGAATGTCGATAAAAACCTCGGATGATAAGGAAGTCATAATGATTGGTGAGCGAAGGAACTATCGGCAAATGTGGTATCTGCATTAAAAGTTGAGAAGTTGGTGCGAAAAGTGCGGAGCATTCCTAGCCTTTATCGTGCTTTGGATGCCAAAGAATTATCCGTGAATGATGTGAGGACGGTGAAGGAATTTCCGATGTATTTCGAAGAACTTCGGTATACCTCGGATCGGGAAGTAGAATTTGGCATTGAGCTTTTGCAGGACGACTCCGGTGTCCATTGCTCCTTATAGAATGGCATAGAAGGAGTTGGTGAGCTCAAAGCTCAAATTCAAGAATTGCTGGATCGGGATTCATTCGACCAAGTGTGTCTCCGTGGGGAGCACCGGTTTTGTTAAATCAAGAAGAAGGATGGATCGATGCGTATGTGCATTGACTACGAGACAGTTGAATAAATTGACGATCAAGAATCGGTATCCTCTGCAGAGAATTGACGACTGTTTGATCAATTGAAGGAGCTTGATTTTCTCAAAATTGATTTAAGGTCGAGTTATCACCACTTAAGGTGAAAGAAGCGGACATTTATAAGACGACATTTCGGACACGTTACGGACACTATGAGTTTGTAGTGATGCCGTTTGGATTAACCAATGCACCAATTGTATTTATGGACATGATGAACCAGGTTTTTCAACCATATTTAGACCGGTTTGTGGTAGTGTTCATAGATGATATATTGGTTTATTAGAAGTGATGAGGAACATGACCAACATTTGCGGATAGTATTACAACTACTTGTGATAAGCAATTGTATGCCAAATTTGGTAAATGCGAATTTTGGCTAAAGGAGGTGACTTTCCTTGGTCATGTAGTATCGGTAGAAGGAATAAGGATGGATCCTCGGAAAATTGAGGCTATACGGATTGGAAGCCACCAACATCGATGGCTGAAATTTGAGTTTCTTAGGCTTGGTGGATACTATAGGCGTTTTGTAGAGGGTTTTCATTGATTCTGCACCTAACTAAAGCATTGCGAAAGGAGCCCAGTATATCTGGGTGAAAAGCAGAAGAGAGTTTTGAGAAATTGAAGAAGATCTGATGAAGCTCAGTTTTAATTCAACTAGAGGTGGAAAAGAATTCACATTTATTGCGATCGTCTCACACGGGCACTGGGTTGTGTGTTGATGCAAAATGGAAAGGTGGTGGCCTATGCTTCTCGTCAATTGAGACCACACGAAGTAAACTACCCTACTCATGATTTGGAGTTAGTGCCGTTGTCTTTGCTCTAAAGATTTGGAGGCACTATCTCTATGGTGAGAAGTCCATAATCTACACAGATCACAAGAGTCTTAAATACCTCCTTACCCGGAAGGAGTTGAATTTAAGACAAAGAAGATGGGTAGAATTGTTAAAGATTATGATTTCTCCATCGAATACCATCCCGGAAAGGCTAACGTGGTAGCCGACGCGTTAAGTCGTAAATGGCGGTATCTGAATTAAGAGCTTTGTTTGCCCATTTGAGTCAGTATGAGGATGGCGGTTTGTTAGCGAACTTGGTGAAACCTCGTGGCTGGAACAAATCAAGGAAAAAGCAGACATCGGATGAAAAGTTGGGACCTTTCTTGCGACAAGTTGAAAATGGTGAAATTGAGGATTTTGGAATAAACACGGAGGGTGTGTTGTGCTTTCGAGGAGAGTATGCATGCCTAAGGATCTAGATTTGAGGCAAGCTGATTCTCTGGAGGCGATAGTAGCCCTTATGCTATGCATCCGGAGGAAATAAGATGTATCGAGATCTCCGTGAAGCGATATTGGTGGCGGGGTTGAAGCGTGAGATTACGAGTTCGTGGGAAAATGTTTGACTTGTCAGCAAGTGAAGGCAGAACACCAATTACCGTCTGGATTGTTACAACCGATAAAGATTCCTCTTTGGAAATGGGAGAGGATAACTATGGATTTTGTTAGTGGGTTACCGTTAACACCTACTAAGAAAAATTCCGTTTGGGTAATTGTTGATCGGTTGACGAAGACTGCTCATTTCTTGCCAGTTCGTACGGATTATTCATTGCAGAAATTGGCGAAACTTTATGTATCTGAAATTGTGAGGTTACATGGGGTACCTGTATCTATTATTTCGGATAGGGACCCTAGGTTTACATCACGATTCTGGAAAGCTCTGCACGAAGCCTTAGGGACAAAGTTGAATTTCAGTACGGCTTTTCATCCTCAATCTGATGGTCAGTCGGAGAGAGTAATTCAGATATTGGAAGATATGTTAAGAGGATGTGTAATCGACTTGAGGGTAGTTGGGAGGATTATCTACCATGGCGTAATTCGCATATAACAACGACTATCGGTCTAGCATTGGATGGCACCTTACGAGGCATTGTATGGTCGTAAGTGTCGCTCTCCTATTGTTGGGTGAGTTAGGCGAAAAGCGGATGTTAGGTCCGAGATGATATCGAGACCGAGGATAAGGTAAAAGTTATTCGAGCACGGTTGAAAGAAGCCTCGGATAGAAGCGAAGTCGTCGCAGATCTGAAGCGAAGGGACATCGAGTATAGTGTGGGAGATCGGGTTTTCTCGAAGGTATCTCCTTGGAAAAAATCTTGATTCGGAAGGAAGGGCAAGCTAAGTCCTAGATATATTGGACCTTATCGTGTCTTTGAAGCGTGTTGGTCGATGGCATATCGATTGAGTTACCTCAGGAGTTAGATCAAATTCATAATGTCTTTCATGTTTCTATGTTGAGGCGTTATAGATCGGATCCTTTGCACATTATACTGGGTAGAAGAATTGGAGTGAATTGATTTGTCCTTTGAAGAAGAACCAGTGGAAATCCTAGACCGAGATGTCAAGGTACTAAGGAAGAAAACTGTGCCGTTGGTCAAAGTTCTATGGCGTAACCATGGAGTGGAAGAAGCTACGTGGGAGCCAGAGGATGCAATTCGGCAACAATACCCTCACCTTTTTCAACCAGGTAAATTTCGAGGACGAAATTTTCTTTAAGGAGGGTAGAGTTGTAACACCCTAAAAATCCGAGTAATTAAATTGCATGAATTGGTGTTTAGATTTTTTTTAAAGGAAAAAATTTTTACTTTTATTTTAGTGCTTATTAAAGTCCTAGAGAGGGTAAAGCATAATTTGGAGAAGAAATAAAATTTATTAAATTGTGATTTATTGAAGTGAAACAAAGGTGATTAAGACTTAAGCTAAATTATGTGCTAAAAGTGTCATAAAATGAGCATATGGCATGGTGGAGTTGGCGCATGGGTTCAAGTAAGAGGAAGAGGTTGAATCCCTTGTATGGCACCTAAATGAATTTTGGTTTTAATTTTACGCTCATGACTAGGAAGTGTCGGCAAGGGGACATATAAGGAAGGTGTTGACCATGTATTTTTGGTTAGTGTATCAATGGATTAAGGAAACAACTAACTTATGGCATGGAATCAAAGGTTTAAGGAAAGATAGGGGGAACATAAGGCACATATCAAGGGGAAAATTTGGAAAGAAATCATGGCCATTTGACCATGTGCTGGACGGCAATATTGGTAAGGGGAGGAGAGCCAAAATTTTGTTAGTTTGGCTAAAAATCTCATCCTTTTCTCTTTGGTCATTCTTTGCACATTGTGCAGATTTTTCTTTGTTTTCTCCTTTCAACATCCCTCTTGGCCGAATATTGCATTTGGCAAAGCCAAAATCTCTTGACCATTTGGTCACTTTCATCCACTTTGTTAATTTTCTTTTGTATTCTCCTTGTGCCAAAATCACCCATACCAAAATCGGTTTCTTTCTTTTCTTTTGCCATGGCCGAATGCACTAAATCCTAAAGGTCTATTTTTTCTTTCATCTTCTTTTCTCTTTGAAATCAAACTATCTCATCACCATCTCTTTCTCATATTCTAACTATTTCAATCAAAGTTTCTTCATCTACACTCCCTTAGCGAATGCTATTGTGCCTATAAACCAAATATTTTTTCTTTTCTTGAACATACATAAGAATCCTTCATCATTTAGACACCATTCTCCATTCCTTCTTTTCGTAGTGGATTATAGGTAAGGGTTCTTTTCCATTTTCGATTTATTAAGGTACTATGGCGAATGGTAATGGTGATTTGAAGGACTTTTAGAATCAATATAACGTTCATTCTAATAACGTTCTTTTCGTTATTATTATTTAGTGCAATAACGGAGATCGGAACTCAAGTGATCGGGAGAAAGCGTTGGAAGCGTTTTATTTTGGTAAGGAAATCAACTCTCTTTAAATCTCTAGTAAATTGATATTATTTTAGGTCTAACTAAATTCCTTGGATCTTGAAGACCGTCAAAATAGGGAAGAAAAGGCGGTGTTTAGTTATCGTAAGAGGGTGGATCTGTAAATCCCCATTCAAGCGAAGAGCGGTTTAATGATCCGAGGATTTTCCACGGGTTGCGGGCCATCTTCCAAAGAAGTCCATTATTCAAGTAGTACGAACCTCCGAAATGTTTATCGTTGGTGGATTCTCGGCTAGTGAATCGATAAGCGAAGGAAAACCGAAAATTGAAGTGATTCAAAATCAAGAGGTAAGATTTTGGATCCATTCTGATTAAGATTATTTTCTGAATTAATTGTCTAACGAATCAAAATATATTTTAGGTGCCGAGGAGCGAGAAGGTTAGTACTCACGGTATCGAGGTGTGTAATTTTCACACTCATTATTTTCTCGGTTGGATGTCAAATTTCGGTATGGTAGTAAATCGTAAAAAGCGTAAAAAATGATATTATGACAAAATACGTAAAAGCGACAAAATCGTGAAAATTACAAAACGCCTCGAGATATTAATTGTTATTACGTAAATACTCTAGTTCGTGAAAATGGGCCGTAAATACTCTAGTTAAGTGAAAATGGGTCGTAAATACTCTAGTTCGTGAAAATGGGCGTAAATACTCTAGTTCGTGAAAATGGGTAGTAAATACTCTAGTTCGTGAAAATGGTAGTAAATACTCTAGATCGTGAAAATGGGCCGTAAATACTCTAGATCGTGAAAATGGGCGAAAATACTTTAGTTCGATAAATCGGGCCAAAACACTCTAGTTCGTTAAAATTTAGCCAAAACACTCTAGTTTGGTAAATGGGCCAAAGCCCACTAAATTGCTAAATGGACAAATTGCTATATTTGAGGCCAAATGAAATGTTATTGATAAACCCACCATGTTATGTATTGTTAATAAATTTTATATTTTAAAGTACATGTATAATTGCATGGGTGGGATATATGAAGAAGAAGAATGGCGATTGCCACAATATCGGCTTATTGCCTCTAGTTCGGTGGCTCGCCACAATATCGACTTATTGCCTCTAGTTGGTGGCTACGCCACAATATCGACTTATTGCCTCTAGTTCGGTGGCTCGCCACAATATCGACTTATTGCCTCTAGTTGGTGGCTATGCCACAATTATAAAAAGGCTTAATGCCTACGATTGGTGTGATGGCGGGGTGGGTTGACTTGATCCCCAGGTGTGATGGTTGAGTGCAGGGGTGTTAGCGGATGGATATTAGGTTTGGGTTGGGAATTACATTTTCATGCATTATTAATTATTTTAAATTCATGATATATTGTTGAATTCGAATTGGGCTCAAGCCCGACATAATATCTTGACAATCGGCCCAATAATGGTGGTAAGTGAGTTACACTTTGAGGTTCTAAGTAACTCACCCCTTTAATTTCTTTCCATCTCGGTAATGGAAGCTGATGTGGACTTAATGAGGATGACTTCATGGAGGCCATCTTGCTAAATATGGGTTATTTAAAACTCGAACTTTTAATAATTATTTTACTATTTTGGGATGTTGTAATAAATGGCCTCTATAAATAACTTATGGATTTTATGTGTGTTTGGAATTTAAACTTTATTTTGGACTTTTAAATAATGGGCTATGATTATATGATGCTTTATAAAAATAAATTTGGGTTTTCAAGTATATGAAATTCTTTTATAAATAATTCTTTTGATTGTTAACTCTTTAACAAATCTCCTAATGGTTTTAATAATACAATGATTTTCAACTAATGTTTCAAATATTTATCAAAATCAAATACTCTTCAAATTTTAAACCTGCGTATAAAATTGCAGTTTTCAACTCATTAAAGATTTAAGAATAGCTCGAATCATGTAACAAACCAAATCTAGTCTCAACGCATAGACCGGGTTTGGGGTGTTACATAGTCACCTAATTTCACCAAAATTTTGACCAAAATCAATGCTCTTGCCTCCCTTGTCCATATGGCAGCCAACTCCTCTCTCATTGGCCTAATCACACTTTAAGGACTTCCAATTTAATATCCTATGGCTATTAGACACCTCTAGCTTGTAAAATAGAACTTTTGCACTTTATACGATTTAGTCCTTTTTCACAATTAAGCATAAAATTGCTAAAATTAAAGCACCAAAATTTCCATGCATCTTTATAATCATTCTATAACACACAAAATAATATCAAAATAATTTTCTTCAACCTCGGATTAGTGGTCCTAAAACCATTATTCTGACTAGCCCCAAAATCGGGTTGTTATAGTATATATGTATTAATGCCTCTTAGTGATGTGGTTTATGATTGTTTGAGAATGGTAGATGAATTGAGAATGGTTGTGCTTGTGGTTTTAGGCTCAGGGATGTTTAGTTGAAATGGTACATATGAATGCTTTGGAAATGTAAATTCGTATGTGTTGAATGAGTAAAACATGAGTTTATAAACACGTTAGTTGCTAGTATTTGAAATGATATGATTTAGCCTTGATTGTGGTTAAGTTAGATGTTCAATTATGCTATGAATTTGTACCATTTAGGTTGTGTAGGTACTTGCAAATTTAGGTGGCAAATTAGCTTGGTAAATAGCCTATTTTTGTCCATACGGGCAGAGACACTGGCGTGTGTCTCAGTCGTGTATGACACACGGTCAGGTTATATGGCTGTGTGTCCCTTGGTGTTGATTTTTAAAGCAAGTCAGTATACTCCACACGGCCTCACACACGGGCTTGTGATCTAGTCGTGTGGCATAAGTCAGTATACCCTACAAGATTGACACAGCCTAGTACACGACCTGGCACACGGGCTAGCCACACGGGCGTGTGTGTTGGCCGTGTGACCCAAGTCAAAGAGTTACACATGGTCGGACACCGGCTGGGACACGGCCATGTGCTCCCATTTCAAATGTCCACACGGATTCTGACACGGGTGTGTCTAGTGGCCGTGTGATAAACACAGCCGGGCCACATGGGTGTGTGTCCCCTGTTTTGAGAAAAAATCTTAAGTGCTTTAAAAGTTTCCTATGTTATCAATTTTGTCCTGAACCATTTCCAAAGCATTTTTGAGCTTCGTAAGCTCGTATTAGGGACATTATGGTTGATGTTGAATGATGATTGCATGATATGTGAAAAATATTTGAGAAATGTATGTATAATTGTTTTATAAGTCCGGTAATGCTCTATAACCCTATTTTGACGTTGAATACGAGTGAGGGGTGTTACATTTAATGGTATCAGAGCTATGGTTTAGTCGATTCTAGAACTAATTGTAACACCCCTCACCCGTATTCGATTCCAAAATAGGGTTACGAAATATTAGCAGACTTATAACACTTTTAAACATACATTTCATATACAATTCATCAAGTCAAATACAATTCAATCATAAATAATCTTAGTGTCCCTTAAACGAGCCTACGAGGCCTTAAACATGCTTTGAGAGCGGTTCGGGACTAAACCAGATGTTCGAGAAATTTTTGTGAAACTTAGAAAATTTTGCTTCAAACAGAGGACACACGCATGTGTTACCAAGATATGTGTCTCACAAGACTACAAGACACGACTGTGTCATAGGCCGTGTGAAAATAGTGGGTACATACTAACTTGGATCACACGGATGACCACAAGCCTGTATGTCTAGCTCATGTGCCCTTCATAGTGGCCACACACGTCCGTGTCGTAGGAAGTGTGCTAGGCTATGCCAAACATGTAGGGTATACTAACTTATGCAACACGGCCAAGTCACACACCCGTGTGCTAGGTCGTGTGCCTGTAACACCGTTAACCCGTATTCTATGTTGGAATCGGGTACGAGGCATTATCGTACTTAACTAACATGGTCATACAATTTTGGGTTATCAAATTTAATTCCAAATTAAAACTTTTCCATTCACATCTCTAAAGTACTTACAATGAGCCTACGAGGCCTTAAACATACTTCCAAAAAGTTTTGGAAATAAATCGAAAACTTTTACACACTTATAATATTTTTACCCAAACAGGGGCCACACGCCCATGTCAAATGGGGCACGCCCGTGTGGGCAGGCTGTGTGGTCACACACGCCCATGTCCCACACCTGTGGTCAACACTAACTTATTTCACACGGCCAGACACACGCCCGTGTCCCTTACACGGCCTCAAGACACCCATGTCTTAACCCGAGTGCTAAAACCTTGGCATTCTTTTTATTACATCATCATCTCACTATAGTCACACGGCCAAGGCACACGCCCGTGTCCTTAGACCGTGTGTCGAATTAAATTCCAACTTCAAGGTGTATGTAACAGTCTAATTTTGACCCTAATCAGAAAATTGGTTTCGGGACCACAAATTTGACTCTGAAAAATATTTTAAAATTATTTTTCATATTTATTATATGTGAATTTGTTTGGGTTAAATTTTCGTGACTTAATTTTGTTGTTTAGGTGTCCGATTAAATAAAAGGACTTAATCGCATAAAATATAAAAGTTACAAACTATAGTGTAAAGTGCTTAATTGATAGTGGCTTTTTAATATGAAATTCTTAAAGGGCAAATAGCCCATTTACAAATGTAGTGGACGGCAACTTGCCATCATTATATGTTATATATATTATTTGTTATATTAAAAATATATATTACTGTATAATAATGTCATATTATAAATTATAATGACATAATAATAAAACAAGAAAGCCATAGTTCCATTTCCTTTCTTTCCATGCCAAATGACAAAGAAAAGAAAAAGAAAGAAACCAGGCTAGGTTTTGGCTCTTATTCAAGCTCAATCGAGGTTCGTTTTTGTTCGGTTTTTGATAATTTTTACGTTTTTGAGATCGTTGCTTAGAAATCTTCAACACCTATGCTTTAATTTTTGAGTTTGATGAATATTTTGAGTTGAGCCATTGATGATAGATTGTTGTTTATGTTGTTTGAGGATGAATTATGATAAATATGTGTTACATTAACATATGTTGTATTGGAGTTTTGATGATTTTGAGTAATTAAGACTTAATTAAAAAAAATAGTTTGAGGGACTAAAATATGAAATTAATGACTTATATGGGCTTGTATTGTCATGGGTAAAATTCAGCATAGCTTGGGTATGAAGAAATTTGATGTATTTTGTGTTTTGTGTAATAGGGACTAATTTGTAAAAGTGTGAAATATTAGGGGGAAAATGGTAATTTGCCTATTTATATGTTTTGGGATTAAATCGAATAGAAATGTGTTTGAATGAGCTTAATTTGAACATGTTTAGATCAAGAAAAAAGAATAACGGACTTGGATCAAGGAAAAATGAAAATTATCGAATAGCCGGTTTTTCTTTGTCAAGTCGATATTTGAGGTAAGTCTCTAAGCAAATAATCATCGTAAATTATTTATGTAATTTAGTATATGCTGAAAATTGGAATCATCATAATTATATATGAATTAGCCGAATTTGGCTAAGTGTAATGTAACACCCCAAGCCAGGTCTATGCGTCAAGACGAGATTTGGTTTGTCACACGGATCGAACATCCTTTTTATTCTCTAATGATTTAAGTAAAAGCAGTTCTCCAAAACCTCTTGAAGGAGAACTTTAGTAAAACCAGGAAAATGATTTGAAATCGATGAATTTAAGAAACATTTGTTGAAATTTTATCATTTAGTATTCAACTGTCAAAACCTTAAAATAGTTTTTAAAGAGTTCAAAAGAATTTGAAAATAAGAATAGTTATAGAATCTCATATGTTAAAAAAAGTATTTTAAAGAAATATTATAGGATTAACATAAGCCCATAATAAATATCTAAAATAAAATTTAAATCCATCCACACATAAAATCCATAAAATATTAATAAAGGCCTTATTACATCACATCCAAAATAGTAATTTAAAGAAAGCACTTAATATAAGTTCATAGTTTATAAAACCCATATTCGTAGTATGGCCTCCACGAAGTCATCCTTGGCCCAAGCCTCCATCAATTGCCATTACCGAGATAGAAAATTTAAGGGAGTGAGTTACTCAGAACTCAGTGTATAACTCACTTACTATATCCACCGGGCCAAATCATCAAGTCATTATTTCTAGGCTTGAGCCCATCAACGGATTTAGCAATATAATAAATGAAATGCATGCAAAATGAAATTTTCCAACTAACCTAATTTCCATCCGCTACACACCACCTGTACCAACCATCACACCTGTGGGGATCAAGTGAACCCACCCCGCCAACACACCAATCATAGGCATTAAGCCATTTTTAAAAATGTTGTGGTGCACTACCCAACTAGATTGTGACAAAGTCACCGAACTAGAGGCATTAAGCCATTGAAATATTTGTGGCAGAGCCACCGAACTAGATTTTGGCAACAGGCCTTTCTTCTCTTCATCATTTTTCCCAACCCATGCAAAATGTATGCATAACAGTCTATATCCATTTGATAATTTAGCAAAAAGCCAAAATACATGTGAGTCTATATTTCAAGTTTTTATTATGGCCCATAATACAAAATAATATTTAGCCCATTAGCAATCTAGCAACTTTGGCCCATATATCAATCTAGCAGATTTTTGGCCCATTTAACGATCTAGCAAATTTTTTGGCCCATTTAACGATCTAGCAGATTTTTGGCCCAATTACACATTAGGCATAAAATTTACCATTTACCAATTAACTCATTGAGGGCGTTTTCGTAATTTTCTTTTGCAACTTTAATAGTTTTCATGTATTTACACAAAAATACTAATTATTACGCATTTTCCAATTCTGTCAACTTTACGATTTTTCCCAATACTTACGGTATAGCATCTAACCCGAGATAAGTGTGAAGTTACACACCTGATTACTATGAGAACTAGACTTTCCCGTTCGTTAATACATAAACGCAATACAAGAAATTAGAACACTATTATTTATAAAACTACACTATTGATAAACGATCTAAATCTTTACCCTTAGAATTTCGAACCACTTCTATTTGTGGTTTCTCCCTGATTGTTGGTTCGTTACCCGATGAGAATCCACGAACAAACAAAGGTTCGGGAGTATGAATGACTTCAAACAACTGGTTCTCCTTGGATGAGGGTCTGTAACCCAGTGGAAAATCTCGGATTCCCAAAATAGCCCTTCGTTTATACTTAGGGGGAATAGCGGAACCACCCCTCTTCCGAGCACTATTTACCGCCCTTTTCTTCCCTATCTTGATTGTCTCTATTAACATAAGATCATTAGTCCGACTAACTAATTATCAAAATTATGACTAATTTTTTCAAAAACGAGATTGGCTTACCACAATAATCCTCGTTCCACAAGGTGACAATCGAGTGATAACGTCCCCTAAAATGAAATCGATTAATAAATCATCTATACCAATATGACGAGTAATATGAGAATCCTTGAATAAACTCCTTACCTTAACTCTTAAGATCGATTCCAACGATTCACGATACACACGAACTCTTGAGTTTCTGCCCTCCAAAATCACACTATTGTCCACGGTTGAAAAAGAAATGATTGAGAAGAATACTTATGTATAATGGAAGATTGACTATGAATAAACAAATAAAAGGAAAATGGTTCAACAATGGAGCAATCTAGCATTCGGCCATGAGAGAAAAATAATAAAGAAAATTTAGTTGAGAAGAAAATAAAAGGATGAAAGAAGGAGATGATGATGATACAATTTTCAAGAGAGAAAAGAGAAAGAAAAGAGTTGAGTTTAGGAGCAATGTACATTTGGCATTGGGGAGGAAAAAGAGGAAAAAGAAAAAAAAAGAAAAGAAAAGATCCTTGTTAGCTATGTGATTTCGTTCACAAGGAGAAGAAAAAGGTTTGGAGAGATAGGGCAACTAATCCGAAATGGTCAAAAGAAATGACAAAAGAAATATATGTTTACTCAAAGTTGTTGGCACATTCGGTTAGGGAGAAAATGGATGGAGAGAAAAATGTGTCTTACAAAAGCAAAAATGACCAAAAGGTAATACCCCCAAAAGCTACAAACCAAACTAGCCTATCACCAAAATTCACTACCCAAAGTCGACTCCCCCCTTTAGTCCATAAAACCGTCCCTATTCATGGTCAAAATGGCCATGAAAGAGTTATCATAATAACCCCAAACCCGCCCAAACATTACAACCGAATTTGGTTTGCTACTGAGAAAATATTTGAAAAAAACTTTTAAAACCGTTATAAGTTTTGTCGAAACCCTTGTGTTTTCAAGTCTCTTGTTAAAAACCATACTCAGTGTTGTTTAGAAATATTTATTAAGTCGGGTTGTTTACAGATTTCGAATGTGCCAGATGACACTTAAAACATTTTACGTTAATTTTGGGAAAACATGTGAACCCATTTTAACATCATTAAATAATTTAAACAAAATATTCTAAACATGTAACAATAATAAAATAATTCTAGGAGGCCTTATTACAACCCAATTAAAATCAACCAACAATAAAAAAAAAAAATATGAATGAACCAAAATTCAAAGTCTATTAAATTAAAATCCCACTGCATGGCCACCTCAAGTCCCTCCGGCTCCATATCCACAAACTACGTGTCACTGAAAAAATAAAGGAGAAGGTGAGTCACCAAGACTCAAGATGTAACCCTTCCCCGTAAATACCACATCATACACAATTTATAACAAATTAACATGCATTAAGTCATGTACCCAACCTAGCCAACCAAACACCTCTGTCTACCCCATTGTGGTACCAAACCCTTTGGTGGTGCCAAACCACGGTGACGATAGTCATAGATGTGATACCAAATCACTGGAGGTGCTAAACCTCACGTGTCCGAAGACACAAATCGGTTGATGGGGCCAACCCATCGTGTGATACCAAATCACCGTGTCAATCCCGTATTATCATCTGTGGGGCCAACCCACTGTGGTACTAAGCCACTGGGACGAGACGCTATGAGGTGCCAAACCTCTGGAGGTACCAAACCTCTGGTGACCGTAGTCACAGTGTGTTACCAAAACACTGGTGTCCGTCGACACAATGTAATTGCCCCCTCCACTCATCAACCCATATCAAATCATTGTGTAACAAATCTCATGCCATCAGATATTTAAGTTAAAACTAAATTCATGCCATGCTTCCCAAAAGCATTAAATAGCAACACATATTAACAGGTACTTACCTGAATCGTCACTTATACCAATACGGTATTAAATCCAATGCTACATAAACCAGAGTTAGCATTCACAACATTTAGCACAGTTAATAAGTCATAACATGTGTATGTACACACCTGTCACCAACGAGAAGTTTAAATCCCGAAAAGAGAAGTCGGCCACCCTAGATCTACTTGTCCCTATATTCAGCCAAATACATGGGTTAGTATTATGGCCTATTCGGCCAACCCAATTAATCCAAAGGGTCATTTGTGATCCCGAATCCTTACCTATCACCCCTTGAGTACTCACTACGGTACTTGATATGCGATTCTCGCTTCACTCCTACATTTGGCCATCACTAGAGTTATTAGCCTTCGCTTAAGCGAATAATAAATAAATATAGATCCTTACCAAAATCACTTGACAGGAATGGGCTTGGATCAGATACCTTAAGATCCGGCACCTAAATGTAATCGATTTCATCACCGATTAGCCACTTTGAAATAATTTGGCTTTTCCATTTAATCAAGTCGATAGAGAGAAGGGGTATGGGAGAGGAGTTTCGACATACTTACCCTTGCTTTAATATTCACCAAGACTTCAAAATATGGAGGAGGAAAATTCAGTTATGCCTAGGGAGTAGGTTGGTAGAGAGAGTTTAACAGGAGAAAAGGGATTTCGCAAAGGGTAAGGTGTAGGTTTGGCTAAGGTTGATTTCAATATTGATCAAGGCTTGCTCTTGAGTGGAAAAAAGGGAATGAATAAGAAGTATGGGAGGAGTTTGACCAAGGTCTTGAGAGAATAGAAAAAAAGAAAACAAAGAGGGAAGAGGTTAGAATTTTTGCTAATAGCTAAAAAGAAAACAAGGTGGTAGGTTGAGGTTTTATAGACATTCGGCACCCCTCCCCTAATGCTTGCTGTCACTCCTTTCAACAAGGAGTTCAAACTCTAGCCAACTCCCCAATTCATTCCTAGCCACCTATTTGAATTAACTCAAATTAATTTGAATTAATCCCAAATAATCATTAATAATCCCTTAATATCCAAATAATATCCTTATTTATCCTTTATTATCTTATTATCTAAATAAATAATAAAAAGAGTTTAAAGAGAGAAAATCTCTCCCTTCCTATGCCGTCCATTCCAAGAGCAAAAAGAGAGAATTCTATGACTCGAACCAAGGCTCTCCCTTATCCCTTGTGGCGTCACATGTAACTCCCAAGTAGCCCACCTTTTGCCACTTTACCAAGCTGATTTTTATGTCAAATTATCCCTTATTAATTCTTGTAACCCCTACTTGCTAAGGCTCCCTACCTTGAAAGCTTCCAAACAAAATTTCTACTATCTCGAGCCAACTTAAGACCCTTAATTAAATCTTATCACTCTATAAATAATACCATAACGATTCAAACACAAAGAAAAACATTTAATCACAAATAGCCCCGATTTTAGGATGTTACAGTTACCAAAACATCAACCTAGTCTCAAGCCTTACCATCCTTCATTTTCCTTAAGTTTGAGAAACATTATCCCCAAAGTCAAGCAATTCCATCCCTTAACTCATGCTTACCATAACCTTAAGTCTTATTACAAAAAAAAATTAATCCAACTCATCCTAATCCCTATCCATGATCGACACATGCTAGGATAAAGAAAAAAAAAATAAAAGCTCCCAAATTACATGCTAGGAGATTCGAACCTCTTCCCTCAAGTCCAACTTATGGCGCCATCACCACTTTGCCAATTGCTCATCTTATGCCATCTTTAGACACTTAAATTTACTTAAGCTTCAAGGTTACCTGATTTCTATACACTAAAGTACTCTTTACTAAAATTTATTCTAATTCCAAGTAAACCTGAGCCTTCTCAAGACTATATTTAGCACATAATAAAATCATACCCGAGCTAACACCAAGCAACATTTTGATACTCAAATTTTTAGGATGTTACAATTCTACCCCTTAAAGAAAATTTCGTCCTCTAAATTTACCTGATTAAAAGAGGTGAGGATATTGTTGTTGAATTGCATCCTCAGGCTCCCACGTAGCATCCTCCATTCCGTTATTACGCCATAAAACCTTGACCAACGGTACGGTCTTCTTTCTTAGCACTTTAACATCTCAGTCTAAAAATTCCACTGGTTCTTCCTCAAAAGACAAGTCTGAATTCAATTCCACTTCTTCTACTAGTACTATGTGAGACGGATCCGATCTATAGTGCCATAGCATGGAAACATGGAAAAACATGATGAATTTGACTCAACTCCGGAGGTAATTCAATCTGATAGGCCACTGGACCAACACGCCTCATCACACGATATGGTCCAATGAACCTAGGGCTCAACTTGCCCTTCTTTCTAAATCTGAAAATTTTCTTCCAAGGTAAGACCTTCAGAAAGACCTGCTCTCCCACAACAAACTCGATCTCCTTACGCTTCAGGTCTGCATAGGACTTCTGTCTATCCGAAGCTTCCTTTAACCGTGCTCGAATAACTTTTACCTTTTCTTCTGTTTCAGATATCAACTCAGGACCCAATATCTACCGTTCGCCCAATTCAGTCCAACAAGTAGGAGTACGGTACCTACGACCATACAATGCCTCGTAGGGGGCCATCCGAATGCTAGGCCGATAGCTATTGTTATACACAAATTACGCCAAATGGTAGAAAATCCTCCCAACTACCTCTGAAGTCAATCACACATACCATTAACATGTCTTCCAATAACTAAATTACTCTTTCCGACTGACCATCTGCTAAGGATGAAAAGCCGTACTGAAGTTTAACTTCGTTCCCAAGGCTTCATGCAGAGCTTTCCAAAATCGTGATGTAAATCTAGGATCCCTATCGATATAATAGAACTTTGGTACCCCATGCAACCTCACGATTTTAGATACATACATGACTTAGCCAATTTACGTAATGAGTAATCCGTCTAATCGAAAGAAAATGAGCGATCTTAATCAATCGATCAACTATCGCCCATACGAAATTTTTCTTACTAGGTGTTAAAGGTAACCCACTAACAAATTCCATTGTTATTCGCTCCCATTTCCAAAGAGCAATCTTTACCGGTTGTAATAAACCTGACGGCAATTGGTGCTCCGCCTTCACTTGTTGACAAGTCAAACATTTTCCTACAAACTCAAAAATCTCACGTTTCAACCCTAGCCACCAATACTGTTCACGGAGATCCCGATACATCTTATTTCCTCCGGGGTGCATAGCATAAGGGCTACTATGCACCTCCCGCAAAATCATTTGCCTCAAATCTGAGTCTTTAGGCATACAAACCCTTCCACGAAAACACATCACTCCATTCGTGTTTATACCAAAATCCTCTATTTCACCCCTTCCAACTTGCTGAATTAAGGGTCCCAACTTTTTATCTGATATCTACTTTTCCTGGATTTGTTCTAACCACAGAGGCTTCACCTAAAGTTCTGCTAACAGACTACCATCCTCATACAAACTCAAATGAGCAAACATTGCTCTCAAATCAGATACCACCTTACGACTTAATGTGTCGCCTACCACATTAGCCTTTCAGGATGATACTCGATTGAGAAATCATAATCCTTTAATAGTTCCACCCATCTTCTTTGTCTCAAATTTAACTCCTTCTGAGTAAGAAGATACTTAAGATTCTTGTGATCCTTATAGATGATAGACTTCTCACCGTAGAGATAGTGCCTCCAAATCTTTAAAGCAAACACTCATCGCAGCCTAACTCTAAATCATGAGTAGGATAGTTTACTTCGTGCGGTCTCAACTGACGAGAAGCATAAGCCACCACCTTTCCATTTTGCATCAGCACACAACCCAAACCCGTGTGAGACGCATCACAATAAATGATAAATTCTTTTCCAGCCTCAGGCTGAATCAAAACTGGTGCTTCCGTCAGAATCTTCTTCAATTTCTCGAAACTCTCTTGTTGTTTTTCAGTCCAAATATACGGTACTCCCTTTCGCAACAATTTAGTTAGGGGTGCAGCAATCAACGAAAACCCCTCAACAAAGCGTCTATAATAACCAGCCAAACCTAAGAAACTCTGAATTTTAGCTACCGACTTTGGTGGTTTCCAATCCAGTACAGCTTCAATCTTCCGAGGATCCACCCTTATTCCTTCAGCCGATACTACATGACCTAAGAAAGTCACTTCCTTTAGCCAGAATTCACATTTACTGAATTTGGCATAAAGTTGCTTATCACGAAGTAATTGCAATACTATACGCAAATGCAAATCATGCTCCACTTCATTCCTTGAATATACCAAAATGTCATCTATGAACACTACCACAAACCGGTCTAAATATGGTTGAAAGACTCGGTTCATCATGTCCATAAATGTGGCTGGTGCATTGGTCAACCCAGACGACATTACCAAAAATTC
Organism: Gossypium rotundifolium; assembly: GCA_025506655.1. Taxonomy (NCBI): domain Eukaryota; kingdom Viridiplantae; phylum Streptophyta; class Magnoliopsida; order Malvales; family Malvaceae; genus Gossypium; species Gossypium rotundifolium. The sequence continues at coordinate 48,053,606 of CP106732.1, read as the reverse complement.
ATAATGTCCATAACGAGTTTGGAATGTCGTCTTATAAATATCTGCTTCTTTCACCTTTAGTTGGTGATACCCCGATCTAAAATCAATTTTGGAGAAAACTAAAGCTCCTTTCAATTGATCAAATAGGTCATCAATTCTCGGCAAAGGATGCCTATTCTTGATCGCCAATTTATTCAATTGCCTGTAATCAATGTACATACGTATCGACCCATCCTTTTTCTTAACGAACAAAACTGGTGCTCCCCACGGAGACACACTCGGTCGAATAAATCCCCGATCCAACAATTCTTGAATTTGAGCTTTAAGCCCTGCCAACTCCTTCGGTGCCATTCTATAAGGAGCAATGGACACTAGAACCGTTTCGGGCAAAAGCTCAATACCAAATTCTACTTCCTGATCTGGAGGTATACCAGGAAGTTCATCGGGAAATACATCTAGAAATTCGTTCACCGTTCTCACATCATCCACTGATAACTCATTGGCATCCAAAGCACAAATAAAAGCTAAGAATGCTCCATACCCTTTCAGCACCAACTTTTCTGCCTTTAACGCAGATGCCACATTTGCCAAGTAATTCCTTCGTTCCCCTATCATTATTACTTCCTTATCACCTGAAGTTCTTATTGACATCCGCTTTTTAGCACAATCCAAATGCGCCCGATGCTTAACCAACCAATCCATGCCCAGAATGAGATCGAACTCGCCAAAAGGCAATTCTATCAAATTTGCCAAAAATATTTCTTCTTGAATTTCTAAGGGCACGTCTCTAAACAATTTATTTACAATTCATCGATGTCCTAAAGGACTAATTACCGTCATCTCACTATCGGTAATTTGATTCTAGATTCAAGTTTCCAGATATGGCGCTAGCAACATACGAGTGAGTAGAACCAATATCTATCAAGGCGATATGAGTACATCATAGATGAAAAACGTACCGCTTATTACATCGGTGCATTGCCATCCTCATGGCGTCTAATCGCATAGACCAATCCGGTCCGTCTTGCATCGTGTTACCTCTAGAACCATTGCCTCGACCGGTGCACTTTGACCACGCCCGGCCCCATTACCACCACGACCTGTTCCACGGCCTCTCAGTGGCTGCTGAGTTCCTCTTGTCGGTTGTGCATCAGGAAGTAATACGAACTTCCTGAGTCGTATCCATACGTTGAGGGCAATTTCTATATTGATGATCTATTGAACCACATTTATAACAAGCGCGGTTTTCTCCAAAGACTCTTGAGTGCTGCTTTCCCATATTTAGTACAATCTCGACTCTGATTACTAGCCACAGGTGCTCTACCTTGAGCTGGCTCATCATTTCGAGGCCTCTTCAAAAACCTTTTTGAAGAACCCGAATACTTTATATCCTTCTTGCCTCTAACTATTTCCCGATTCTGTCGTTCTGAGCTCTTAGCCTCTTCAGCTATCTTGGCTTTCTCTACAAGCGTGGCAAAAGTTCTAACTTGTTGTGGGGCTATCAGAACCCGTAACTTATCATTCAACCCATCCTCAAAGCGTACACAATGCTCATGATCCGTTAACACTATTGTCCAAGCATAGCGACTCAAGTGTAAAAACTCAGCCTCATACGCTGCCACTGTCTTATTTCCTTGAATTAGATTCAAAAATTCCTTCCTTCGAGCATCCACATAACTTGTTCCTACATATTTCCCTTGAAAGGTAGCTTTGAAGAATTCCCAAGTAATCAATGCAGCCTCGGTGCCTTCTCGAACAGTAAGCCACCATTGATACACCTCGTCTCTTAGCAAGGACACGGCTTCTCTCGGTTTACGCTCGTGGTGCATTCCAGATCATCCATAATTCGCTCCACAGCTTCGAGCCAATATTCTGCCACATTCGGAGCTACACCGGAGACACCTCTAAAAACTTCTGCACCATTAGACTTAAGTCATTCTGATATCGACCCACGAGCTATTGGCCCAGCTCTAGTTCCAGCGACCCTTTCAAGGACTCGCAACATTGCTCGTGTCAAAGCATTATCTTCTTCCATATGATCATGTGATCCCGTTTCACTCTCAACTGACGTAGGTGCATCCATTTTCGGCATATGACCCGGCGCTTCAGTTGCACCTCTAACACCTCGTCCTCTACCACGGCCACGTCTACCATGTCCACGACCACGTCCTCTAGTGCTCATAATGACTAATTCGATTTAATCTGATTACAAGTTTTATGAATCAGAATACTATTTCAGTGTTTATTAACGATATTTTATGAGATTCAAGAGATAAAGTTATTTTTCGCAAACACATCCTATAGTCTCAATCTCTACGATTTTCAACATCTAAAACTAGAAGTTCTAGAGTGTTCCTATGATCATATCATCATAATAATCATTCAAGAATGAATACTTACTTGACTTGGTGCGGATGCTTGTGGTGCCATACTAACTTCAAAACATAATTAAAATAATTTCATCTGAAGTTATTTGTTGAACCCAACCATAGTAGAGTTTTGAAACTAGCTCTGATACCATTAAATGTAACACCCCAAACCAGGTCTATCCGTCAAGACGAGATTTGGTTTGTCACACAGATCGAACATCCTTTTTATTTTCTAATGATTTAAGTAAAACAGTTCTCCAAAACCTCTTGAAGGAGAACTTTAGTAGAAACCAAGAAAATGATTTGAAATCGATGAATTTAAGAAACATTTGTTGAAATTTTATCATTTAGTATTCAACTGTCAAAACCTTAAATTGGTTTTTAAAGAGTTCAAAAGAATTTGAAAATAAGAATAGTTATAGAATCTCATATGTTTAAAAAAAACAAAGTATTTTAAAGAAATATTATATGATTAACATAAGCCCGTATTAAATATCTAAAATAAAATTTAAATCCATCCACACATAAAATCCATAAAATATTAACAAAGGCCTTATTACATCACATCCAAAATAGTAATTTAAAGAAAGCACTTAATATAAGTTCATAGTTTATAAAACCCATATTCGCAGTATGGCCTCCACGAAGTCATCGTTGGCCCAAGCCTCCGTCAATTGCCATTACCTGAGATGGAAAATTTAAGGGAGTGAGTTACTCAGAACTCAGTGTATAACTCACTTACTATATCCACCGGGCCAGATCATCAAGTCATTATTTCTGGGCTTGAGCCCATCAACGGATTTAGCAATATAATAAATGAAATGCATGCAAAATGAAATTTCCCAACCAACCTAATTTCCATCACCTACACACCACCGTACCAACCATCACACCTATGGGGATCAAGTCAACCCACCCCGCCAACACACCAATCATAGGCATTAAGCCATTTTAATAATGTTGTGGTGCACCACCGAACTAGATTGTGACAAAGTCATTGAACTAGAGGCATTAAGCCATCGAACTATTTGTGGCGAGCCACCGAACTAGATTTTGGCAACAGGCCTTTCTTCTCTTCATAATTTTTCCCAACCCATGCAAAATGTATGCATAACAGTTTATATCCATATGATAATTTAGCAAAAGGCCAAAATACATGTGAGTCTATATTTCAAGTTTTTATTATGACCCATAATACAAAATAATATTTAGCCCATTAGCAATCTAGCAACCTTGGCCCATATATCAATCTAGCAGATTTTTGGCCCATTTAACGATCTAGCAGATTTTTCGGCCCATTTAACGATCTAGCAGATTTTTGGCCCAATTACACATGAGGCATAAAATTTACCATTTACCAATTAACTCATTGAGGGCGTTTTCGTAATTTTTTTACAACTTTAACAGTTTTCATGTATTTACACAAAAATACTAATTATTACACATTTTCCAATTCTGTCAACTTTATAATTTTTCCCAAAACTTGCGGTATAGCATCTAACCCGAGATAAGTGTGAAGTTACACACCTGATTACTGTGAGAACTAGACTTTCCCGTTTGTCAATACCTAAACGCAATACAATAAATTAGAACACTATTATTTATAAAACTACACTATTGATAAACGATCTAAATCTTTACCCTCAGAATTTTAAACCACTTCTATTTGTGGTTTCTCCCCGATTGTTGGTTCGTTACCCGATGAGAATCCACGAACAAATAAAGGTTTGGGAGTACGAATGACTTCAAACAACTGGCTCTCCTCGGATGAGGGTCTGCAACCCGGTGGAAAATCTCGGATTCCCAAAATAGCCCTTCATTTATACTTAGGGGGAATAGCGGAACCACCCCTCTTCCGAACACTATTTACCACCCTTTTCTTCCCTATCTTGATTGTCTCTATTAACATAAGATCATTAGTCCGACTAATTAATTATCAAAATTATGACTAACGATTTCAAAAATAAGATTGGCTTACTACAATAATCCTCGTTCCACAAGGTGACAATCGAGCGATAGCGTCCCCTAAAATGAAATCGATTAATACACCATCTATACCAAATGACGAGTAATATGAGAACCCTTGAATAAACTCCTTACCTTAACTCTTAAGATCGATTCCAACGATTCACGATACTCACGAACTCTTGAGTTTCTGCCCTCTAAAATCACACTATTGTCCACGGTTGAAAAAGAAATGATTGAGAAGAATACTTATGTATAATGGAACATTCGACTATGAATAAACGAAGAAAAGGAAAATGGTTCGGCAATGGAGCAATCTAGCATTCGGCCATGAGAGAAAAATAATGAAGAAAATTTAGTTGAGAAGAAAATAAAAGGATGAAATAAGGAGATGATGATGATTCGGTTTTCAAGAGAGAAAAGAGAAAGAAAAGAGTTAAGTTTAGGAGCAATGTACATTCAGCATTGGGGAGGAAAAAGAGGAAAAAGAAAGAAAAAAAGAAAAGATCCTTGTTAGCTATGTGATTTCGATCACAAGGAGAAGAAAGAGGTCTAGAGAGAGAGCAACTAATCCGAAATGGTCAAAAGAAATGAAAAAAGAAATATATGTTTACTCAAAGTTGTTGGCACATTCGGCTAGGGAGAAAATGGATGGAGAGAAAAATGTGTCTTGCAAAAGCAAAAATGACCAAAAGGTAATACCCCCAAAAGCTACCAACCAAACTAGCCTAACACCAAAATTCATTACCCAAATTTGGCTCCCCCCTTTAGTCCACAAAACCGTCCCCATTCATGGTCAAAATGGCCATGAAAGAGTTATAAAACATCAACCTAGTCCCAAGCCTTACCATCCCCATTTTCCTTAAGTTTGAGAAACATTATCCCCAAAGTCAAGCAATTCCATCCCTTAACTCATGCTTACCATAACCTTAAGTCTTATTACCAAAAAGTTTAATCCAACTCATCCTAATCCTTATCCATGATTGACACATGCTAGGATAAAGCAAAAAATAAAAGCTCCCAAATTACATCTTTGGGAGATTGAACCTCTTCCTCAAGTCCAACTTATGGCGCCATCACCACTTTGCCAATTGCTCATCTTATGCCATCTTTAGACACTTAAATTTACTTAAGCTTCAAGGTCACTGATTTCTATACACTAAAGTACTCTTTACTAAAATTTATTCTAATTCCAAGTAAACCTGAGCCTTCTCAAGACTATATTTAGCACATAATAAAATCATACTCGAGCTAACACCAAGCATAAAATTTTTAGGATGTTACAATTCTACCTCCTTAAAGAAAATTTCGTCCTCTAAATTTACCTGATTAAAAGAGGTGAGGATATTGTTGTCTAATTGCATCCTCAGGCTCCCACATAGGTTCCTCCGTTCCGTGATTACGCCATAAAACCTTGACCAATGGCACGGTCTTCTTTCTTAGCACTTTAACATCTCGGTCTAAAATTTCCACTCGTTTTTCCTCAAAAGACAATTCTGATTTCAATTCCACTTCTTCTACTAGTACTATGTGAGACGGATCTGATCTATAGCGCCTCAGCATGGAAACATGGAAAACATTATGAATTTAACTCAACTCTGGAGGTAATTCAATCTGATAGGACACTGGACCAACACGCCTCATCACACGATATGGTCCAATGAACCTAGGGCTCAACTTGCCCTTCTTTCCAAATCTGAAAATTTTCTTCCAAGGTGAGACCTTCAGAAAAACCTGCTCTCCCACAAAAACTCAATCTCCTTACGCTTGTGTCCGCATATGACTTCGCATCATCCAAAGCTTCCTTTAACCGTGTTTCGAATAACTTTTACCTTTTCTTACATTTGAGATATCAACTCAGGACCCAACATCTACCGTTCGCCCAATTCAGGTCCAACAAGTAGAGATCGACACCTCACGACCATACAATGCCTCGTGAGGGTGCCATCCGAATGCTAGGCTGTTAGCTATTGTTATACACAAATCACGCTTGAGAAGAGAAAATCCTCTTCCCTTAACTCATGCTTACCATAACCTTAAGTCTTATTACCAAAAAAAAATAATCCAACTCATCCTAATCCTTATCCATGATCGACACATGCTAGGATAAAGCAAAAAAATAAAAGCTCCCAAATTACATACTAGGAGATTCTAACCTCTTCCTTCAAGTCCAACTTTTGGCGCCATCACCACTTTGCCAATTGCTCATCTTATGCCATCTTTAGACACTTAAATTTACTTAGGCTTCAAGGTCTCCTGATTTCTATACATTAAAGTACTCTTTATTAAAATTTATTCTAATTCCAAGTAAACCTGAGCCTTCTCAAGACTATATTTAGGACATAATAAAATCATACCATAGCTAACACCAAGCAACATTTTGATACTCAAATTTTTAGGATGTTACATGTAATATTCGATTCGGATAGGTTATTGAATGATATGTGTTATTTGAACGTTCGTACAATAATATGAAATGATTCGTGTGAGAAATCTTAAAGTGTTACTATTCAGGCTTTGAGCCTAGCAAGCCTTGGAAAAATACATGTGGAATGGCCGAATGTTAATAATATAACTTTGAAATGAATTTTTATTTGATGTAAAGTGATTAAGTTTATTTAAGTTTGATATGTACTAGTAATATGAAATATATATGTGTTATATGTGATTTTGGTATTAATAAATGTGCATGGAATGGTTAATTATGTTGATATTTGGGCTTCGAGCCTAGCAGGCCTTGTGCCAGTGATCTATATCGAGCTTAATGCCTAGCAGGCCTTGTGCCGGTGATTTACATCGGGCTAAATGCCTAGCAGGCCTTGTGCCAGTGATTAAATATCAGACCTCTGGTCTAGTAGGCTTATAGCCGGTGAATGAATATCAGACCTCTTGTCTAGCAAGCTTAGTGCCGGTGTGTAATTCAGGCTTATACCTAGCAGGTTTTATACCAACGATCTATAATTCGAGTGTATGTTTATTAGATGATTGAGTTATGGTGGCCATTGAACGAGCTAAAGCTTATTTAAATGAATTAGATTAATTCCGGCCATAAGGTATGTATTTACATAAGTACATGTTATATGTGATGTGTATCGAATAAGTAAGTGATAGGTAATGTGTTTGTATATTCAAACATCTTGATTATGTGGAAAATTTTGTTTTATATTGGGTTACGTGGAATTTTGTGTTTATTCATTTGGTCATGTGAAATATATACATATATATTTTTGGATATGTGAGATTACATTAATGCATACATTCGGTTATGTGGGCTTACTATGCATATTTATATGGAAATTGTTATTTTGTTGTATATGGAGGTATACATATGTATAATTATTAATCAATGTGCGTTTGATAAGTTCTACTTTTAAAGTAGATAATGATAAATGTTTTGACTATGAAAGGATATAGGTATTTGGCTATAATAATTCATATGTGTTATGTAAATAAATTAATGTTACAAATTGTCGGTTTAATTTGATTTATTATTCAATTGATTTGTTAAGTTTTCTTAAGACTTACTAAGCTTTAATAGCTTACTCTGTGTGTATTCTTTTTCTTTATGTTTATAGATTTGGATATATGTTACGAGCTCGGGGATCGTCAGCAAGACTACTCACACTATCGACAGTTTCCTTTGGTATTTTACTAAGTTGAAAATTTTAATATATGGCATGTATAGCAAAGTAAAAAGGTGGAATAGTGGCCATGTGAAAATGGCTTATCTTCTTTTGATTGATTTGGGTTCCGCGTTTATGGTTGTGATGGTCATTGGAAATGAGTTTATACTTGTGCATATTGTTTATGGTATAAGTTCATGATAGGTAAGTAAGCATGATGTTATAATTTGGACATGTTGAACTCGGTTTAGTGATTTTTAAATGTTTATGTGTTGAGCATTATGTGATGGGTTGATCTATTTATTAAATGGGCTAAAGTCGAATATATATATATGTTCAAGTAAATAAATAGGTATAAAGTGTTGTTTACTCATTAAGTCTTTAATAAGTTGGTTTGAATTGAGGATGTTAAGTATGAGTGTTTAGTTATATACTTGTGATAAATAGTTAAATATGTGGAAAATGGATTTGGTATTGAGTTTAGATATGAAATTTGGTTGCATGATGTGATAATAATTTGAATGGACAATCTTGAATGTATATTTATAAGTTATATTATGTTAAGTAATGGACATGTGGTTAATACATTATATATATATGTGTGTGTGTGTATTTATTGGTTTTGAAAAGAAAGCATGATTAGGAGCACCATTTACCTTTCTAAATGATGGATATGCTATATAACTTATCTAAGATAAACAAGATGATATTCAAATGGCATACAAAATGAATGATTAGATATGCGGTTTATTTGGTTAATGATATACTAAAATGACTAAGTATATAGTAAGTTTGATAATGGTTAATTAACAATATTCAATTAATGGATATCTTAATGCATACTATGCATAAGATGATTATATGTTCGAATATACATAGGTTAATATGATTTGGTTGTAATGGCAAAGTATACAACTTTATTTTGTTTGAATGATTTAGTATATGTCCTTTGGTTTGATTATAAAGCATGCGAATTTGTTATATTATGAATTGATCTTTTCGTATATAAATATTAAATGCGATTACTGATGACATGCGTATGTTATAATGTTATTAAGGCTATGTATAGCATTGTTGTAATGTGATATGATTTATTATTAAATATATATAAATGCTTGTTTTGAGTTGTGTTTCGTTTGGTAATACCTCATAACTCTAATTCAGTGACAGATATGGGTTAGGGGTGTTACATTTTATTGGTATCAGAGCTATGGCTTAGTCGGTTCTAGGACTACCATAGCGTATGTGAGTCTAGCTTTACATGCCATATTAAATCTGCGATAGTGTGATATCTCCTGACTCTAACGAAGATTGTTTTGATGAAATAGATAAGTTTTTCAACTGAGCTAATTCTGATAGTACAAAAGCAATTATTCAAATAATTGAGTGGAGATGTTTTGATAATGAGTTGAGACTCATAAAGGTAAGAACCAAATTTTATGATATGTTGTTATTGATAAATGTGGTAATTATATGATCATATGAGATTATGATATTTGAGTTATGATTGCTATCTAAAATGCTCGGTTGTGAAATGGAGGTTTGAGTTGGTATATGATCAATGTGTTAATAATAAAAGTGATTAAAAGAAAAGAATATTAAAAAATTTGAAAATCTGAAATTAGAAATGAACTGACTATTTGTGATAGTATGTATTATGTGCAATTATGTGAGAGTTAAATTTGAGACATTATTACCCTCACCCCTTTGTCAGAAAAATGTTGCAATTTTATTGTAAGAGTTGGAATGAAAAAAAAAGAGCTTATTAATGTGAAGTTTTAGAAATCCGTGTTTGAAAGATTAGTAATATGGTCGGTAAAGAGAATGAATCAACAAATGAAGATAGTACTAAAAGAGATATTGGGCAGTTCTGAAGATTATTCAAATTTTGCAAAGTTACTGTTAAAGAAGAAGTTAACTCCGATTAAATGACTTATTCAGATATGTTATCTAAATAGAGTATTAACTGAAAGCTTTCTTGAATTTATTTCTGTTAGTGATGGGATAATATGAAAATTTCTGATGACAGAATTAGACTGTGGATTGATGTTTGAATTGTATTAATGATTAAATGCAATGGCTATAGTCAGGCAGTTATTATGATTCCATGGTGTGGATATGAAAGTCAACGGTAAAATCTGTATGAGACTAATATTCTGTTCATTTTGGTTATTTCTCTGTTGAGAATATGTGAAGATTATATTACTTCATTCGTGGATTTTAATATTTATGAACAACATTGATCTTTCTGGATATTTCTGGGATATCATCGAAACTAATATCATTCTATATGATTTGTAAATTTTCAGATATCCTGTATAACTCTAAATTATGAAATTTTGCTATTATGGTATTTTATGACTCCATGTGATTATTTGCAAGAGATACCTATTTGATAGAGATGACTATGTCTATTACGATTATAATTTCTAACTTAAAAAGTGAGAGTACAGTGGTACCATCCTTAGAGTTATAAAAGATGTGTTTCTACAATGGTTGCTATTTAAATCCTATTTGATTCCTTTCTGTGCTCAAATGCTCCACTAACAGCTGAGATAATATTCATTATAGGATTGAGACATTGTTCCTAGTAAGGCTCAATGATTTCTATTTGGATAAAGTGATTTTAGTATAATTCAGAGTCTCAATGATTAATATTTGAGACAAATTTACTATAAACTCTTTTCTAGTTCTCGTGAAAGTTCGACAGTGATAAAAGTGAAAATGATAAAAGATCGAGACTAAATTGTATAAAGATATGTCTAGGGTCATTCTTCTAATGAGAAGAAAGATTTCTTTGAAAAGACTGATTCAGTAGTTAATATAATTAGAATTATTTGATTAAAAAGTTAGTTGGGAAATATGTGTTTGAATCTACCTATGAATTGGAAACAAACTTTGAATGTACTTGTATGAATTGAATGATGGTTTGAAAGAAGAATTTGTATTCTTAAAGACTCTAATGTATGTTTTTCGAACGAGGTACAGACACTATAAGTTTCTGGTTATGTCTTTCGGACTTACTAATGCACCTACTATTTTATGGATTTGATGAATCGAATCTTCAGATAGTATCTTGATCGGTTTGTGGAATTATTCATAGATGACATTTTGATTTATTCACGTGATGAAACCGAGCATGCCGAACATCTGAGATTTGTGTTACAGGCTTTGCGAGATAAACAATGATATGTGAAATTCAGTAAATGTGAATTATAGTTACGCGAAGTCAGTTTTCTAGGTTATGTTGTATCCGCATCGGGTATTCGTGTTGACCCGAGTAAAATTTCAGCTATACTTAAACCTCTGAAAAATATCTTTGAAGTTTAAAGTTTTTTAATGGGACTTGCTGGTTATTACAGACGGCTTGTGAAAGGTTTCTCTATGATCGCAACACTTATGATGATGTTGTTACAGAAAGAAGTTAAGTTCGAGTGGTCAGAAAAGTATCGAGAAAAGTTTTGATCGTTTGAAAATCTCTTGAAGTTCCAGTGTTAATTCGACTAGAACCGGTAAAGAATTTGATATTTACGGTGATGCATCTTTGAGTGGTCTGGGTTATGTTTTGATGTAGGAATGCAGAGTTATAGCTTATATCTCGAGATAGTCGAAGTCACACTAAAAGAACTACCTGAGACATGATTTGGAGTTAGCAACTATTGTGTTCGCATTAAAAATTTGGCGTCACTATATGTTCGGTGAGAAATGTCATATTTGTGTGCAATGAATGCGTATATGGTGATATCTAATGATGGCTCGATAATAGCCGAATTAAAAGCAAGACTGTTATTTGTTCAACAAATTTGTGATAGTCAGACAGTTGACAATGAATTGTTAGCAAAGCGAGCTTAGTGTGAAACAAATGTTGAATCTGAATTCTGATTTGATGGAAATAAGTGTTTGAGGTTCAGAGACCGAATATGTGTTTAGAGTAAATTCAGAGTTAATTTAGACGATTTTGAATGAAACTTACAACAGTCAGTTATCTGTTCATCTGGGTAGTATAAATATGTATGATGATTTAAAACAGTTCTATTTGTGGTCTGGTACAAGACATATCTGACTTTGTTTCAAAATGTTTAGTCTGTCAGTAAGTAAAAGCCAAGCATCAGGTACCTTTTGAGTTATTGCAATCAGTTATGATTCGAAAATGTGTTCAAATTCAAGAATTTGTAGAGATATTTTGTAATTCTATACAGTTAAAGCTGCATAAAAGAGTTATGTGATATATTTGATGACTATAAGAGTTTAAAGTGTTAATGTCGAGAAAGATTCGAATTTGGGGAATAACAAGATGCACAACAATCCGAGATATGATATCGATGATTAGTGTGAAATGTGATATTTTTTATTTTGTTGATTATAGAATGGACGGTTGTTGTTATAAGCAGTTATTGAACTCTACTATTTCAAGATCTAGCTCTGTGAAAATATGATCCACGGGATTAATATTGTCAGAGAAATTGAATAGAAAATGAAAACAAACTAATACTGTTATAAACAGTCTCAACTAGAGATGATGTACAGTGAAAGTCAGATCAGAATTTTAGTTGTGAGATTTGAAAGATTTGAAAACCGAAGTTATATAAGGATTTAAAATGTATACTGTGAAAGCAAATCCTTAATCTATTTTAACCCTAATCGAAAAATTGGTTTCGAGACCACAAATCTGACTCCGAAAAATATTTTAAAATTATTTTCGTATTTATTATGTGTGAATTTGTTTGTGTTAAATTTTCGTGACTTAATTTTGTTGTTTAGGTGTCCGATTAAATAAAAAGACTTAATTGCATAAAATATAAAAGTTACAAACTGTAGTGTAAAGTGCTTAGTTGATAGTGGCTTTTTAATATGGAATCCTTAAAGGGCAAATAGCCCATTTTCAAATGTAGTGGACGGCAACATGCCATCATTATATGTTATATTTATTATTTGTTATATTAAAAAAAATATATTTATGTATAATAATGTCATATTATAAATTATAATGACATAATAAAAAATTAAGAAAGCCATAGTTCCATTTCCTTTCTCCATGCCGAATAACAAAGAAAAGAAAAAGAAAGAAACCAGGCTAGGTTTTGGCTCTTATTCAAGCTCAATCAAGGTTCATTTTTGTTTGATTTTTGATAATTTTTACGTTTTTGAGATCGTTGCTTAGAAATCTTCAGCACCCATGCTTTAATTTTTGAGTTTGATGAATATTTTGAGTTGAGCCATTGATGATAGTCTGTTGTTTATGTTGTTTGAGGATGAATTATGATAAATATGTGTTAGATTAACATATGTTGTATTGGAGTTTTTATGATTTTGAGTAATTAAGACTTAATTAAAAAATAGTTTGAGGGACTAAAATATGAAATTAATGAATTATATGGGCTTGTATAGTCATGGGTAAAATTCGACATAGCTTGGGTATGAAGAAATTTGATGTATTTTCTTTTTTGTGTAATAGGGACTAATTTGTAAAAGTGTGAAATATTATGGGAAAATGGTAATTTGCCCATTTATGTGTTTTCGGATTAAATCGAATAGAAATGTGTTTGAATGAGCTTAATTTGAACATGTTTAGATCAAGAACAAAGAAAAATGGAGTTGGATCGAGGAAAAACGAAAATTATCGAATAGCCAATTTTTGCTGTCTGTCGATATTTGAGGTAAGTCTCTACGCAAATAATCATCGTAAATTATTTACGTAATTTAGTATATGCTAAAAATTGGAATCATCATAATTATATATGAATTAGCCGAATTTCGCTAAATGCCTAGCAGGCCTTGTGCTTGATGATTAAATATCGCACCTCAGTCTAGTAGGCTTATAGCTGGTGAATGAATATCAGACCTCTGGTCTAGCAGGCTTAGTGTCGGTGTGTAATTCAGGCTTATGCCTAGCAGGTTTTATATCGATGATCTATAATACGAGTTTATGTTTATGAAATGATTGAGTTATGGTGGCCATTGAACGAGCTAAAGCTTATATAAATTAATTAGATTAATTCCGGCCATAAGGTATGTATTTACATAAGTACATGTTATATGTGATGTGTATCAAATAAGTAAGTGATAGGTAATGTGTTTGTATATTCGGCATCTTCGATTATGTTGAAAATTTTGTTTATATATTAGGTTACTTAGAATTTTGTGTATTTTTATTTTGTCATGTGAAATATATACATATATATTTTCGGATATGTGAGATTACATTAATGCATACATTCAGATTATGTGGGCTTACTATGCATATTTATATGGAAATTGTTATTTGGTTGTATATGGAGGTATACATATGTAACATCCTAAAAGTTAGAGTATTTTTTTATTATTTGTGTTGGCTTAGGTATGAATTTTGTGTGTTTAGCATAGTCTTGTAAAGGCTTGATTTTATTTAGGAAGCTAAAATAATTCTTAGTATAGTATATTTAATGAAGTGGATTAAGTGAACTTGACACTTGAGTTAATTTAAGTGTTAAATTAAGCACAAGAGGAGTTAGTGGCAAGATGGTTAGGATGCAGGAAGAGTTGCTTGAGGTTAGAGGTTCGAGTAGCATGATTAGCATTTTGAAGACTTTATTTTGTATCCTAGCATTAATGGACGGTCAAATTCTAATTATGATAGGTTGGACTTTCAATTTTGGTAAGTTGAATATTGGTTTAGGAAAGTTTGTACTTTGGGAAAGGAATCTTAAGGTTATGGAAGGATGGGGGACATAAGGCTTGGCTTAAGGAAGATGTTTTGGAAACTATTCCAAGGCCTTTAGTGCTTGAATGTGGATGGCATGTGTGGCTAGGGGTGGCCATTGTTGATAGGAAGTTTGGGGGAAAAGTTGGCCAACTTGAGCATTTGTGCACCTTTTGGCATTTGTTTCTCTTTCTCCAAAACTCCCTCTTGGCCGAATGTACCTAGGCATTTTGTGCAAATTTGCTTTGGATTTTAGCTCTCATTTTGTGTTGAACCAAATTCTAATTCTTTCTCTCATTTCTCCTTTGAAACAAGAAAACACATTTTGCATTTTAGTGCACTCTTTCTCCCATCTCTCTCTTTTCTTTCTTTTGGTATTTGCTCAAAATCACATTTCCTTTTTCTTTCTTTTGGTGAACCTCTCTCTTCTCCAAACTCTTTTTCTTTTCTTCCATTGTTGATTAAACCGAATCCTCCTCTCTTACTTTTATTCTCTCCTCTACTCTCGAATTTCATTTCTTTTAGTCTCAAATCAATTGATTTCTTCTTTTCAAAACCATAGCCGAAAATCCCTTCACCTTTTAACCATATTGCCAAAACATTCCACTCTCTTTTGGTGTTGTTTTGGCCGAATATCAATAAGGGTAGATAATCTTTGGGTTTCCTTCAATCGGTTTTGGAAGATAGGTATGTGTTCATGGCCGTATTTTTGTTATTTCATTCTCTTTTCTAAGTCGTTTTCTTGTGGACAAAGGCCGAATCTTTTGGCAATTGTTTGCAAAATTCTAACCAATTTTAGGAATCGATCATTCTTTTAGGCTCTTTGGGACTTCGGAAGCAATCGATCTAACCCCCATTCCTTTAGCAATCGAAGTTGGTAAGTCAAGTGGTAAGGATTCAATATTCTTTAAGTTGGTTGAGAAAGCCTAAGGCTATTGGGATTAAGATATGATGTTGGCCGAATGGTCTTGATTAAAGTATTGTGGTTTGGCCGAATGTAGGACAAGGTGATCTAGTGCGGTATGTAACAGTCTGATTTTGACCCTAATCAGAACAGTGGTTTCGGGACCACGAATTTGAGTTAGAAAAATATTTTAATATTAATCTTGATGGCTATTTTATGTAATTAGGCATGTGTTAAAATATTAATTCTTAAATAGTGTCTTTGGGTGATCAATTTAAGTGAAAGGATTGATTCGTCAAAGTAGTAAAAGTAGCCTTTATAAATTGGAGGGTCTAATTGAATTGTTCTTGCATGTGAGGATTTGCATGTCAAATAGTCCAATTCTTATAGTGGTGGACGGCATGATGATGGATTCTTATATTAAATTCATTTATTTTAGTTAGTGGGATTATATTTGTATTATAATTTGATTAAAATAAAAGAAACATGCTTTATTTTCATTTTTATCTTCTCTCTCCTTATTTTCATCTTCTTCACCGATTTTCTTCCAGACAAAAGAAGAAAGCTTGAACCTCCATATTCAGCCATTTCATGCTGTAATAAGGTAGGTAATTGAGCTTTGTTTTAGTGAATTTTTACATATTTAAGTTGATTTCCTTAAGTACTATCAAAACCATGTTAAAATTTTGGGAGTTGGGCATGTTTAGATTCTAACAATGAATGAGCATTTTGGGTTGTTGTGTTTGATGGGAAAATGTTTAGTATATTTTTAAAAACAATATGATTTGAGTAGGAAATTTGGATAAAGTGAAGAATAGTGGATTAAATGGTATGAATATTAGGAATTTATTTTAGATTTGAGCATAGAGGTGCTCTTTATATTAGGCCAAATTTAGAGTGAGTATATATGATGTTTATTTAGCTTATTTGTTGGTCATATAGTGAAAATATATGTATATATTGAGTTAGTATATTAACCATAAGGGATGAAGAAATAATTATGTGCATTCGGCCTTTATGATACTAATTATGTTAAAGTATAGGATAAATGATTCATAGGGACTTGAATGAAGAGGTAAATATTAGACCCTTAAAAGGGATAATTAAATCCTTGATATTTTGTATTTTGAGTTTTAGGGTATGAGAACAAATATTTTTATAGGTTGACCGAATGTTAAGTTGAATAATATATACATGTATAAGTGTGGATGCATTGAGTACTTTGAATGTGTAGATATATATATATATATATATATGAATTAGAAAGGAGCTAGATATGAATATGAAATGAAATGGATATTTATCTTTGAATGTAGGGTGAAAATACATATTTGTAGATATGTATTTGGGATGTGCGAATGTGAATGTATGGCATATGGAAATTGGATTGTAATGTGCCTAAAGTTCAATCGGCTTTATGCTCATTAAGGTATAAATTGCATGTTTCGAATGAGTATAAATTATGTATTAAATTGTTAATGTATGAATATCAGGGACGAATTTATAAATTGCCCATTTGTTTGTCCGTGGATTAAATTGAATAGGAAAGTAATTGAATGGGTTTAAATTGTAACTTTCTAGATCAAGAACAAAGAAAATCGATTTTGGATCGAGGAAAAAGGCAAGTTCACGGATAACCGGTCTTCGTTGTCTGACGAAATCTGAGGTAAGTCTTTAAGCAAATTAATTCCATAATAATTGATTATAATTTATCGTATATGTTGAATTATGAACTTGTGGAGTTAAACATGTTAAAACCGAATGTGAGGAAGCAATTTAGCATTTTACGTGTCGAGCTCATTGAGGTAATCCGTGAAAGTGATATTGAATTATATAGAATATATGTAATATTGGTATGGTGTGAAAGTGATATTGAATTATATGAAATATATGTGATATTGATAGTATGTGATGTGAATGGGATGACTCAATAATATGAATGTTCGGGCTTCGAGCCTAGCAGGCCTTGTGCCGGTGATCTTTATCGGGCTAAATGCCTAGCAGGCCTCGTGCCGGTGATTTATATCGGGCTTCGAGCCTAGCAGGCCTTGTGCCGGTGATCTTTATCGGGCTAAATGCCTAGCGTGCCTTGTCTTGGTGATTTATATCGGGCTTCGAGCCTAGCGGTGCCTTGTCTTTGGTGATCTTTATCGGGCTAAATGCCTAGCGGGCCTCGTCTTGGTGATTTATATCGGCTTGAGCCTAACGGGCCTTATCAGGAGATCTTTATCGGGCTAAATGCCTAGCAGGCCTCGTCTTGGAGTGAATTATATCGAGCTTATTGCCTAGCGTGGCTAAATGCCGGTGTTTGAACTACGGACCTTGAGTCTAGCAAGTCTAGTGTTAGTATGTGAGATTCGGGCAAATGCCTAGCAGGTTTTATATCAGTGAGTTGAAATCCCAAGCTTAGATTATGTACTAGTAAAGTCATGAAATGAATTAAGTGAGCCTAAGCATTTGAAGATGAAATGGGTTAAATTCGGCTACAAGGTATGTGTTATTCATATTCATGTATTGTACATATATACATGTGATGATAATAAGTAAATGAATTGATGAATGAAATGTGGTATACAATTGGTAGATGCAAATTGTTATAAACTAAGTCATGAGAGAATTGGTTATATGAAAGCATAATGTGGTTAAAGGTATTCGTATAAGTATATTGATATGAAGGATACAAACTAATCCTGGATATTTGGCCTTATGCTTATGATTACGTGACATATTGGGATTACTTTGATGCCATGTATACGAATGTATGAAATGTCAAATGGATATACATACAAATATATGTGAATATATATATTCCTTTTATGTTAAGTTACTAAGTGTAAAGTATATACTTATTGTATATACATTAATATGTGATCCTAGGGATTTATGTGTATCGAAAATATGAGTAAGTGAAAAGAGTACTTAATCTATAATATGTGAACTATCTAATGAGAGTTTAAATTACATATATTTATGTAATTGAAAAGGTAATTAGGATGTACACCCTTTACTTACTCGAATATTTATGTGAATTTATTGAGTTTCGTATGGGTATTACGATTATATTATAAAGAAAGGATGTTTTATATTTTGAATTTGATCTTTGAATTGATAAATTGTATATTAATGGTAAGGAAATGATAAGTGTTATGTTAAGTGAGGTAAAAGTATTCAGTTTTGAAGGATTTTCGAGTTAAGCTATTTTATTCCATATTATTTCTTGAGTATTTTAAAATGCTTGAATGTCCAATTGGTATATTATGATTGCTTAAGACTTACTAAGCTAAGTTAGCTTATTCCGTGTGTTCATCATTCTATTTTATAGATTTTGATTCAAGCTACGGACTCGAAGGATCTTCAAAGAAGTTAACCACACTATCCACTCTCTTTTGGTCTTGATAAACTTGGTTTTAATTCAAAAGGCATGTATAGGTTAGACTAATTTGTATTACTAATGATACTTAATCGTGTATATAATTATAGCCTTGAAAATTGCTACTTATTATGGGTTAAACTTCATCAATATGCTTGGATGAAATGGCTTGCTCATGCTATTAATGAATGTTTGTATTCGGTTGAAGTTTAGATATTATTGGAAATGTGGTAGGTGATATGAGTGTTATGTATATAGTTGTAAAATCTTAACTTGGGGTATTGAATGTTAAATATGGTTGTTACGGTTAGGTGATAATAATAATCTCATAATGAAAATTTGTATATGTAAGTTGATTTGTTAGATTCATTTGTTAATGATAAGTATAGATAGTTATAAATTGTATAGAAAGGTGGTATGGAAGGTTCGGTCTAGGCATGATTAAATATGCTTATATTTCTATGTTAATTTAGTTTGAGATCTATGTTTATGAATGGTCAATAGTATACAAATTCGTGACATAGAATTCATTAATTATGGAAGTTTAATTAGTACATTCGGTCTTTGATCATGTGCATATATCATGCAAAGTTAATTTGTGTTTACGACATTAAAAGCTAAGATGATGCTTATTAGTATTTCTAACTATAAAGTTTTAATGTGCATTGGTTCGAAACAAGATTGTACATGAGGAATGGTTGCATGAAATGAATGCGTAGGTGGTGGTGCTAAGTAGGTGTTTGTATTTGTTTTGTGGTTGATTCTATTAAAGAAATGTATATTGATTGATCATTCTGTATTCGTTGATGATTATACCGAATATACTTAGAATTTTAATCATGCATATATGTGGTAAGTTAATAAAGAGAGTTGTTAGGCAAATTTTAAATTTCATGAAATTGATATGAATATGAATTTGAGTTATATGCTTGAGAAGTATGTATCTAAACATGTATCAAATTCGGTTGTTTTGGAATAGGATGAAGTATATTGAATGAAAAGGGTGTTACAGTACGAAAGTTATATTTTATTTGAAAATGCCTCGTAACCCTAATCCGGCGACGGATATGAGTTAGGGGTGTTACACGGTAGATCAGATCTTTGGAAGTTAGTATTTGCGTTGGTGAAAGGTGTGTACCTTACACACTTTATAACTCGGTAATATGTATATATGTGTGTTAAATAACTATTCATGTTGTTAAAGCCGAAAACTATGAGATCTTGATATGATACCATGATGGGTATAAACAAGGAATCGGGTAAGTCCGTTTCGATATGACTTTTGCAATATGATGCATGATGATACGATTTATGATATGGAATTTCTATGTGATTTCCTAATAAGGTATAATGACATGATTTGTTTATCTATTGTATTGGTATGGGTGATATGAGAGGAGGGAAGATTTGATATCCGTGTCTTTGGACACTAGAGGTTTAGCACCTCGGTGATTTGGTATCACATTTGTGTCTTTGGGACACGGAGGTTTGGCGCCTCATAGCGACTCGTCCACGTGGTCTAGCACCACTTGTGGGTTGGCCCCACTTTTGAGATATGGGATCGTTGCGGTGATTTGGTATCACACGTGGGTTGGCCCCAGATGGATTATTCGTGACTTTGAGTCACCGGTGATTTAGTATCACATTTTTGGATATCGTGATTGTGGGTCACCGGTGGTTTAGCACCACGGTGGTTTGGTACCACAGGGTAGAAAAGGAGTTATGGATGGCTAGGTTGGGTGCATAATATATATGTTGCTTGATTATAAATTGTGTAAGAATGTTGCATTAACCGGGAGAGGATTATGCCTTGAGTCTTGGTGACTCACCTTCTCCTTATCTTTTGGGTGACTCGTAGATCGCGGATGAGGAGCCGGATGAACACGAGGAGGCCATGCAATAAAATTTAATTTTTCATGAACTTGATTTGGGGTACTTTAATTTATTTTAAATTTAGTTTTGTTTTATTTTGGGTTTGTAATAAGGCCTCTTTAATTATGTTTTGGATTATTTATATGCTTTGGATATGTTTTAAATATGGCTTATAAATTATTTGGTTAATTTAATAATTGAGCCCAAAGTTTTCTAAAATAATAAAAAGCATAATGGTTTTAAAATTCTTACCATCGGGTAATATAAATCGTTTGATAGTAAAATATAGATTAAGTGTTTTCTACAATTTTAATGATTTCCAAATATTAAGTTTCTACATTCAAAATGCAAATGGTTTTCAAAGTAATAATTGAGTTTTCTTAAAATGATATAAATGTTTTCTAACCTATGATTTATCAACTAAGTTTTAAAGTTTTATTTATGAAATTACAAAGTAAATTATCGGTTTAAACTTATTATACACTGGTTTCTACAAATATAGAATTTTCAAAGAGTTTTCACAAAAATTTAATTGTTATTCGATTCTTTTCAAAATGTTTTCCTCGGTGACTTACAGATTGGTGTAGGCGTATTGGTGGGTTTGGGTGTTACAAATTGGTATCGAGCCAAGTTCAAAAGCTGGATGTGGGCTGAGGCCCAAAATGATTTTAAAGTATGTTTTTAAATGTTTTAGTTTAAAATTATGATTTGAAAGGCATGGCATCGAGTCTCAAACCGATCCGCAGGGTAAGTACTTCAAATTATTGATTTTGATGATATGATGATGATGGTATAATGTATAGTAGTAGGAACTACTCTAGAGACTCAAAACTATAGGTTGGAAGTACTCATGAAACAACCTCTTATTAAAACTTTTTCATAAAGCGTGTTTTAAAGATAGTGGAATAATGACTAATTCATAAAACTTTTAAATCGATAAGTCGAGACTTTAGATATGAGTACCGAGGTCGGGGTCGTGTTATGTGTGGGACGCGGTAGGGGTAGGATGGGCGTATCGGAGCAGTAAGGTGCAGTCAAGGATCCGAGAATGAGGTACCACCACCACCGATGGTTGGAGTTGAGCATCGGGATCAAGCGGGGATGACGATGTCTCGAGGCGATCTTGCGAGTTCTTGAGAGGGTAGCTGGAGTAGGTGGAGGCGGGAGCTCGAAATCATACTGGCGACTCGAGCCAATGGAGTGAGGTATTTCGAGGTGTTTACGGTGTAGCTCCCAATTGGCTGAATATTGGTTAGAGGCGATGGGCGAATCATGGATGATCTGGATCTGAATCTTGAGGAAAAGTTGAAAGGATTGTGTCACTTCTTGGCATGAGTCATATCGATGGTGGCTCACGGTCTTGAACGATCTTGCAATGGAGGATCTCACTTGGGACTATTTTAAGGCGTATCAAAAGAAATATATTGGGTCCGATTACATTGATCGTAGCATAAGGCATTTTGAGTTTGGTCTAAGGGAGTAAGTCATGTACGAACATGAGGTGAGTTCTTAAGATTGAGCCAGTATCTTTGGAGGTATCGTGGCTTGAACCTGAGCGATGTGTTGGGTTCGAGGATGGATTGAGAGACGAGCTGAGATTGCTGATTGCTCCACATCAGGAGCGAGAATTTTCTGCGCTAGTTGAAAAGACTAAGATAGCTGAAGGGATAAAAGAATCTGTAAAGCAAAATCATGATAGGAACAAACATAAGAGAAGTTTTGGATCATCCAAGATTGACCATGAATTCTCGAGAAGAGGGCTAGGCGAATGGGCCAAATCAATCTGGAAGGCTTGTTCTCGCTAATCGAGACCGATCTGATTATAACCGATGTGGAAAATATCATTGGGGTGAATGTTGGACTAGAAGGAAAGGATGTTTTGAGTGTGGCTCGCTAGATCATCGTGTGAGGGACTGTCCACGTAAGCTAGCCAGGAATTAGTCTGAGGGTCAAGGTCGTGCTCAATTCGGAAAAGAGGGACCATCACCGCAGAGAGGTCGCGGTAATGGTAGAGGAGGTATTGGTTTTGGTCGAGGCTGCGGATCATCGAGGCGAGGTGCGAGCGATCTTGAGGCAAGACGACTGGTTTAGTGTATCTTTGCGAGACATCGAGAGGAGGCGTATGCCGGACATCATAACCGGTACGTTCTTAATTTTTGATGTTTCATATACTACTTTGATAGATATGGGTTCGACGCATTCGTATGTTGCTAGTAGCATAGTAGAGACCATGAACTTAGATTCTGAGACTGCTTCTAGGAGGATGACAGTACTTAGTCCTCTAGGTCACTCTGTAGAGGTAGATAAGCTGTATAGGGATGTACCCCTAGAAATCCAAGGGGTAGTGTTTGTGGCTGATCTGATGGAACTGCCGTTTGGAGAGTTCGATCTGATTCTTGGGATGGACTGGTTGGTTAAGTATCAGGCAAGTTTGAATTGCGCTGCTAAGCGTATGGTTTTGAAGACAGCTGAGGGTAAAGAGATGGTCATGATAGGTAATAAAAGAGATTATCTATCTAACATGGTATCTGCGTTGAAAGCTATGAAGATGGTTAGGAAGGGCTGTGAGGCATTTGTGGTTCATGTGTGTGCGTTGGAGGCTAAGGAATTTACTGTGGGGAATGTTCGAACTGTAAAGGAATATGCTGATGTATTTCCAGAAGAACTTAGGGACTTGCCTCCGGTTGTGAAGTCAAATTTGGTATAGATCATTACCCGAGCGGCGCGGTGTCTATAGCTCCGTATAGGATGGCACAGAAGGAATTGGTGGAATTAAAGGCTTAGATTCAAGAGTTGTTGGATCGAGGTTTCATTCGACCAAGTGTTTACATTGGGGCGCCAGTTCTTTTATCAAGAAGAAGGATGGTGCGATGCGGATGTGTATTGACTACGCCGATTGAATAAGTGACGATCAAAAACAAGTATCCTTTGTCGAGGATAGATAACTTGTTTGATCAGCTTAAAGGGGCAGCGATTTTCTCCAAGAATGATTTAAGGTCTGGATATCATCAGTTAAAGGTGAAATAAGTGATATCCATAAACTGACATTCGCTTTTCGGTATGGGCACTACAAGTTTTAGTAATGCCGTTTGGGTTGACTAACTTGCCGGCAAAGCATTCATGGACATGATGAATCGGGTATTCAGCGGTTTGGATAAGTTTGTTGTAGTATTTATAGGCGATATTTTGGTATACTCTAAGGCGGAGGAGGAGCATGATGCGCATTTGCGAGTAGTATTGCGATTCTAAGGGAAAAACGACTTTTGCTAAATTTAGTAAGTCACGAGTTACGGCTTAGGGAGGTGACTTTCTTGGGTCACGTTGTATCAGCTGAGGGGATTAGAGTGGATCCTCAAAAGATTGAGGCAGTGTTAGACTGGAAGCCGCCTAAGTCAGTGGCTGAGATTCAGAGTTTCCTAGGTCTGACGGGGTATTACCGAAGATTTGTAGAGGGATTTTCTTTGATAGCAGCACCTATGACCAAGTTATTGAGGAAAGGAGTTCCATTTGAGTGGACTGAGAAGCAACAAGAAAGTTTCGACAAGTTGAAAAAGATTCTGACTGAAGCTCCGGTTTTAATTCAACCTGAGGCAGGCAAGGAATTCACGGTTTATTGTGATGCATCACATACTGGTTTGGAATGTGTGCTGATACAAAAAGGGAAGGTAATGGCTTATGCATCTCGGCAGACGAGACCACATGAGGTTAATTACTCGACGCATGACTTGGAATTAGCCGCAGTGGTTTTTGCTTTGAAGATTTGGAGACACTACTTGTACGGAGAGAAGTCGATAGTCTACACGGATCACAAGAGTCTTAAGTATCTTTTGACTCAGAAGGATTTGAACTTGAGGCAGCGTAAATGGATTGAGTTGTTGAAGGACTACGACTGTTCGATCGAGTATCATCCGGGCAAGGTTAACGTGGTGGCAGACGCGTTGAGCCGTAAGGTTGTATCAGACTTAAGATTAATGTTTGCTCGTCTTAGTTTGTATGACGATGGGAGTCTTTTGGCAGAATTACAAGTCAAGCCGACTTGGTTAGAGCAGATCAAGAAGAAACAGTTAGAGGATGATTGTTTGAATGATCAGAGATTGTAGGTTCAGAATAGTGGTTTAGAAATTATAGTTTGTCCGGTGATGGAGTGTTGTGTTTTCAAGGAGAGCTTGTATGTCGAAAGATGTTGAGTTGGTGAAGGATTCTTGAGGCGCACATAGCGACCCATCGCTATGCATCCTGGAGGTAGCAAGATGTATCGGGATTTAATAGAGCAATTTTTGTGGCCAGGTCTGAAGCGGGAGGTAACGGAGTTTGTGGGTAAATGTCTGACGTGTTAGCAGGTCAAAGCTGAGCATCAGTTACCGTCTGGATTACTTGATAGGTGAAGATTCCACGATGGAAGTGGGAAAGGATCACTATGGACTTTGTCGTGGATTACCTCTTATGCCTAGTAAGAAGGACTCAGTTTGGGTGATTGTGGATCGTCTGACTAAGTCAGCTCATTTCATTCCGGTAAGGGTGGATTACTCGCTTCAGAAGTTAGCTAAGTTATATGTGGCGGAGATAGTGAGGTTGCACGGTGTGCCAGTGTCGATCATCTCGGACAGAGATCCTAGATTTACCTCAAGGTTTTAGAGAGCATTACATCAAGCTTTGGGTACGCGGTTGGATTTCAGTATCGCATTTCATCCACGATCGTGAGGCGATCGGAAAGGGTCATTCAGATTTTAGAGGATATGTTGAGAGGTTATGTTTTAGACTTCAGAGGCAGCTGGGAAGAGTTTTTGCCATTAGCTGAGTTCGCATACAACAATAGTTATCAGGCAAGCATTAAGATAGCACCATATGAGGCGTTGTATGGTAGGAGGTGTCGCACACCTACATGCTGGACAAAGTTGGGTGAGCGTCAGATGTTAGGACGAGTTGGTTCTTTGGCGAGGATAAGGTTAAGTTGATTCAGGCTCGTCTGAAGGAAGCTTTGGATATGCATAAGTCATATGCCGATCTCAAGAGGAGGGATATAGAGTTTGCCGTGGGTGACAAGGTCTTCTTGAAGGTCTCGCCATAGAAGAAAGTGTTAAAATTTGGGAGAAAAGGCAAGTTAAGTCCAAGGTTTATTGGGCCATCTAAGGTTTTGAGACGAGTGGGACCAGTAGCTTATCAGCTCGAGTTCCCAGCAGAACTGAGTCAGATTCACGATGTGTTCCATGTCTCCATGCTTAGATGCTATCGTTCGATCCATCGCATATTGTGGCGATGAGGAAATAGAGGTGAGTCAGTTTGACGATAGAAGAAGAACCTATGCAGATCCTAGATCGAGATGTAAAAGTTTTGCGTAGGAAGTCAGCTCCTTTAGTGAAGGTTTTATGGCGGAATCATGGCATGGAAGAAGCTACGTGGGAACCGGAGGATGCGATGAGGAAGCAGTTTCCTCAACTCTTTTGATCAGGTAATTTCGAGGATGAAATTTCTTAAGGGGGTAGAATTGTAACATCCTAAAAGTTAGAGTATTTTCTTATTATTTGTGTTGGCTTGTGTATGAATTTTGTGTGTTTAGCATAGTCTTGTAAAGGCTTGGTTTTATTTAGGAAGCTAGAATAATTCTTAGTATAGTATATTTAATGAAGTGGATTAAGTGAACTTGACACTTAAGTTAATTTAAGTGTTAAATTAAGCACAAGAGGAGTTAGTGGCAGGATGGCTAGGATGCAGGAAGAGTTGCTTGAGGTTAGAGGTTCGAGTAGCATGATTAGCATTTTGAAGACTTTATTTTTGTATCCTAGCATTAATAGACGGTCAAATTCTAATTATGATAGGTTGGACTTTCAATTTTTGGTGAGTTGAATATTGTTTTAGGAAAGTTTGTACTTTGGGAAAGGAATCTTAAGGTTATGGAAGGATGGGGGGACATAAGGCTTGGCTTAAGGAAGATGTTTTGGAAACTATTCCAAGGCCTTTAGTGCTTGAATGTGGACGGCATGTGTGGCTAGGGGGGTGGCCGATTCTTGATAGGAAGTTTCGGGGGAGAAAAGTTGGCCAACTTGAGCATTTGTGCACCTTTTGGCATTTGTTTCTCTTTCTCTCCAAAAACTCCCTCTTTGGCCAAATGTACCTAGGCATTTTTGTGCAAATTTGCTTTGGATTTTAGCTCTCATTTTTGTGTTGAACCAAATTCTAATTCTTTTCTCATTTCTCCTTTGAAACCGAAACACATTTTGCATTTTAGTGCACTCTTTCTCCCATCTCTCTCTTTTCTTTCTTTTGGTATTTGCTCAAAATCACATTTCCTTTTTCTTTCTTTTGGCGACCTCTCTCTTCTCCAAAATCTCTTTTTTTTCTTCCATTGTTGATTAAACCGAATCCTCCTCTCTTATTTTATTCTCTCCTCTACTCTCGAATTTCATTTCTTTTAGTCTCAAATCAATTGATTTCTTCTTTTCAAAACCATAGTGAAAATCCCTTCACCTTTTAACCATATTGCGAAACTTTCCACTCTCTTTTGGTGTTGTTTTGGCGAATATCAATAAGGATAGATAATCTTTGGGTTTCCATCAATCGGTTTTGGAAGATAGGTATGTGTTCATGGCCATATTTTCGTTATTTCTTTCTCTTTTCTAAGTCGTTTTATTGTGGACAAAGGCCGAATCTTTTGGCAATTGTTTGCAAAATTCTAACCAATTTTAGGAATCGATCATTCTTTTAGGCTCTTTGGGACTTCGAAAGCAATCGATCTAAGCCCCATTCGTTTAGCAATCGAAGTTGGTAAGTCAAGTGGTAAGGATTCAATATTCTTTAAGTTGGTTGAGAAAGCCTAAGGCTATTGGGATTAAGATATGATGTTGGCTAAATGGTCTTGATTAAAGTATTGTGGTTTGGCTCAATGTAGGACAAGGTGATCTAGTGCGGTAGATTGGATCTTATTATACACCTGATTTCTACAAATATAGAATTTTCAAAGAGTTTTTCACAAAAATTTAATTGTTATTCGATTCTTTTGAAAATGTTTTCCTCAGTGACATACCAGATTCGGTCGTGGCATATTGACCGGGTTTGGGGTGTTACAACGTATGTATAATTATTAATCAATGTGCACTTGATAAGTTCTACTTTTAAAGTAGATAATGATAAATGTTTTGACTATGAAATGATATAGGCATTTGGCTATAATAATTCATATGTGTTATGTAAATAAATTAATGTTACAAATTGTCGGTTTAATTTGATTGATTATTCAATTGATTTGTTAAGTTTTCTTAAGACTTACTAAGCTTTAATAGCTTACTCTATGTGTATTCTTGTTCATCATTTATAGATTTGGATATACGTTCTGAGCTCGGGGATCGTCGGCAAGACTACTCACACTATCGCTTGATTTCCTTTGGTATTTTACTAAGTTGAAAATTTTAATATATGGCATGTATAGCAAAGTAAAAAAGTGGAATAGTGGCCATGCGAAAATGGCTTATCTTCTTTCGATTGATTTGGGTTAGTGTTTTTGGTTGTGATGGTCATTGGAAATGAGATTATACTTGTGCATATTGTTTCTGGTATAAGTTCATGATAGGTAAGTAAGCATGATGTTATAATTTGGACATGTTGAATTCGGTTTAGTGATATGTAAATGTTTATGTGTTGAGCATTGTGTGATGGGTTGATCTGTTTAGTAAATGGGCTAAAGTCGAATATATATATATGTTCGAAGTAAATAAATAGGTATAAAGTGCTGTTTACTCATTAAGTCCTTAATAAGTTGGTTTGAATTGAGGATGTTAAGTATGAGTGTTTAGTTATATACTTGTGATAAATAGTTAAATATGTGGTAAATGGATTTGGTATTGAGTTTAGATATGAAATTTGGTTGCATGATGTGATAATAATTTGAATGGACAATCTTGAATGTATATTTATAAGTTATATTATGTTAAGCAATGGACATGTGGTTACTACATTATATATGTGTGTGTATTTATTTGTAACATCCTAAAATTGGGCCTAGCAGGATTGGGCCCAATGGGCCTTGAGCGTAGTAGCGTTTAAATTTTTAGAGAACAAGAGATCGGCTTAAATGCAAGTTGGACCTATTAGATAAGTGATTTTAGAATGTTAGAGGGCTTCTATGAAGTCCCGAGATCAAACTTTGGATTTCGGGAAATTTTGGTTTTAGGCGGAAAAAAACCCTGAAAGTTGGCGGGTAGGCCTTAAGAATAAAATGTGGAGGAAAATGACACAAGTGGAGTGTGTGGTGTAGTGGCAAAGTGATGCCACATAGGAGACAAGAGGGTGACGCCACAAGGAAGGAAGAAGGTCCAAGGTTCAAGTCTTGGCTTTTGCATTTTGGTTTCCTTTTTACTTGGACATCAGAATTTGGCTATAGATTTATATTTAGTTGCGCATGGTTTAAGACTGTAATATCCGGGATTTTGGGCTTGTACATTTTTGCTTAATTGTATGAAGTAGCATGCCTATGTATGTTTTGAATGTGTTTTATAGATTTTGAGAACTCTAGAGTGTAGGAGAATGCCTTAGAAAATATTGAATTTTAGTTTTAAAGGGGAGCTAGGCAAATGAGGCCTTAATGAAATTTGTAGGGAAATTGGACATAAAGTGGGCTTGTTAAGGTGGCAAGGCGCCACTTAAAGCCTTAAAAGTGACGCCACAAGCGGTCAGAGAGGGGCCTAGGTTCGGCAGCAAGGGAGCACTTGAGGAGTTGTTTTTTCATCAAGGGGAAGGAAGTTGGATGCATGTGGACTCTAGAAGAATGAGGTATAGATTGGGTGGGAGAGATTGAAGATTGGCTAGGTAGGAGGAATAAGGGACAAGGGAGTGAGAGAAACAGTGGCCGAATGTAGGACTCTAAGGTGTGAGAGTTGGCGAATATGGGACTCTGAGCAGGGGTCATAATTCGGTCATACAAGGGGAGCTAGGTGCCGAATTTACTTAGTGTAGTATAGGCATCTTTTTGTGATTTTTCTCTCTTCCAAAAGCTCTATTCCCTTTTCTTTTGTGACCAGAAATCGAAACCTCTCAAACCTTAGTTTCTCTTCTTCTTCATCTTCTCACGATTCAACTATCTTCAAAAGCCGAAAGAGCTTTTCTCCTTTTATGAAGTTATAGCCGAACCTCTTTTGAGCCTCACCCTTATTTCTTCCCTTTCATTCTTTTCTAGAACGTTGATTCTCAAGGGTTGTTATCAAGCCAAATCGGGTAGTAAGGTGGTAAGGATTTCTTTTTCTTTCGATTTTCTCTCTTCTTTTCTTGGTTGGTCGAAATCAAGAAACTAATCATGTGTATTTGATTGGCCAAAATCATGGAGGACTAGGTTGTGGGTCTTTTGCTTTTAGCCAGTGATAAGGGTGCTAAGGAGCTCTCGGGATTCGATCCATTAAGGTAAGAAAGTGGTAGTATTTGGCCAAGGGGTCACATATTTTCTATGTCTTTAAGCTTGAGGCCGAAACTACTATGGCTCCATTTAGGGATTTCGACGGACTGTTAGGCTCAAACGTGTGATTCCGGGATTCGATCAGTTGAGGTAAGATGATGATAGTGGTAGGTTGAAGGCCATACTTTTGCTCATTTATGTAAGAGCCGAATCTAACATAGTTGTGTAGGAGGGAGTTCAACAAATCGCAAGGTGCAAATCGTGTAGGCTACGGGGCTAGGGTTTAGGCGACTTTTGCTAAAAGGTGTGTGATTATTATGCAATTTCCCCAAGCATGTATAAAATATTGTATGTGTTATAAGTGTGATGATTAGTGCAGTGGCAATAATGAGATGGATACCCTGAGTGGGTATGTCGATAATCAGGTCAGTGTTAAACGCCGATAAAATTGTGGTTACTGTTGTATATATGTGCTGTATGTTGGATCAACATGTTCATGCATTATTTTATTATATCACTATCGTATGTTGCATAATCATGGGGCGGGATTTGTATATTTGAAAGAAGGACAGGGTGTACATTCATGTACATGGTTTAGTGATGGCTACGAGCCTCACATGGATTGACGTTGACTACGGTCACGTTGTGGATTATTTTGTGATTTGATCACGTGGACCAGTGGCTCGACCACTTGGTAGATGGCATAACTTACCGAATTGGTGTGTAGAGGTTGGAGGGTCGATTTAGTAATCCCTTGGTGTATGGTGGTTGGATACGGAGGTGTGTAGAGGATTGACCCTAGGCTGGGTTGGGTAAATTTTGCATTATTATCTGATTTGTGGATTGGTGTGGTTTTGGGCCAGGCCCATATATGGAAATCTGTGGACTAATTACACACAAAGTCTGTTGACTCACCCAATTTTTACCAAACAATGCAGGTGATTCGTATGTTGGACCGGGTTGGATGGGATTCGAGATGGCCATGCAGACGCAGTGTCCATATTTAAAGACTTTATTTTTAGATTCAGTTTATTTGGGATATTTTGATGTAATAAGGCCTTTTAATTACTTTGGGTTTTCATTGTGGTTATGTTAGAGTAGACCGGGATTATTAGTTGCAAACAAAGTTTCAAATTATGACAGTTTTATATCTTAAAATCTTATTAAAGGTTTTTACTCGGTTTTTCTTAAGAAATTTTAATAGAAAAAAAATCTCGTTTCCGATTAACTCTGAACTTCAAATTGTTTCTCAACCTAAAGTTTTTTTCAGTAGCATTCCGAATTCGACCATAGTGTTTTGGGCCGGGTTTGGGGAGTTACAAATTGGTATCAGAGCCCAGTTTCTACACTCGACCTATGGATTTTTGAGGCCCATAAACGTTTTCACTTTGTGTTTTAGTGGGTCAAAGAAAATTTTCATGAAAAAAGGGTTTTGTGGAGCATGGCACTTGAATCGTCCGGCCCGAAGTCCACCAGGTAAGTACCCCTAACCCTTGTGTGATTGGTATGTGGGAATTAAAGGGACGCAGATTAATAGATTAGGAGTTATTGAACCCTAGGATTAGCTAACTCTAAACACCGAATCACATAAAATTTAGAGTCTAACCAAACAAACCTGTGAATGAGTCGTCAAGTTAAGGGTGTGGCAACCGTTGTGCGCATGTCTAGGATTGGATTAGGGGAGCTTGGTATTTAAGCGATCCTAGTGACTCACCGCTTCTGCTTTCGAATCCTACAGTGCGTAGTGACAATTCACCTAACCAAGAATACTTAATCACAGGCTAAAATCCATAACTAAAACTCGAAAGGGACCAGTCACCTTGTTTTGAATAATCCTTAAACCAAACCTTTGTTTCAAAATTTCCAAAGAACCCTTGATTCAAAAACGACCAAACTACCCCTGATTTGCAACCTGTGCAAATTACCCCTAACCTTTGCAAATTACCAAAATACCTTCAGTAAGGAAAGTTGCCAAAGTACCCCTAAATTAAAAATTTCCAAATACCCTTATTTCAAAAAACCACCTGGAACCATATTTTGCAAAATTACCAAAATACCCTTGGTGGGTAAAATTATAAAAATACCTTCAGTTCATAAAATTACCATATTACCCTTGAAACTTCTTATCGAGTATTCTTATTTTGCAAAAATATCAAAAATCTCTATTTTGCAAAATTTTCAAATACCCTGATTTGGAAAATTACCAAAATACCCCTATAGGACAAATTATGAAAATACCCTTGGGTAGTGGAGAACAACAACAATGAAACCACAACACTTTTCTGTGATGAACGCAAGTTCATGAATGGTGATGATTGAATGAATAGACTTGAGACTTTGTGTATGTATGAATTGAAGAACCACTTTCTAGAACTATTAAACATAAAGGCATTCGCGATAAACCAGTGGAACAAAAAAATTGATTCATAAAATTTTTAAGCAGACTAAATCTCGAAGTAGACATGAGCTCTAGAGGACGTGGACGCAATGTGCGAGGGCGTGGTAGAGGCAGAATGACTGTGTCAGAACTAGTTGGGTCTGGTCAGGGTTCCAAAAACGAAGCACCAAACCAGTTGTAGGGGCAGAATTTCAAGAGCAGACAGGAGGAGAGGACGCGGTATCACAGGCTATACTGCGAGTTTTGGAGCGAGTGGCTAGAGCGAGTACTGGAAATGGGGCTCGAAAGTCAGTATCTTAGACACTTAGAGTGAATGGAGCTGAGGTTTTTAGAGGAGTATCGGGAGTAGCTCTGAATGTGGCAGAGTACTGGATAGAGACAGTTGAAATGATCATGAACGATTTGGATTTCACTGCTAAGGAGAAGTTAAAAGGTGTTGTCTCGTTGCTCCGAGACGAGGCTTACCAATGGCGGCTCACAGTCAAGGAAGGTACCCATGCGGACCGAGTGGACTGGGGTTATTTTAAGCTCAAGTTTGAGGGAAAGTACGTAGGAGCTAGTTATGTGGACGCGCTGAGGAAGGCGTTTCTCAATTTGGTGCAAGGTGGTAAATCTGTAGTTGAGTACGAGGCAAAATTTCTGTGATTGAGTAGGTATGCTCGAGGCATCGTGGCTACTGATTATGAGAGGTGTGTCCGATTCGAAGATGGACTGAGAGATGAGCTGCGAGTGCTGATTTCCCCACAGAGAGAAAGGGACTTTGCTATTCTAATAGAGAAAGCATGGATAGCTGAGGAGGTTAAGAGGACCGAGAGATAGAATAGGGATAGAGATAGAAACCGGAATAAGAGGAGTTTTGGGCCGTCAGCATCATCTGAGGGTTTTCAGAAAAGACCAAGGGTTGAAAACTCTGTCACAAGACCGTACCAATTACCGGGAATCAGAGTCATACATGTGCTAAATACGGGAGAGCTCACGCAGGAGAGTGTTGGGGACAGAATAAGGAATGTTTTCAGTGTGGGTCCAAGGCTTATTTGGTTAGGAACTGTCATCGAGATGGAAAGGGCTCGAAAAGAGGCGTGGATATGTTGATCGGGTAGAGGTGGTCAAGAGCGACAAAGGGTCGTGGTTCGAACCATGGAGGGAATGGTTCCGGTCGAGGTCGTGGATCACCGAGCGAGGTCTTTGGGGTTTGGTCAAAAGGATGACCTGGGGTTGGTGTATGCCGTAAGCGTCGGGAAGAGGAGATGCACGGATGTTATCACGGTACATTTCTTATTTTGAATTACCCTTTTGGCTTTAATTGATGTTGGGTCAACTCATTCGTACATTGCTAGTGTGGTGTCTAGAACTTTGGAAGTGAACTCTGAGATTGTCTCTAGGAAAATGGCGTACTTTCGATCCTTTAGGGCAATCTATAGTGGTAGATAAACTCTTTAGAGATGTGCCTTTAGAAGTTCAAGGGGTAGTGTTTCCAGCTGACTTAATGAAACTACCATTCGGGAGTTTGACCTAATATTAGGCATGGATTGGCTAATGAGGTATCATGCGAATCTGGATTGTGCTGATAAGCGCATGTCGTTGAAAACTCCCGATGACAAAGAGATTGTAGTGATAGGGGAACGGAGAAATTACTTGTCAAACATAGTGTCCGCCCTTAAGGCAGAGAAGATGGTGAGGAAAGGGTGTATGGCTTTTCTGATGCTTGTTAGTGCCTTGGAGGCTAAGAGAAGCGTGACAAGTGAGGTCGAGACGGTGAGAGAGTTTGGGGATGTTTTAGGAGGAACTACCAAGGTTGCCTCGCATCATGCGAGGTGGAATTTGGGATTGATTTGTTGCCAGGTACAGCACCAGTATCTATCGCTCCGTATAGAATGGCACCAAAGGAGTTGGTTGAGCTCAAGGCGCAGATCCAGGAATTGCTTGACCATGGATTTATACGACCTAGTGTGTCTCTATGGGGAACATCTGTCCTATTTGTAAAGAAGAAAGACGGGACTATGCGCATGTGCATAGACTACCGGCAGTTGAATAAGCTGACCATCAAGAACAAGTACCCATTGCCAAGGATAGACGACTTGTTCGATCGACTTAAGAAATTTCAAGTATTCTCAAAGATAGATCTAAGGTCTGGATATCATTAGCTTAAGGTGAAGGAGGCAGATATCCATAAGACAGCTTTCCAGACAAGGTACGGGCATTATGAATTCTTGGTAATGTCGTTTGGATTAACGAACACCCCAGCCGCGTTCATGGATATGATGAATCGGGTTTTTCAACCTTACTTGGATAGATTCATCGTTGTGTTCATAGACGACATCCTAGTGTATTCTAAGTGCAGGGAAGAGCATGATGAGCATCTACGGATAGTCTTGCAAGTGTTAAGGAAAAGAAGTTATATGCCAAATTCAGCAAGTGTGAATTTGACAAGGAAGTTGCTTTCTTAGGGCATGTGGTATCTCTGGAGGGATAAGGGTGGATCCTAGAAAGATTGAGGCGGTGCTAGATTGGAAACCACCTAAGTCTGTGGGTGAGGTTTGTAGTTTCTTGGGATTGATAGGCTACTATGGAAGGTTTGTGGAAGGGTTCTCATCAATAATCGCACCTTTGTGAAGTTGTTAAGAAAGGAGGTACCTTTTGTATGGTCAGATAAGCAACAGGAGGGCTTTGAGAAGCTTAAGAGGGTCTTGACTGAAGCTCCAGTTTTGATTCAGCCTGAGGTAGGGAAGGATTTTATGGTGTACTGTGATGCTTCTCACATAGGTTTGGGATGTGTTTTGATGCAGGATGGGAAGGTGGTTGCTTATGCATCTTGACAATTAAGGCCACATGAGGTTAACTACCCGACGCATGATTTGGAATTGGCGGCAGTGGTCTTTGCTCTTAAGGTATGGAGGCACTATCTATATAGAGAGAAGTCGGTGATTTACACTGGACCACAAGAGCCTTAAGTATCTGGCGACTCGAGTAAAGAGTGAACACGAGACGTGAAGGTGGGTGGACTTATTAAAGGACTATGATTATTCTATAGAGTATCACCCGGGCAAGGCGAATGTAGTGGAAGATGCCCTAAGTCGAAAAGTAGTGTCGGATCTGAGGGCAATGTTTGCACATCTTAGCTTGTATGACGATGAAAGTTTGTTAGCAGAGTTGCAAGTTAAGCCGACGTGGCTGAATAAGGTGAAAGAGAGTCAGTTGGCGGATGATGATCTAAGTGCTAAGCTACATCAAGTGCGGAATGAGGAGTTAGAGAATTATGGTGTTAACAGTGATAGAGTATTGTGTTTTAAGGGTAAGGTCTGTATGCCTAAGAATGAGGAGTTAAGGCAAAGAATTCTTCAGGAATCGCATAGTAGCCCTTATGCTATGCATCCTGGAGGTAGTAAGTTGTATAGAGATCTAAGGCAGCTGTTTTGGTGGCCTAGTCTTAAGCGGGAAGTTACCAAATTTGTATGGAAGTGCTTAACGTGTCAGCAAGTTAAGGCTGAACACCAAGTTCCGTCAGGATTGCTTCAACCGATAAAGATTTCATAGTGGAAGTGGGAGAGAATCACCATGGACTTCGTTAGTGGGCTTCCCCTTATGCCTACTAAGAAGGACACAGTATGGGTGATAGTGGATCGGTTGACAAAGTCCACGCATTTCATCCTAGTGCGGGTTGACTACTCATTGCAAAGGTTGGCAAAGTTATATGTGGCAAAAATTGTGAGGTTGCATAGAGTGTTGGTGTCATTTATTTCAGATAGGGATCCGAGGTTTACGTCTCAATTTTGGAGAGCATTGCATCAGGCTCTAGGCACAGATTAGACTTGATCTGACATTTCATCCATAATCGGACGGTCGATCTGGCGAGTGATCAAGTGTTAGAGGATATCTTGAGGGGTGTGTGATAGATTTCAGAGGAAGTTGGGAAGAATATTTACATCTAGTGGAATTTGCATATAATAACAGCTATCAAGCCAGTATTCGGATGGCACCGTGCGAAGCGCTATATGGACGAAAGTGTTGCACTCCTACATGTTGGACGAAATTGGGAGAACGTCAGATTTTGGGTCTAAAATTGTGGTAGAATTGAAAGAAAAGGTTAAGGTGATTAGGACACGGTTGAAGGAGGCATCGGACGGGCAAAAGTCATCTGTGAGATCTTAAGCGGAAGGAGATTGAGTTTCTTGTGGGAGATTATGTGTTTCTTAAAGTTTCACCTTGGAAAAAGGTAATGAGATTTGGTCGCAAAGGGAAGTTAAGTCCCAGGTTTATAGGACCTTATCGAGTATTGAAGCGGGTTAGACCAGTAGCGTATCAGTTAGAATTGCCTTCAGAGTTGAAGCAGATGCACGATTGTACCACGTATCGATGCTATGCCGATACCGATCAGATCCATCTCATATAATACCAGTTGAGGCGGTGAAGCTGAGACCAGATTTGTCCTACGAGGAGGAGCAGATTCAGATTTTGGAACAGGGTGTGAAGGTACTACGGAGGAAATCCGTTCCTCTAGTTAAAGTGTTGTGGTGTAACCATGGATCGGAAGAAGCTTCGTGGGAGCTGGAAGAAGCAATGCGACAACAATACCCTCATTTATTTTAGCCAGGTAATTTCGAAGTCGAAATTATTTTAAGGGGGTAGAACTCCGGGATTTTGGGCTTGTGCATTTTTGCTTAATTGTATGAAGTAGCATGCCTATGTATGTTTTGAATGTGTTTTATAGATTTTGAGAACTCTAGAGTGTAGGAGAATATCTTAGAAAATATTGGATTTTTAGTTTTAAAGGGGGAGCTAGGCAAATGTGGCCTTAAGGAAATTTGTAGGGGAAATTGGACATAAAAGTGGGCTTGTTAAGGTGGTAAGGAGGCGCCACTTAAAGCCTTAAAAATTGATGCCACAAGCAGTGCAGAAGGGGCCTAGGTTCGAGCAGCAAGGGGAGCACTTGAGGAGTTGTTTTTTTTTTTCGTCAGGGAGGAAGGAAGTTGGACTGCATGTGGACTCTAGAAGGATGAGGTATAGATTGGGTGGGAGAGATTGACGATTCAGCTAAGTAGGAGGGGAATAAGGGATAAGGGAGTGAGAGAAGCAGTGGCCAAATGTAGGACTCTAAGGTGTGAGAGTTGGCCGAATATGGGACTCTAAGGAAGGGGGGTCATAATTCGATCATACAAGGGGAGCTAGGTGCCGAATTTACTTAGTGTAGTATAGGCATCTTTTTGTGATTTTCTCTCTTCCAAAAGCTCTATTCCCTTTACTTTTATGACCAGAAATCGAAACCTCTCAAACCTTAGTTTCTCTTCTTCTTCATCTTCTCACGATTCAATTATCTTCAAAAGCCGAAGGAGCTTTTCTCCTTTTATGAAGTTATAGCCGAACCTCTTCCGAGCCTCACCCTTATATCTTCTCTTTCATTCTTTTCTAGAGCGTTTATTCTCAAGGGTTGTTATCAAGCCAAATCGGGTAGTAAGGTGGTAAGGATTTCTTTTCTTTGGTTCTCTCTTCTTTTCTTGGTTGGTCAAAATCAAGAAACTAATCATGTGTATTTGATTGGCCGAAATCATGGAGGACTAGGTTGTGGGTCTTTTGCTTTTAGCCAGCGATAAGGGTGCTAAGGAGCTCTCGGGATTCGATCCATTAAGGTAAGAAAGTGGTAGTATTCGGTCAAGGGGTCACATATTTTCTATGTCTTTAAGTTTGAGGCCGAAACTAATATGTCTCCATTTAGGGATTTCGGCATACTTTTAGGTTCAAACGTGTGATTCCGGGATTCGATCAGTTGAGGTAAGATGATGATAGTGGTAGGTTGAAAGCCGTACTTTTGCTCATTTATGTAAGAGCCGAATCTAACATAGTTGTGTGGGAGGGAGTTCAACAAATCGAAAGGTGCAAATCGTGTAGGCTACGGGGTTAGGGTTTAGGCGGCTTTTGCTAAAAGGTGTGTGATTATTATGCAATTTCCCCAAGCATGTATAAAATATTGTATGTGTTATAAGTGTGATGATTAGTGCGATGGCAATAATGAGATGGATACCACAGTGGGTATGTCGATAATGTCAGTCGGTGTTAAATGTCGATAAAATTGTAGTTCTTCTTTGTATATATGTCTTGTATGTTGGATCAACATGTTCATGCATTATTTTATTATATCACTATCGTATGTTGCATAATCATGGGGCAGGATTTGTATATTTGAAAGAAGGATAGGGTGTACATTTATGTACGTGGTTTAGTGATGGCTATGAGCCTCACATGGATTGACGTTGACTATGGTCATGTTGTGGATTATTTCGTGATTTGATCACGTGGACCAGTGGCTCGACCACTTGGTGGATGGCATAACTTGCCGAATTGGTGTGTAGAGGTTGGAGGGTCGATTTAGTAATCCCCTGGTGTGTGGTGGTTGGATACCGGGGTGTGTAGGGGATGGACCCTAGGCTGGGTTGGGTGCATTTTGCATTATTATCTGATTTGTGGATTGGTGTGGTTTTGGGCCAAGCCGATATGTAGAAATCTATGGACTAATTACACCTCGAGTCATTGACTCACCCAATTTTACCAAACAATGCGGTGATTCGTGATGTTGGACCGGGTTGGATGGGATTCGAGATGGCCATGCGCAAAGTGTCCATATTTAAAGACTTTATTTTTAGATTCAGTTCATTTGGGATATTTTTATGTAATAAGGCCTTTTAATTACTTTGGGTTTTCATTGTGGTTATGTTAGACTAGACCTGGATTATTAGTTGCAAACAAAGTTTCAAATTATAACGGTTTTATATCTTAAAATCTTATTAAAGGTTTTTCAAATTATAACTCGTTTTCGATTAACTCTGAACTTCAAATTGTTTCTCAACCTAAAGTTTTTTGTCAGTAGCATTTCAAATTCAGCCATAGTGTTTTGTTCTGGGTTTGGGGCGTTACAAAGACACAAGAGGAGCTTGTGGCTTACTGGCAAGTGGCGTGTTGAGCTACTGAAGGGAGAAAGGGTTCGAATCTCATGACAAGCAATGGAGTATTTATTTTGCGGATTGGACGGTAAGAGTTTGATTGAATTTAAACTCTCTTGATGAAGGATCACACATCGGAAAAACACAAAGAATGAAGGTGAAGAGCTAGCTATATAAAAAGCGACCTAGGAGGAGAGTAAACATACCTTGGAGGCGTTTGGAGCCTTTGGAGCGGCCGGGCCTTGATTTAGCACTAGACTCCTATCAGGTGTGTACTTTTCTACTCTAGATGTAGAGCGGCAAGTCTTAGAAGTGCAGTCATGACATTAGTAACACGAGCGTCTGGCCTTGCGTGTGGGGCTTTGACGCGATAGTTGAGGCCATCAGTGGTATTCTTGTGGGTTGGGGCAACTTGGGCCACGGTGGGTCGAAGTGGGCCCAATGGGCCCATAGGCCCATATGAGTAAATTGTATGATGATATAGTATATAGTGAACTAGACTAGGGGAACTTATATCGTGGCTAGATTTGTCTTTGGGTGGGCCACACAGCGTGGGTGAGTGGGCCAAAATCGGGTTTTAGGCCCAATAGTCCAGTGACGATCGAAAATGGTAGCCGAGTCACTCGGGTAACATTAGGCCTTCGGAAAGGCCATTGCAGTGCGTAATTACGAAAATACCCTTGGTGGGTAAATTACCAAAATACCCCTGGTAGGTAAATTACCAAAATACCCTTAGGGTTGATTAGCTTGATTATGTTGTGTAATATCCGAGATTGTATGGCTTGTGCATTTTTGCTAAATTGTATGAAGCTGCATGCCTATGTGTGTTTGAATGTGTCTTGTGAATTTTGAGAACCTTAGAGAGTAGGAAAATGCCTTAGAAAATATTTGATTTAAGTTTTAAAGGGGAGCTAAGCCTGATAGGCCTTAAGAGAAATTTTAGGGGAAATTGGACATAAGATTGGGCTTGGCAAAGTGGCAAGGAGGCACCACTTAGGGCCTTAGTAAGTGATGCCACAAGCAAGGGGAAAGGGCTTTGGTTCAAGCGACAAGGGACAAAGAGGAGTTTTATTTTTGACTAAGATGGGCGGTGGTGGATGGCATGGGGAGACCGATTGGATGAGCTTTAGATATGGTCTAATTCCTTTTAAAATTGACTAAGGGCATAGGATAATGTTGGATTATTTCAATTATTTTGAATGGGTAATAAAGAGAAAAATAAGGGGAAAAGTGGGATTTGAGAAGGGATGTGTGTTGGCCGGCCAAAGGACTCTTTTGGTGGTATTTTCAGCCAAGGGGAAGAGAGTGAGGCCATTTGTTTTCTTTTCTTTCCAATTGAGCCTCTGCCGAAATTCTTTTCCTCTGTTGACTAAAAACTGAAAACAACTCTTTTCTTCTTCTTTTATTTTGCCAAAGCTGAAAGATCTTTTCTCTCTTTCCAATCTTGTTGAGGCCGAATCTCTATCATTAATCTTTTCTTCTTCTTTTGCAAATTCAATCAAAGCCGAACACAAGAGACCCTTAACCGATTGTTCACTTTTTCCTAAGCCGAATCCTCTATTTGGTGGCCATAGCGAATGCTCCTCTACCCTTTTTGGTGTCGACTTGATCATTTAAGCGGGAGAATCTCTGTTTCAAGCTAGGATATTCAATTGAGTTGGTAAGGATCTTTCTTGGTCGAACTCTTGTTCTTTTCTTTCACTAACTGACGATAAATTAAGGCACTAATCTCTTTTAATGTTCTTTGGCCGAAACTATGAAGGAGGTTTCGGGATTCGCCTATAGTAGACTATAAGAGAAGATCTTGAGATTTTAAGAATCCAAGGTAAGCCATATGTGGTATTCGCCAAGGGCCATTTTCATAGATTTGTACAAAAGGTTGACCTGGTATGTACCATGTAGGATTCGACATCTTCATAGTCAAGTGACTATTTTGGGATTTGGAATCGCAAGGTAAGTGAATGTGAATATTCGGCCATATTGGCCATTATGTTAGCCGAATCTAACTATGGTTATTTAGGGGCAGTCGACAGTGGTGTACAAGGATTTTCGGGATTTTAGTGAACTCATTAAGTAAATCAGGTGTGTAGCCCCACACTAAATCTTAATAGATTTATGGTAATGTTTTAATATATGTGTTAATGAAAGTATGTGAACGTGGCTAAAGGTACCATACAATGGTACAGAACATTCAGGTACGTAATCTTTAATATTACGTCAATAAATGTTATGAACATGTGAAATATGGCACATAAGTGAATATTGATAAGAATGTGAAATAAGGCATAAAGCATGATATTTGTATGATTTGTATGACATGGGGCATATGGGTGCTATTTTAAGGTGAAGTGATCTGGTGGTTTTACCACGAAATCTGGTGACTCATGTCACGTAATCTGAATGTGGTGACTTATGTCACAAAATATTATCTGGTGGCTATGCCACAATTTATAAGGGCGATGTGCCAGTCGTCTGCAGTGACTGCCTTCAATGATGTGTAACGGATGGAGGGTCGACTTAGTAGTCCCTACAGTGTGATGGTTGGTACGGGTGATGTGTAGCGGATGGTTATCTAGGTTTGGGTTCGAGATTGCATCATTATCTATAATTGCTATATATATATGTATGAACTGATATGGCTAAATCATTGGGACTTTGTGTTGGTGGTTATGCACTGAGTCCGTTTGACTCACCCCGCTGTGGGATATGTTTTCAGGTGACACTCAGTAAATGGATCGGGTCGGCAAGAGCTTAATGGTGGCCATGCTAAGCTCAGAGTTATTTTATTTTCGTTGTTTTTATATTTAAGTATTTTGGATTTATTCCGAGTTTTGCTATGATGTAATATGGCCATTATTGTTAACTGTTTTAAGTACGCATTTAATTCGGTTTATCATGATACGATCATAATCAAATCAAAGGTTAAACAAATTTTTCTTAAAATCAAATTTTAGATGTTTTGACACCTAATCACAATCGATCTTCAATTTGCTGTTAAACTCTAAAAGCCCAGCAATACTTTTAACTTATTGTTTACAAAAACAACACCGTTTTCATTTTAGACTCAATACAAATCAAATGTTCTTCAAAATCACACAAATTTTTTTCCAGAGTAACAAACAAGTTTTGAAATGTTTTACTTAAGAAGCATGCCAAATCCGGCCAGGGCTCGTGGCTGGGTTTGGGGTGTTTCCGTTTGGTATCAGAGCCCAGTTTAAAACTCGGCCTTGAGGGCTTTTGGGCCCAAAATGTTTTATTTCTTTTAAAATTAAATTTTACTAAGAAATGAGCAGGTTTTACGGCATGGCTTTTGAGTCTCGGCCGAAGTCCACTGTAAGTACTCGACTCTTTTGTGATTTGTATGTGGGACTTACACGGACATAGATTAGTAAATTAGGAATTAAACCCTAGGGTTAGCCTAGTTCAACACCAAGATACATAAAACTTAAAGTATACCAAACAAACCTGTGTCTGAGTCGCCAAGTTAAAGGTGTGGCAACCGTTGTGCGCATGTCTAGGATTGGATTCAGGGGGAGCTTGGTATTTAAGCAGTCCTA
Organism: Gossypium rotundifolium; assembly: GCA_025506655.1. Lineage (NCBI taxonomy): Eukaryota > Viridiplantae > Streptophyta > Magnoliopsida > Malvales > Malvaceae > Gossypium > Gossypium rotundifolium. The sequence goes on along the minus strand of CP106732.1, from coordinate 48,010,579 downwards.
GTGACTCACCTCCTCTCCACTCGAATCCTACCTGGTGCGTAGTGACGGTTCACCTTAGCCAAGAGGACTCAAACACAGGCTAAACCCAATAATTAAAACCCAAAAGGACCAATCACCTTGTTTTGTGAAACTCAAAATTCAAACCATGATTATAAAATTCCAAAGCACCCTTGATTTTGAAAAAAATGATCAGAATACCCCTGATTTGCAAATTGACCAAATTACCCTTAACCGGTATAAATGTCCAAAATACCCTCAGTATGGAAAGATGTCGAAATACCCCAAATTAAAAATTTCCAAAAATACCCTTATCTTGAAAAGTCATCAGGAACCATATTTTGCAAAAAAAAAAATTACCGAAATGCCCCTAGTTTGGAAAATTATAAAAATACCCTTAATTTATAAAATTACCATTTTACCCTTGAAATCTCTACTTTGTGAAATTTTTAAATACCCTAATTTGAAAAAAAAATTACCAAAATACCCCTGTAGGATAAAATTACGGAAATACCCTTGGGTAGTGGAAAACAACAACAATGACAACTACAACACTTCTATGTGATGAACGTAAGTTCATGAGTGTGATGATTGAATGAATGAATTTGAGACTATGTGTGTGTATGAACTCGAAAGAAATACTCCTTAGACTTATTGAACATAAGACTATTCGCTATAAATCAATGGAACAAGAACTAATTCATAAAATTCTTTAACCAGATAAACGCGATTCAGAAGCATGAATTCTAGGGGACGTGGTCATAGTGTGCGTGGCCATGGAAGAGGCCGAATGACCGTGTCAGAACCCGTTAGGTCTAGCCAAGGGTCCGAAAATGAAATGCCACCACCACCAGTCGCTGATGTGGAATATCGAGGATTAGGCAGGGGATGTGCGATATCACAAGTGATCTGCAATTCAGAAAGGGTGGCTGGAGCAGGTGGAGGCATGGGAGCTCGAAAGTCGATACCTGAGCGACTCCGAGCTAATGGAGCTGAGTTTTTTCGTGGAGTATCTGGTGTGGCACCCAATACGGTTGAGTATTAGTTAGAGGCGACTGAGAGGATTATGGACGATTTGGACCTGATTGCCGAGGAGAAACTAAAAGGGGTAGTGTCCCTACTCCGTGATGAGTCATACCAAGGGTGGCTCTGATTCGGGATAGTCTTTGCATTGATGATCTTACTTGGGAATATTTTAAGGCGATATATCAAAAGAAGTATATTGGAACTAGTTATGTTGATGCGCAGAGGAAGGCGTTTTTGATGGTGGTCCAAGGAAATAAGTCCGTAATGGAGTACGAGACAGAATTTCTAAGGTTGAGCCGATATGCTCGAGTATAGTGGCTAGGGAACAAGAACGATGTGTCCGATTTGAGGACGGACTGAGGGATGACTTAAGGTTGTTAATAGCTCCACAGTAGGAGCGAGAGTTTCCTGTGCTGGTGGAGAAGGCTAAGGTAGCCAAAGGGATTAAGGACTCTGTGAGACAGAATACAGATAGAAACAAGCAAAAGAGAGGTTTTGGATCAGCAGAGTTATCTGGGAATGTGTAAAAGAGGCCTAGAGTTGATGGGCCACGAGGTTGAAGGTACGGGAGGACAAGACTGCACTTACGGCCAAGATGGAAAGATGCACTTGGGGAGTGTTGGAAGAAGGCGGAGGATGTTTCAAGTGTGGGTCCAAGGACCACATGATTAAGGACCGCCCTATGAGAACGAAAGGGGTGACCAAGAAGTCGTGGTTCTAATCAGGCTGGAAGAGGAGGACAGTAGCCATTGTGAGGTCGTGGTTCGACTGGCAGAGGTAATGGTTCGGGTAGAGGACGGGGAACACCGGGCCGAGGTGTAGGTATCTGAGAGGCAAGACAATAGGGCACGTGTATGCTGATCCATCGGAGGGAGGATGGAGACGCACCGGACGTCATAACTGGTACATTCCTTATAGCTGACAAGCCTTACTTTGCTTTAATTGATGTTGGCTCTACCCATTCTTATATTACATGTAGAGTAGTTGAAACACTAGGCATAGCCTCGAACTGCATCTAATAGGGAGATGACCAGAGTGAGCCCATTAGGTCAAAGCAGTAGTGGTGAATAAGATATTTGAGTGCACCTCTAGAGCTTGAGGAGTGGTATTTCTTGCCGACTTGATGGAATTACCCTTTGGAGAATTTGATCTCATCCTTGGTATGGGTAGCTAGTGGAACATCGAATTTGTATTGGATTGCTTGACTAAGCGAATGGAGTTAAGGACGCAGAAGGATAAGGCGATAATTATGATGGGAGAAAGAAGAAACTACTTGTCTAATGTAGTTTCTGCTTTAAAGGCTGATAAGTTGATTCAAAAAGGATGCAAGGAATTTTTGACCTTTGTTAGTGCGTTGGATGCAAAGGAATGGGGAGTTGGTGGAGTTAGAATAGTAGGAGAATTTGTGGATGTTTTTTCGGAGGAGTTACTTGAAATACCCCCGGACAGGGAAGTGGGGTTCAGAATTGACTTGCTGTCGGGTACAGCTCCTGTGTCCATTGCCCCGTATAGAATGGCACCAAAGGAGTTGGTTAAGCTCAAAGCTCAGATCCAAGAGTTTCTTGACCGTGGGTTTATCCGACCCAGTGTGTCTCTATGGGGAGCACCGGTCTTATTTGTGAAGAAGAAGAACGAAACTATGCGCATGTGCATAGATTATCCTCAGTTGAATAAGCTGACCATCAAGAACAAGTACCCTTTGCTAAGAATAGACGACTTGTTCAATCAGCTTAAGGGGGTCGCAGTATTTTCGAAGATAGATCTAACGTTTGGATATCATCAGCTTAAGGTGAAGGAGGCTGATATCCATAAGACAGCTTTCCGGACAAGATACGGGTATTATGAGTTATTGGTAATGCCGTTCGGATTGACAAACACCCCAGCCGCGTTCATGGACATGATGAACTGGGTCTTCCAACCCTATCTGGACTGGTTCGTTGTTATGTTCATAAATGATATTTTGGTGTATTTGAAGTCTGAGGAAGAACATGATGAGCACCTCCGAGTTGTGTTGCAAGTGTTAAGGGAGAAAAAGTTATATGCCAAGTTTAGCAAGTGTGAATTTTGGCTGAAGAAAGTTACATTTTTAGGATATGTGGTGTCTGCAAAAGGGATAAGGGTGGATACTCGGAAGATTGAGACAGTATTGGATTGGAAACCACCTAAGTCTGTAGCGAAAGTTCGTAGTTTCTTGGGTTTAGCAGGTTATTACAGAAGGTTCGTAGAAGGGTTCTCATCAATAGCCGCACTGTTGACAAAGTTGTTGAGAAAGGAGGTACCTTTCATATGGACTGATAAGCAGCAAGAAAGTTTCGAGAAGCTTAAGAAGGTATTAACAGAAGCTCCGATTTTGATTCAGCCTGAGGCAGGGAAAGACTATGTGGTATGCTGTGATGCTTCTCACACAGGATTGGGATGTGTCCTTGTGCAGGACGGGAAGGTAGTCGCTTATGCGTCTCGATAATTAATGCCACATGAGGTTAACTACCCGACGCACGATTTGGAATTGGCAGCAATGGTCTTTGCTCTTAAAGTGTGGAGGCGCTACTTATATAGAGAAAAGTCAGTGATCTACAGCACCACAAGAGCTCAAGTATTCTTGACTCGAAAAGAGTCGAACTCGATATAGCGAAGGTGGGTGGAGTTATTGAAGGACTATGATTGTTCCATAGAGTATCACCCGGGCAAGGCAAACGTTGTGGCAGATGCCCTAAGTCAAAAAGTAGTGTCAGAGTTAAGGGCGATGTTTGCACACCTTAGCTTGTATGACGACGAAAGTTTATTGGCAGAATTGCAAGTTAAGTCGACATGGCTGAATGAGGTGAAAGAGGGACAGTTGGCAGCTGGTGATTTCAGTGCTAAGCTACGGCAGGTGCGAATAGGGAGTTAAAGGATTATGGTATTAATGGCGATGGAGTATTGTGTTTCAAGGTAAGATCTCAGTATGCCAAAGAACGAGGAGTTAAGGCGGAGAATTCTTGGGAATCGCATAATAGCCCTTATGCTATGCATCCCGGAGGTAGTAAGTTGTACAAAGATCTAAGGAACAGCTTTGGTGGCACGGTCTTAACCGAAAAGTTCTGAGTTTGCGGAAAGTGCCTAACGTGTCGACAAGTCAAATTTGAACACCAAGTTTCGTCGTGGTTGCTTTAGCCAATTAAGATTCCGATGGAAGTGGGAGAGAATTACCATGGACTTCGTTAGTAGGCTTCCTCTTACGCCTACTAAGAAGGACTCAGTATGGGTGATCGTGGACCGGTTGAAAAAGTCCACACATTTCATACCGGTGCGGGTTGACTATTCTCTACAAAAATTGGCAAAGTTGTATGTAGCCGAGATTGTGAGGCTGCATGGAGTGCTGGTGTCGATTATCTCAGATAGGGATCCGAGGTTTACGTCTCAGTTCTGAAAAGTGCTACATCAAGCTTTGGGCACCAGGCTAGACTTCAGTACGGCATTCCATCCGCATGATCAGGCCAATCTGACGAAAGTGATCTAAGTGTTAGAGGATATGTTAAGGGGCTGTGTGATAGACTTCAGAGGAAGTTGGGAAGAATATTTGCCTTTAGCGAAATTTACGTATAACAACAGCTATCAGGCAAGTATTCGAATGGAACCATACGAAGCACTATATGGATGAAAGTGTCACACTCCCACGTGTTGGATGGAATTGGGAGAACGTCAGATTTTGGGTCCAAAAATCGTGGCGTAATCCAAGAAAAGGTTAAGGTAATTGAGACCACGGTTGAAGGAGGCATCGGCGAGCGTAAGTCATCACGCAGATCTTAAACGGAAGGAGATCGAGCCATTGTGGGAGATTATGTGTTTTTAAAGTTTCACCTTGGAAGAAGGTGATGAGATTTGGTTGCAAAGGAAGTTAAGTCCAAGGTTTATAGGACCTTATCGGGTATCAAAGCGAGTTGGACCAGTGGCATACCAGTTAGAGTTGCCACCAGAGTTGAAGCAGATGCACGACGTGTTCCATGTTTCAATGCTACGTCTCTACCGATCGGATCCATCTCATGCAGTACCAGTTGAAGAGGTAGAGCGAAGGCCAAATTTGCCCTATGAGGAAGAGCCTATTTAGATTTTGGAACGAGATGTGAAAGTGTTACGAAGGAAATCAGTTCCTCTAGTCAAAGTGTTATGGCGTAATCATGGATCGGAAGAAGCTTCGTGGGAGCCGGAAGAAGCAATGCAATAGTAATACCCTCACTTATTTTAGCCAGGTAATTTTGAGGTCGAAATTATTTTAAGGGGGTAGAACTGTAATATCCAGGATTTTATGGCTTGTGCATTTTTGCTTAATTGTATGAAGTAGCATGCCTATGTGTGTTTGAATGTGTCTTGTGAATTTTGAGAACCTTAGAGAGTAGGAAAATGCCTTAGAAAATATTTGATTTTAAGTTTTAAAGGGGAGCTAAGCCTGATAGGCCTTAAGAGAAATTGTAGGGGAAATTGGACATAAGATTGGGCTTGGCAAAGTGGCAAGGCGCCACTTAGGGCCTTAGTAAGTGACGCCACAAGCAAGGGAAAGGGCTTTGGTTGAAGCGATAAGGGACGAAAGAGGAGTTTTATTTTGCGCTAAGATGGGCGTTGGTGGGACGGCATGGGGAGACTGATTGGATGAGCTTTAGATATGGTCTAATTCCTTTTAAAATTCGGATAAGGGCATAGGATAATGTTGGATTATTACAATTATTTTGAATGGGTGATAAAGAGAAAAATAAGGGGGAAAAGTGGGATTTGAGAAGGGGATGTGTGTTGGCCGGCAAAGGACTCTTTTGGTGGTATTTTTGGCCAAAGGAAGGAGAGTGAGGCCATTTGTTTTCTTTTCTTTCCAATTGAGCCTCTGCCGAAATTCTTTTCCTCTGTTGACTAAAAACCGAAAGCAACTCTTTTCTTCTTCTTTTATTTTGCCAAAGCCGAAAGCTCCTTTCTCTCTTTCCAATCTTGTTGAGGCCGAATCTCCATCATCAATCTTTTCTTCTTCTTTTGCAAATTCAATCAAAGCTCGAATACACAAGAGACCCTTAACCGATTGTTCACTTTTGCCTAAGCCGAATCCTCTATTTGGTGGCCATAGCCGAATGCTCCTCTACCCCTTTTTGGTGTCAACTTGATCATTTAAGCAGGAGCCGAATCTCTCTATTTCAAGCTAGGATATTCGATTGAGTTGGTAAGGATCTTTCTTGGCCGAACTCTTGTTCTTTTCTTTCTCTAACTGACGATAAATTAAGGCACTAATCTCTTTTAATGTTCTTTGGCTGAAACTATGAAGGAGGTTTCGAGATTCGCCTATAGTAGACTATAAGAGAAGATCTTCGGGATTTTAATAATCCAAGGTAAGCCATATATGGTATTCGGCAAAGGGCCATTTTCATAGATTTGTACAAAAAGGTTGACCCTGGTATGTACCATGTAGGATTTCGACATCTTCATAGTCAAGTGACTATTTTGGATTTGGAATCGCAAGGTAAGTGAATGTGAATATTCGCCATATTGGTCATTATGTTAGCGAATCTAACTATGGTTATTTAGGGCGCTTGATAGTGGTGTACAAGGATTTTAGGATTTCGATGAACTCGTTAATAAATCGTGTGTAGCCCCACACTAAATCTTAATAGATTTTGGAAATGTTTTAATATATGTGTTAATGAAAGTATGTGAGCGTGGCTAAAGGTACCATACAATGGTACGAATATTCAGTACATAATCTTTAATATTACGTCAAAAATGTTATGAACATGTGAAATATGGCACATAAGTGAATATTGATAAGAATGTGAAATAAGGAAAAAGCATGATATTTGTATGATTTGTATGACATGGGGCATATGGGTGTTATTTTAAGGAAGTGATCTGGTGGTTTTACCACGAAACAGTGACTCATGTCACATAATCTAAATGTGGTGACTTATGTCACAAAATATTATCTGGTGGCTATGCCACAATTTATAAAGGCGATGTGCTAGTCGTCTGCAGTGATTGCCTTCGATGATATGTAGCAGATGGAGGGTCGACTTAGTAGTCCCCACGGTGTGATGCTTGGTACGGGTGATGTGTAGCGAGATGGTTATCTAGGTTTGCGTTCGGATTGCATCATTATCTATAATTGCTATATATATATGTATGAACTGATATGCCTAAATCGTTGGGACTTTGTGTTAGTGGTTATACAATTGAGTCCGTTTGACTCACCCTGTTGTGGGATATCTTTTAGGTGACACCGAGTAAATGGATCGAATTGGCGGGAGCTTAGTGGTGGCCATGCTCATCTCAGAGTTATTTTATTTTCGTTGTTTTTATATTTAAGTATTTTGGATTTATTTCGAGTTTTGCTATGATGTAATATGGCTATTATTGTTAACTGTTTTAAGTATGCGTTTAATCCGGTTTATCATGATACGATCATTATCAAATCAAAGGTTAAACAAATTTTTCTTAAAATCAAATTTTAGATGTTTTGACACCTAATCACAGTCGATCTTCAATTTGCTATTAAACTCTAAAAACCCGACAATACTTTTAACTTATTGTTTACAAAAACAACATCGTTTTCAATTTAGACTCAATACAAATCAAATGTTCTTCAAAATCACACAATTTTTTTCCAAAGTAACAAACAAGTTTTAAAATGTTTTACTCAAGAAGCATGCCAAATCCGGTCAGGGCTCGTGGGCCGAGTTTGGGGTGTTTCATGTTGTATTTTGGTTATTCTGATTTTGATGGTAAGTTGTTTCATACGTTATATCTGATATATGTTCTGCATACATGACATACCGCATACACGAATTATTATGCCATATTGCATGGGTATGATGGGAGGAGGGGGAAGGCATTTTAGACTATCACCAGTGGTTTTGACCACACAGTGGGTTGGCCCCGCTTTCTATATATTATTTTGACTAAGTCTCAATGGTTTTGACCACCAGTGGTTTGGTACCACATATTGCTATCTTTGTGACTCGTCCCTGTGGTTTGGCACCACCGTGGGTTGGCCCCACATATTGATACGGGATTGTCATCAGTGGTTTTGACCACATTGTGGGTTGGCCCTACAAATATTATTGTGACTACAGTCACCAATAGTTTTGACCACACCTTTATTATTGTGACTACGGTCACCAGTGGTTTTGACCACACTGATATTATTTGTGACTACGGTCACCAGTGGTTTTGACCACACGGGGTAGAAACAGGAGTACGAATGGTTAGGTTTTGTGTTGCATGACTTGCATGTTGACTTATTAAATTGTGTACAGGCATTGTTATTTTCGGGATGGGGGTTTATACACTGAGTCTCAGTGACTCACCCCTTCCTTTACATTTTTCCAGGTGATTCATAGATAGCGGATGCGGAGCCGGGGAGGACTCGAGGTGGCCATGCTCATTACTTTTCGGGTTTTGTTTTAAATTACTACTTTGGTTACATACTTTAAATTTGGTTTTCGAATTGTAATAAGGCCAATATAACTTTAGCTTTGGTATTTTATTTGGTTTAGCTTTAATTTGATTACTACCTCTTATTATTAAATGTTCAATATGGGATTTTCCTAAAATGATAATAAACCGATTCTTATTCAAAATTGCTTAAACTCGATTTTCACAACAAATACAATTTTATTCAAACTAATAACAACTTTGTAAAATGGGCATTAGATGAATCGGCTTTTATAAACAAACCACAAAAAGTGAAGTTTCAAAAAGAATACGAAATTTTTAACAAACGCACAGTTTTTAGACATTCCTTTCACGTGACAATCTGATCGTAACATCTAGGCTGAGTTTGGGGTGTTACAATTGTGGTATCAGAGCCAGGTTCAAAAACTCGGCTGTGGGTTTGGGTTCAAAAAAATGTTTTCAAAGGATGGTTTAGAAAAATATATATCTCTTTTCTGGAAGTATGGCACCCGAGTCTCTGGCACCAAATCCGTAAGTTTCCTTTTTATTATATTCTATTATATGCTGAATGATTGTATTTATTCTGCGATGTGTGGATGTGATGCTTGAATATAGGAATTGTATGTATGTGTGGAACATATTTGTTTTCTTCGGTGTTAGTTAGTTGGTTATGTGAAGGGGTTCCAAGATTTAGTTAGAAAGTATATTAGTGTTATTAGAATTAGAGTGCACAGCGTGGACGTAGTGTTGTAAGTTAGGATGTACGACTGTTGGTTAGTTGGAAATTTCGAGGACGAAATTTCTTTAAGGAGGGTAGATTTGTAACATTCTAAAATTGGGCCTAGCAGGATTGGGCCAATGGGCCTTGAGCGTAGTAGTGTTTAAATTTTTGGGGAACAAGAGATCGGCTTAAATGCAAGTTGGACCTATTAGATAAGTGATTTTGGAAGGTTAGAGGGCTTCTATAAAGTCTCAAGATCAAACTTTGGATTTAGGGAAATTTTGGTTTTAGGCAGAAAAAAACCCTGAAAGTTGGCGAGTAGGCCTTAAGAATAAAATGTGGAGGAAAATGACACAAGTGGAGTGTGTGGTGTAGTGGCAAAGTGATGCCACATAGGAGACAAGAGGGTGACGCCACAGGGAAGGAAGGAGGTTCAAGGTTCAAGTCTTGGCTTTTGCATTTTGGTTTTCTTTTTACTTGGACCTCAGAATTTAGCTATAGATTTATATTTAGTTGCGCATGGTTTAAGACACAAGAGGAGTTTGTGGCTTAGTGGCAAGTGGTGTGTTGAGCTATTGAAGGGAGCAAGGGTTAGAATCTCGTGACAAGCAATGGAGTATTTATTTTGCGGATTGGACGGTAAGAGTTTCAGTTGAATTTAAACTCTACTGACGAAGGGATAGCACATCGGAAAGACACAAAGAATGAAGGTGAAGAGCTAGCTATATAAAGAGTAGCCTAGGAGGAGAGTAAACATACCTTGGAGGCCGTTTGGGCACTAGAGTAGCCGGAGCGCGGTTTAGCAATAGACTCCTATCAGGTGTGTACTTCTCTACTCTAGCTATAAATGCAAGTCTTGAAGTGCGATCCACGACATTAGTAGCCACACGAGCGTGGGAGCGCACGTGTGGGGCTTCGACGTGATAGTTGAGGCCATCAGTAGTATTCTTGTGGGTTGGGGCTGCTTGGGCCATGGTGGGCCGAAATGGGCTCAATGGGCCCGTGGGCCCATATGAGTAAATTGTATCATGATATAGTATATAGTGAACTAGACTAGGGAACTTATATCGTGGCTAGATTTGTCTTTGGGTGGGCCACACGAGCGTGTGGGCTCGAGTGGGCCAAAATCGAGTTTTAGGCCCAATATTCCAGTGACAATCGGAAATGGTAGCCGAGTCGCTCGAGCAACATTAGGCCTTCGGAAAGGCCATTGCAGGTGCGTAATTAAGAAAATACCCTTGGTGGGTAAATTACCAAAATACCCTTGGTAGGTAAATTACTATTATACCCTTAGGGTTGATTAGCTTGATTATGTTGTATTTTTGTTATTCTGATTATGATGGTAAGTCGTTTCATACGTTATATCTGATATATGTTCTGCATTCATGACATACCTCATACACGAATTATTATGCCATATTACATGGGTATGATGAGAGGAGGGGGAAGGCATTTCAGACTATCACCAGTGGTTTTGGCCACATAGTGGGTTGGCCCCACATATTGATACGGGTAAGTCACCAATGGTTTTGACCACATTGTGGGTTGACCCCACAAATATTATTGTGACTACGGTCACTAATGGTATTGACCACACATTTATTATTATGACTATGGTCACCAGTGGTTTTGACCACACCGGTATTATTTGTGACTACGGTCACCAGTGGTTTTGACCACCAGTGGTTTTGACCACACGGGGTAGAAACAGGAGTACGGATGGTTAGGTTTTGGGTTGCATGACTTGCATGTTGACTTATTAAATTGTGTACGGGCATTGTTATTTTCGGGATAGGGGTTTATACACTGAGGCTCGGTGACTCACCCCTTCCTTTACATTTTTCCAGGTGATTCATAGATCGTGGATGCGGAACTGGGGCGGACTCGAGGTGGCCATGCTCATTTCTTTTCGGGTTTTGTTTTAAATTACTACTTTGGTTACATACTTTAAATTTGGTTTTTGAGTTGTAATAAGGCCAATATAACTTTAGCTTTGGTATTTTATTTGGTTTAGCTTTAATTTGATTACTACCTCTTATTATTAAATGTTCAATATGGGATTTTCTTAAAATGATAATAAATCATTTAATAAATCATTTGGTTTAGCTTTTCAATATGCTCATTGTATTAATTGTATTTGGTCACATACATGCAAAGGGATACACGGCCTGATCACACACCCATACAATTGTCTGTGTGTCACACACAGCCTAGACACACACCTATGTGCCTACCCGTGTAGACAAAAACAAGGCTATTTGCCAAGTTCATTCATCACCCTAACTCACTCAAGCATAATTCATACTCAACCAATCCAACCATATACTCTACACACTTAGGAATAACCTTTCATTCCATTGATTTATTGTAAAAATTCATTTACTATAGCAATGTACAAAAGATTTCATCTAGAAGAAGCCAACACATTTGGCCAAAGTAACAAAACAATTTACTTAGTCTAGCCCCTATACATGCCATTGCCAAACTAAAAATGCTAATTCTAGGTATACCGAGATGAGCTGATAGTGTAGGTGGTTTTCCAATTATCTTCGTATCCCCACCCGGCTCTTTGACACTATAAAACAAGGGAAAATAAAGGAAGTAAGCTTAAAGCTTAGTAAGTTTACATGTAAACAATAAACCTCATAGCATGTACTAATCAATAATTAGTATTTCATAATTCAAGATCATGCTTACTCATTCATCTCTTACCACATTTCAACCATATCACAACATAATGCTCAGATTTATTAACATATATTCCTACACTTATCACCACAAGATCACATGATACAACACATAATAATTTCACAATAAATCATTCATAGCAATGCCAAACACTCGGTGGTTTCGCACTTAGCCCACCATTAATCTTTAACAGGGTGATATCACACATAGCCCACCAATAAGAATATTTACGGTGGTATTGGACATAGCCCACCAAATGATAATACAAACAATGGTATCGTACACAGCACATCGTACAAGAATAATATGATGGTATCGTACATAGCCCACCAACAAGAATAATTAAGGTGGTATCGCACACAGCCCACCATTAATTACTACGGGTAATATTCCACACTTATATATCTAATTCAACTTTCATACGGAAATTATTCATTATCTACCAATCCAATTCATTTGAATCATATATATTCTCAATCTTACAATGCACCAATAAGTAACAACATGTATATTTAAGATGCATCGTTTACACATAAACTTACATCGGTGCAAAACGTGTTAGTTTGCAGTTTAATCAGAAAGCTTACCTTTTCCCCAGTCAAGGTTAACTCTACACTCTTCTTGATCTATAACATCAAAATTTCACTCATTCAATCATTTTACAACCACATTACATCATAATCTCTACTTAGGTAAAAATGACCATTTTGCCCTTGTACTACGGTAAAAATTACGATTTTTCCACTAGGCTCGTAAATCATTTTTCATCACTTTTTGTCTTTAAACAAGCCTAGCTAAAAATTTATTACTCTTACAACTACTCATAATTCCAACTATTTCATGCATTTATTGCACATTTTCAATCTTTGCATTCAGGTCCTATTTAGGTGTTTTCATGCTAACACCTTTCACAAGAGTTGTTTCTCATCTCACTAACATCCATTTTCTTCCATAAAAACTCAGCAAACATCATGAACACTCTCATGGCAAGTCCCTATACTTTCAACCATATTGCAAATTAGTCCCCTCATTAGCTAGCTTAAGCTCTAGGGACTCCAAAAGTACAAAAATCATCAAAAATAATCATCAAAAGGACTTACTTGCAAGGATGAGATGTAGCTGAAAATTTCAAGCTTCCAAACTCTTAAGCTTGCTGATATTTTTGGTGGGAGAAGAAAAGAAAATGAAATGATGATAGCCTTTGTTTATTTTATCTTATTTTATTCATTTAGTCAACTAATGTTACCAACCCTTGTCAAAATTTTAATCCCCTTGTCCCCTTGGTCGGGCATTACCTTTAGGAAAGCATAATTTTACTTTAAAGACCTCCATTTTAAATTCTATAACTATTAGACACCTCTAGCTTGTACTTTGAAACTTTCACACTTCATGTGATTTAGTCTTTTTTCTCAATTAAGCCTACAATCGCTAATATTAAAGCACCAAAATTCTCATGCATCATTATAAACATATTATAACACATAAAATATTATCAAAATTATTTTCCTCAATCTCGAATTAGTGATACCAAAACCACTATTCTGACTAGCCCCAAAATTGGGCTATTACAGTGCCAATTAAGGGGTATAGTAACTTGTACCACACGACCGATCACACGCCTGTGTGTGAGACCGTGTGGAGCATACTGACTTCACTTCAATTTCAACACCAGGGGACACACTGACATATATACGAGTGTGTCGATCTAGGGTCAATTAAAGCAATCATATTATTATCATAAAGAGAGAATGTACCAGAATAACATCTAGGGACGACGCTTCTTTGTGAGTGCGAATAGCATAGGCTCTAGCAGGTGCTTTGGTCCCGGATCTCACAACATAATCCCTAGTTATACCTCTACCACTGGATACATTTCCTAAATTTCTCAGTGGTCTCCCTCTCATAGTTATATTGCTCGATCATACATTTTGAACTTTTTCCTTTTTAGATAACTCTGGGCAGTCTCAAATAAATGATCTAGCGAACCACATTTGAAGCAAGCTTTAGTACTTTTATTCCAGCATTCACCAAAATGTCTTCTCCCGCACTGTTGGCACTCGGGTTTCTTATTTCTCACACTTTCAACACTTGAGACGGATGTAGCTTGAGCTTTAGGATTCACAATTTGATTTCCACGATCTCTATTATGATATCCCACTGATGCATTAGATCTATTTTATGAATCTCGAAATATCTTTGATGAAGAATGAGAAGGTTTATTTATCGGTCTTTTCCTCAAATCTCTAACCTCTGAATTAGCTTTCTTTTTTTCTTGGCTAAATTATTCGATTTTGCAAGCTCGGTCAACTAACAGAACAAGTTCTTTTAAATCTAAAATCCCAAAAAAAAGTTTAATGTATTCGTTCAGCTCATCAACAAACCGCTTGCACATTATCTCTTCAGTAGAAACATACTCTCAAGAATATTTACTTAACCTTACGAATTCTCTTTCATTTTCTGTCACGGTTATTCGGCCCTGTTCAACTATAGAAACTCTTTATGCTTTTGATTAATGAACTGCTGACTTATATATTTCTTTCAAAACTCCGTCTGAAAGAATTTCCAGTTCACTAGCTCTCTCAGTACTACAGACACCAAGGTATTCCACCATTGATACACAGATTCTCTCAAAAGAGAAATAGCACACTTTAAGCATTCAACTTTTAACACCCCTTACCCGTATCTGTCGTCGGAATAGGGTACGAGGCATTACCAAGCTTAATCACATATAATCGATCATTTTTGAGTCAAAAAACTCCATTCAAGTTTAAAAATTTTCATTCATAATCATATTGTCCCTAATATGGGCCTACGAGACCCAAAACATACTTTGGAAGCGGTCCGAGACTAAACCGAGAACTTTGGAAAACATTGAAAAATTTATTAAAAATATGGGCACAAGCCCATGTCCAAAGTTGTGTCCTTCTCACAGCCATTCACATGCTACACTTTTCTTATTTAATCATCACACACTCATTCACCCAAATCATGGATCTCATAAATTGCATCATCACAAATATATAACTTGAATAATACTAGCCAACATCAATGGCCTTATAAAAAATGAACTACTAAATATTAAAGGCCAAAATTTTAGGCCAAACCAATTGTGACACATATAAATGACTAAGTCCCCTATACATGCCATAAACTTAAGAGGTTTGCATTCACTTTTACCCCATGATGATAGCTTGATAGTGTGATAACATCTTCGGCGATCTCCAACTCGAGCTAGCATACAGCCCTATAAGATATGGGAAAGGAAGGGGAGTAAGCTACAAAGCTTAGTAATTAAGTATGTAAATAATAAGTTATTTATTAATAGGCTTGTATAAATCTTCACAATATGTTCTCAAGATAATACAATCATAATTGTACATAGTTTCACTATTTTTGCATGTTCAACTCAAGGTGTCTACTTGAGTCACAATCACTAAATTATTTATATCTTGAGGTAAAAAAATTAAAATTGAGATTCACTAATTTTATCTGAAACTAGACTCACATATCTTCTTACCATAAAGATTTTAGACTTTTTGGTTTAGCCAATAAGTACAATTTATTCTTTAAAGTCACCCCTATTTTGCTATCTGACAGTTCTGACTCCTCTTCACTAAAAATATATTATCTCATCGTAAAAAATTTGAATAATGTTTCTGTTTATTTCTCTTGAAATTAGACTCATTAATAAATTTAATCATATAAATTATAAACCATAATTATTTTTTAAAATTTTAATAATTTTCCAAATTCAGATGTGGGATTCCAAATTCATTACGACTGTCTTACAAAAATTAAAATATCTTAGAATGTAAAATTCTTTTGCCTAAACAGTTTCTTTTATATGAAAATAGACTCAATAATATTTAATGTAATATCTTATTCAACCTCTAATTCGATTTCCACCATTTTTGGTGGTTTTTCAAAGTCACATAACTGCTATTGTCCAAAATTGTTTTATTGCTAATTTTACTCTTTCATGTTTTCTTTGTATTAACTTTCATTTACACACACATAACACCAAGCATGTCCATAGCTATCCATTCCAATAGCTAGTCATTATCAAATATTTACAAGTCTTCATAGTCATACTTACTCCACATCTATCTTACCAAAGTTAGATCACATATCGAGCACATTGCTCATGAATATATATATATACACATGCACCTGCACTCATTCATCACATAGTCACAATCATTTACACTTAGTCATTTCCCGTTGAACACATCAGAATATTAATGGATACATCTAAAATTTGCACATAAGTGCCACACTTGTAGCTAAAGATACTTCATATCACACTTTTCACATAGGCTTGCTCTCGAGCTAATCACATTCACGGGTCTGCTCACACAAGTTGTCGGTCATACATAACTACTCAGTGCTACTCACACAAGCTGTTAGGTATCCGTAACACATGTCAGATTACCCATTACTGAGTAGAACTTGCAAGACCAAAGACCTGTTTCACATAGTCACAATCTCATATAGATTTCACATAGGTCCCTAGTAAAATGTCACTTGTATCCTATTCTATTTCTAAGGTTCAATCGGGAAATTTCTCACATTTCGATGCTTTTTTAATTTCGTTCAATATTTAGCCACATCTCATAAACTATATCAAAATATGAAAACGTAAGTAAAAATGATGCATTATTTGCATACAAACTTACCTCGGTAGCACAATCGGTGAAAAGGACTTATTTGTCAGATTCTTTGTTTTCCCCCGTTCTAAGTATGAATCTCATTTTCATTGATCGATAACAACCCATTTAACTCATTTATTAATCCTTCTACTCAAATTAGCCTAAATTCACATTTTGGCTAAATTATAATTTTACCCCTAGAATTTATTGTATTTACACTTTTGCCCCTAGGCTCGTAAAATGATTTTTATTCAATTTCCTTGTATTTTAAGCCTAGAAGAGCCATTTTCATAACTATAGCAGTCCACAATTTCCATCTATTACGCACTTACACACATTTTACAATTTTTTACAAACTAGTCCTTTTTGACAATTTCACCGAAAATCACTTAGTAAAAGTCATTTATTACACACCGAGCATTCATATTCTATCATTAAACATCAAAACACATGCATTTATCATATGGTTAAATTTTCAAACATCAACCTTAGCTCAAATAAATGGTAGAAATAGAGATACCGTGTTACGAGGATTTCAAAAACGTAAAAATCATTAAAAACGGGGCCAGAATGGACTTACAATCGACCCTGGAAGCTTGGAAAACCCCGGCCATGGTTTCCATTTGTGAAATTCGATCATTGGGTTGAATATGGGCAAAAATTGGCTTTTAATTTTGTTTATTTAATCATTTAATCACTAAATGACCAAAATGCCCCTAACTTAAAAATATTCTATTTCACCTATTTCATGTCCATTTTTGTACAAAAATTAACCAATGGTATAACTACCATTTAAGGACCTCCAATTTAAAATTTCATAACAATTGGACACCTTTGTCATGTAGAACTCAACTTTTGCACTTTTTACAATTTAGTCCTTTTGACTAAATCCGAGTGCCTAAACGTCGAAATTTTCGAACAAAATTTTGAACAAATCATTCTGTGAAATTTTGGACCATAAAAATATAATAAAAATAAATTTTTCCTCATCAAATTTGTGGCCCCGAAACCATTGTTCTGACTAGGCCCAAGTTCAAGCTGTTAGACAGCTAGCGTACAAGAAAGTTCATCAAACACTAGGATTCTATTTTCAAGCCAAAAATTGGCTCTCTCAAAATCATCATTAACATTAGATCTGAACTCTTTAGCCTCGTGTTTACGAATGTTATCAACTGGAGACTTCTTCAATCTTCAAAGCTCAACTCATTGAGGAGCTACAGGAACAGATTGGGGATTAGGAGGGGGTGGAGGTTGTTGATCAGCGGTATTCATTCAAATATATTGAGTGAACCACTCATTCATCATTTGGAAGAAGGCTTTTCCAACCTCTCCTCTCTGGCTACCCGTCATGAGACTAGAATTAGATGGTGTTGTCCCTTGCGCGGGAGCAGGTGCATTACTTTTAACCTCATCACCTATCGCTCGATTGGGATCCATTTTCTATATAAAAATACATTTTTAAATGTTAGGAGTCATCACACTATCACAATTTATATATGGCATGTATAGCTAGACTCTCGCACGCATTACATTAGTCCTAAAATTGACTAAACCGTAGCTCTGATACCAAAGAATGTAACACCTATCACCCGTATTCAATGCCGAAATAGGGTTACTGAGCATTACCAAACTTACAACACTTTTAAACATACATTTCATATACAATTTAATCATAAATAATCATAGTGTCCCTTAAACGAGCCTACAGGGCCTTAAACATGCTTTGATAGTGGTTAGGGACTAAATTGGATACTTGATAATTTTTTTTGAAACTTAGAAAATTTTGCTTCAAACAGAGGACACACAGCCATGTTGCCAGGTCGTGTACCAGACACGCCCGTGTGAAAACAGGGGTACATACTGACTTGGGTCACACAACCAACCACAAGCCCGTGTGTCTAGCCCGTGTTCCCTTTGAAGTGGCCACACACGTCTATGTGCCAGGCCCAAACCTATAGGGAA
Source organism: Gossypium rotundifolium (assembly GCA_025506655.1). Classification (NCBI taxonomy): domain Eukaryota; kingdom Viridiplantae; phylum Streptophyta; class Magnoliopsida; order Malvales; family Malvaceae; genus Gossypium; species Gossypium rotundifolium. The sequence continues at coordinate 47,992,132 of CP106732.1, read as the reverse complement.
TACTACTTATGCAACACAACCAAGTCACACGCCCATGTGCTAGATCGTGTGGAGCATCCTAACTTCACTTCAATTTCAACATCAAGGGACACACGACCATGTATCATGACCATGTGTCATACTCGACTGAGACACATGCCCGTGTTGACAAAATTAGGCTATTTACCAAGCCATTTTGCCATCCATTTTGCACATACCTAAACCAACCCAAATGGTACCAAATCATAGCATAAATAACATCCAATTCAGCCACATTTAAGACTAATCCATACCATTTTCAATACCAACATTAAACATTCTTATAACTCAGGTTTAACTCAGCCAAAACCTACTCAAATGCATATACCAATCAACTACTTTAACCATTACCTCATATACCCCATTTTAGTACCAATTCACTAGCAAGATACCAATTCCACAAACTTCATAATATGGTCATTCACATTTCCATAAAAAAACTCAAATATCAACATATATGAACATATAAGCACATAACCCAAATCACCAAATTAAGCCAAATCTCATGGCTATATTTACAACTTAAAATATAGACATTAATGTCAAAACCAATTTTTAATTTGGAAAATAGGGATCAACTTTAAAAACAAAAATAGAGTCGCCACAAATCTTTTTTTTTGAGGTGTGATTGGGTCACCTTGAAATTGATCATCTTAATAAAAACATTTTGATTTATTAAAACAATGATTTTGGTTTACAAAATTCAAGAAAACGGGTTCAAGAGTCGGTTACGCACGAGGAAGGATTAGCACCCTCATAACGCCCTAAATTGGTACCAAATTGATTAATTAATGTCTTAATGTCAAAAATTTGAAAAGATTCTAAAATATGACCCTTTTGATTTTTTCTAAACTTATAACCTTTAATAAGACATCCAATTATTTAGATAAAAAAAAGTCGAATCTCAGTAAGTGTAACATCCTAAAAATTGAGTATCGATATGTTGCATGTTTTTGGTGCTTAGCTTGTGAATGATTCAATTTGTGTGCTTAAAATAGTCTTGAGAAGGCTCGGGATTTATTCAGAATTAGAATAAATTTTAGTAATGAGTACTTTATTGAAGTGGATTAAGTGACCTTGATGTTTAAGGAAATTAAGTGTCAAAAACTAGCATAAGATGAGCTAGTAGTAAAGTGGAGTTGGCGCTATAAGTGTTGCTTGAGGGAAGAGGTTCGAATCTTTATGAATGCATTTTGTGACATTTATTTTTGCTCTTTCCTAGCAAGTGTCGGCCAAGCATCAAATTTTTGGTAAGTTAAACTTTTATTTTTATGGTAAGTTGGCTAAGAGAAAAGGCAAGTACAAACTTAAGGTAGGGAATCATGAGAATATGGCATGTAGGGGGGACACAAGGCATATCTTAAGGGTTATGTTTTGGAAACTTAGAATGGCTAACTTGTCTATGAACTTGGATGGCTTTGTGGACTAAAGGGGAGCCGAATTTTGGTGGTAAGCTTTGGGTAAGGATGGTAGCTAGATAGAATCACATTTGGTTAATTTTTGCTCTCCCAAAACACCTTTTTCCTCTCATCTTTTTCTCTCTTAGCCAAATGTGCCATATGCTTGGAGAAAGCAACTTTGTTTTATTTCATTTGGTCATTTTTGCCAACCTCTCAAGTGCTTCATTTTGTGCTTCTCTCCTAGTGCCGAAATCATCAAACACAAAAAGACCATTTCTTTTTCTGCTTTATTCCCCATTGCCTAATGCACATTGTTCCAAACCTTACTTTTTGCTCTTTTCTCACCCTTGAAAACCGAATCATAAACATCTCATCTCTATTCTCCTTTCTTCTCCATTTTACTCATCTTTCGAACACATTTTTTTTCCTTCTTATTTCTTCCATGGCCGAATGTTAGAGACCACCTCCATAGCCAAAATTATTTTTCCATTACCATTAAATCATAGCCAAATCTTCTTTTCCTCATAGACTTTATTCTCGATAATTTCTTCTATTCAACTTTGGACAACAGGTAAGAATCATCTTCCTTGTTTTCTTTTGCTATTTGGTCACCTTGGCCGAATCTTTAGGTTGGCTTAGAAGAGCCTTTAAATCGATAATCATTCATCCTCTTAGATGATTTCCTTTTGTTTTTTTTAGTGATATAGTTGAGGGCCGAATCACCATCTCATCAAAAGTTATCTTGAAGTTATTCAAGTTCGGATCATTTATCAAGGTAAAGAAAAGGGAACTCTTCATGGATTTCATGATCACCCTCGATATTATCAACAATTTTCAATTGGGTTTGTTATAACTGAAAGTTTTATATAGGGATCCGTTGGATATCACTTGAAAAATTTAAGGTAAACAAGATAGGGTCAAAAAAAGTGGTGAATATTGATTGAAAGAGGGGCGATTTTGCTATTCCCTCTAAATTCAAGCGAAGGGCTATTTCAGCAATCTCAGACTTTCCACCGGGTTATGGACCCTCATTCGAGGAGAATCGATTATTCGATGTTGTTCATAGTTCGGAGCCATTAGCTATTCGGGATTTTTCATCGAGTTGTGAACTGTCAACCGGGGAGAAACGAAAAATTGTTGTTGTTCGAGATTTCGAGGGTAAAGATCTAGATGCTTATCTTTAGCATAGATTTATATTAAGTATTAGTGTTCTAATCAAGCATGACACGTATTTAGGTATCGACGAGTGGGAAAGTATAGTTCTCACCGTAATCAGGTGTGTAATTTCACATTTATCACATGGGTTAGATGTTATATCGTAAGCATTAGAATAAAAATCGTAAAGTTGGTAAAATTAAAAAATATGGTATATTAACACTTTTTGTGTAAATGCATGAAATCGTTATTAAAGTCGTGGAAATTATAGAATCGCCCTCAATGGGCTAATTTCATAAAATGTAATTTTTGGGCCTCATGTGCTTAATGCGTCGAATTGCTAAATTTCTTAATGGGCCGAATTGTTAGATTGCTTAAGGAGCCGATTTGATAAATTACCATATGGGCCAAAAATGAGAAATGGGCCAACTTGTAGTATGTGCCTTATGTTGAAATTATCATATGAATATTGTTATGCCTTGTATATGTATACATGATTGCATGGGTTGGGATAAAATTGAAGAGAAGTTTTGGTGGCTCTACAACAATCTAGTTCGGGTGGCTCTGCCACAATCTAGTTCGGGTGGCTTTGCCACAAACATTTTAAATGGCTTTATGCCTGCGATTTGTGTGTTGGCGGGGTGGGTTGACTTGATCCCCACGGGTGTGTTGGTTGGTACGGGTGGTGTGTAGTGGATGGAAATTTGGGCTTGGTTGGGAATTGCATTTCACATGCATTTTTTTTAATTACTATATTGTTAAATTCGTAAATGGGCTCAAGGCCAATAAAATGCTTTGATGATTTGGCCCAGTGGACTTGGTAAATGGGTTACACAATGAGTTCTAAGTAACTCTCCCCATTTTCTTACCCTTTTCAGGTAATCATAATTGATGGAGGCTTGGGCGAGGATGACTTCATGAGGGCCATACTTTAAATGATAGTTTTGATGAACTTTGAATTACTCTTTAAGTATTTTTACTTAATTAATTTTTTTGATTGTGATGTAATAAGGCCTTTGGTATTATTTTTATGGATTTTACTCGTGGGTGGCTTTTAATATGTTTTAGATACTAAAAGGAGGCTATTTTAATTTTATAAATGTTTTCTTTAATTTACATATAATTAAAGGGTTTTTCCTAAAATCACTAACTCGTAAGAATTTTTGTGAAAACTCTTTTATGAATTCATTTTCAAATTCCTTTTGAGTTCTTTTAAACTTCTTATAAAATTTAATCAATCATTTCTCGAGATCAAATTATAAACTCCTATATTTTAAAATTCATAGATTTCAAATTAACCATAGTTTTTATAAGCTCCATCTCCAAAATAGTTTTTGAAGACCTGTTTTCCTTAAATCATTTGATGGCTAGATGTATGTACGATTTGTGTGGCATACCAAGTCTGGTCTTAACGCATAGACTGGGTTTGGGGTGTTACATTTTATGGTAACAGAGCCAGGTTGAAAACTCGGCTGTGGTTTGGGTTTAACAATAATTTTTGTTTAAAACTATTTAAATTTCTAGATTTCATGTTTTAAAGGTAGTATGGCGCCACGAGCATCCGGCACCAAGTCAAGTAAGTATTTGTTTATTAAATTTTTATTATTGTGATATGATCATAGGAACAATCTAGAAGTTTTATTTTTAGGTGTTGAAAACGGTAGAGATCGAGACTATAGGATGTGATTGCGAAAATAACTCTATCTCTTATATCTCATAAAATATCGTTAATAAAAACTGAAATAGTATTCTGATTCATAAAACTTGTAATCAGATTAAACCGAAATAGTCAGTATGAGCACTAGAGGACGTGGACGTGGACGCGATAGACGTGGACGTGGACGTGGACGCGATAGACGTGGCCGTGGTAGAGGACGAGGTGCTAGGGTTACGTCTGAAGTGCCAGGTCATATGCCAGAAATGGACGCACCTGCGTCACCCGGGAGTGAGTCTAGATCACATGACAATACGAGAGAGGACAATGCTTTAACTCAAGCAATGTTGCGAGTCCTAGAAAGGGTTGCTGGGACTAGAACTGGCCCAGCAATTCGTGGATTAATATCGGAACGACTTAAATCAAGTGGTGCCGAGGTTTTTAGAGTTGTCTTCGGTGTAGCTCCGAATGTTACGGAATATTGGCTCAAGGTTGTAGAGCGGATTATGGATGATCTGGAGTGCACCGTCGAGCAGAAACTGAGAGGAGCGGTGTCCTTGCTAAGGGTCGAGGTGTATCAATGGTGGCTTACAGTTCGAGAAGGCACTGAGGCTGCATTTGTCACTTGGGATTTCTTCAAAGCTGCTTTTCAAGGGAAGTATGTAGGGACAAGTTATGTGGATGCCCGGAGGAAGGAATTCCTGAATCTGGTTCAAGGAAATAAGACGGTGGCAGCAACTTATGAGGCAGTATTTCTACGCTTGAATTGTTATGCTTGGACTATAGTGCCAACGGATCATGAGCGCTGTGTACGCTTTGAAAATGGGCTAAATGATGAATTGTGGGTACTGATAGCTCCACAATAAGAAAGGAATTTTGCCACAATTGTGGAGAAAGCCAAGATATCTGAAGAGGCTAATAACTCAGAATGATAGAACTGGGAAAGAGTCAGAGGCAAGAGGGACATTAAGTACTCGAGTTCTTCTAAAAGGTTACAAAAGAGGCCTCAAAATGATGAGCCAGCTCAATCTAGAGCACCTGTGACTACCAATCAGAGTCGAGACTGTGCCAACTGTAGGAAACGACACCCCGAGAATGCTGAAAGAAAACTAGTGGTTATTATAAATGTGGTTCCAAGGATCATCAATATAAGAATTGCCCTCGACGGACTGCTCTAACTCAGGAAGCTCGTAACCCTGATGCATAGCCAGCCAGAGGCGCTCAACAGCCACCGAGAGGCCGTGGACCAGGTCGTGGTGGTAATGGTGATGGACGTGGTCAAGGTACATCGGGTTGAGGTAATGGCTTTAGAGGTAATGCAGAGGCAAGAAAGTCGGGGTTGGACTATGCGGTCAGGCGTCATGAAGATGGTGATGCACCTGATGTGATAACTGGTACGTTCTTCATCTTTGATGTACCTATTACTGCTTTGATAGATATCGGGTATACCCACTCGTATGTTGCTAGTGCCATATCTGAAAACCTGAATATTAAATCTGAGATTACCGATAAAGAGATGACGGTAATTAATCCTTTAGGACAGTCTGTAATCGTGAATAAATTATATAGAGACGTGCCTTTGAAAATCCAAAAAGAAATATTTTTAGCGGATTTGATGGAATTGCCTTTCGGCGAGTTCGATCTTATTTTAGGCATGGATTGGTTGGTGAAGCACCGGGCACAATTGATTGTGCTAAAAAAATAGATGTCTATAAGGACTGTGGATGATGTGGAAGTAGTAATGAAAGGCGAACGAAGGAACTTTTTGGCAAAATGTGGTATTTATTTTAATGGCAGAGAAGTTGGTGCGAAAAGGGTATGGAGCATTCTTAGCCTTCATTAGTGCTTTGGATGCTAAGGAATTATCGGTAGAAGGTGTGAGAACAGTGAAAGAATTTCTAGATGTCTTTTCTGAAGAACTTCCGGGTCTACCTCCAGATCGGGAAGTAGAATTTGGCATTGAGCTTTTACCCTAAGTGACTCTAGTGTCTATTGCTCCTTACAGAATGGTGTCGAAGGAGTTTGCGGAGCTTAAAGCTCAAATTCAAGAAATGTTGGATCGGGGATTTATCCGACTGAGTGTGTCTCCGTGGGGAGCACCGGTTTTGTTCGTCAAGAAGAAGGATGGGTCGATGCTTATGTGCATTGATTATAGGCAGTTGAATAAATTGACGATCAAGAATAGGTATCCATTGCTGAGAATCGATGACCTATTTGATCAATTGAAATGAGCTTCAGTTTTCTCCAAGATTGATTTGAGATCAGGTTATCATCAACTCAAGGTTAAAGAGGCAGATATTCATAAGACGATATTTCGAACTCGTTATGGACATTATGAGTTTTTGGTGATGCCGTTTGGTTCGACCAATGCACGAGCTGCATTTATGTATATAATGAATCGAGTCTTTCAGCCCTATATAGACCATTTCATAGTGGTGTTCATAGATGATATCTTGGTATATTCGAGGAATGAAGAAGAACATGACTCACATTTGCGCATTGTGTTACAAATATTGCGAGAGAAGTAACTTTATGCCAAATTCAGTAAATACGAATTTTGGTTGAAGGAAGTGACTTTCTTGGGTCATGTGGTGTCATTGAAGGAATAAGAGTTGATCATCTAAGGTAGAGGTCGTGTTGGATTGGAAACCACCAAGTCATGCATGAGATTCAGAGTTTCTTGGGTTTGGCTGGTTACTATAGACTCTTTGTTGAGGGGTTTTCATTGATTGCTGCACCCCTAACTAAGCTATTGGAAAAGGAGTACCGTATGTGTGGACCGATAAACAACAAGAAAGTTTTGAGAAACTGAAAAAGATTTTGACTGAAGCACTAGTACTGATTCAAACTGAGGCTAAGAAAAAGTTTATCATTTACTGTGATGCATCACACACGGGTTTAGGATGTGTGCTGATGCAAGGAGGAAAAGTGGTAGCTTATGCTTCTCGTTAGTTAAGGCCGCACGAAATTAATTATCCTACTCATGACTTGGAGTTGGCTGCGGTGGTGTTTGCTTTAAAGATTTGGAGGCACTATCTCTGCGGTGAGAAGTCGAACATTTATATAGACCATAAGAGTCTTAAGTACCCCCTTACCCAAAAGGAGTTGAACTTGAGACAACGGAGATGGGTGGAGTTGTTAAAGGATTATGACTTCTCAATCGAATACCATCCTAGAAAGGCTAACGTGGTGGCAGACGCTTTGAGTCGTAAGGTAATATCAGAGTTAAGAGCAATGTTTGCTCATCTCAGTTTGTATAAGGATGGCAGTCTGCTAGCGGAACTTCAGGTGAAGCCATTGTGGTTAGAACAGATCAAGGAAAAGAAGTTGTCAGATGAAAAGTTGGGTCCTTTAATGCAACAAGTTGAAAGTGGTATAATAGGGGAATTTGGAATGAACAAGGATGGCGTGTTGTGTTTTGGTGGAAGAGTTTGTATGCCCATGGATTCGGATTTGAGACAAATGATTCTACGAGAGGTGCATAGTAGCCCTTATGCTATGCACCCCAGAGGAAATAAGATGTATCAGGATCTCTGTGAGCAGTATTGGTGGCCAGGTTTGAAGCGAGAGGTTACTAATTTTGTTGGAAAGTGTTTGACTTGTCAACAAGTGAAGGTGGAACATCAATTACCATCGGGTTTATTGCAACCGATAAAGATTCCTCTATGGAAATGGGAACAAATAACGATGGATTTTGTTAGTGGGCTACCCTTAACACCTACTAAGAAAGATTCCGTTTGGGTGGTAGTTGATCAATTGACAAAGACTGCTCACTTTCTACCAGTTTGTACGGATTACTCGCTGCAAAAGTTAGCTAAGTTGTACATAGTGGAGATCATGAGGTTGCAAGGGTTACCAGTGCCTATCATATCGGATAGGGATCCTAGGTTTACATCATGGTTTTGGAAAGCTTTGCATGAGGCTTTGGGAACAAAGTTAAACTTCAGTACTGCTTTTCATCCTCAGTCAGATGGTCAGTCAGAAAGAGTAATTCAGATTTTGGAAGACATGTTAAAGGGTTGTGTAATTGACTTCAGAGGTAGTTGGCAGGATTTCCTACCGTTGGAAGAGTTTGCGTATAATAATAGTTACCAATCTAGTATCCAAATGGCGCCTTATGAAGTGTTTTACAGTCGTAGGTGTCATACCCCAACTTGTTGGACTGAATTGGGGGAACGGTAGTTGTTGGGTCCTGAATTGGTATCTGAGACAAAAGAAAAGGTAAAGGTGATTCGAGCACGGTTAAAGGAAGCTTCAAATAGACAAAAGTCGTATGCGGATCTGAAGCGTAAGGATATTGAATTTGCTGTGGAAGATCAGGTCTTTCTAAAAGTCTCACCTTGGAAGAAGATTTTCAGATTTGGAAGGAAGGGCAAGTTGATCCCTAAGTTCATTGGACCATACCATGTGTTGAAGCGTGTAGGACCAGTGGCCTATCAGCTTGAATTACCTCCGGAGTTGAGTCAGATTCATAGTGTTTTCCATGTTTCTATGCTGAGGTGTTATAAATCGAATCCGTATCTCATAGTACCGATAGAAAAAGTGGAGTTAAGGCCAGACTTCTCTTTCGAGAAGGAACTAGTGAAAATTTTAGACCGTGATGTTAAGGTACTAAGAAAGAAAACTGTGTCGTTGGTTAAGGTTCTATGGCGTAATCACAGAGCGGAGGAAGCTATGTGGGAGCCTGAGGACGCAATTCAGCAACAATATCCTTACCTCTTTTAACTAGGTAAATTTCAAGGATGAAATTTTCTTTAAGGGGGTAGAATTGTAACATCCTAAAAATTGAGTATCGATATATTGCATGTTTTTGGTGCTTAGCTTGTGAATGATTCAATTTGTGTGCTTAATATAGTCTTGAGAAGGCTCGGGACTTATTCGGAATTAGAATAAATTTGAGTAATGAGTACTTTATTGAAGTGGATCAAGTGACCTTGATGTTTAAGGAAATTAAGTGTCAAAAACTAGCATAAGATGAGTTAGTAGTAAAGTGGAGTTGGCGCTATAAGTGTTGCTTGAGTGAAGGGGTTCGAATCTTTAGGAATGCATTTTGTGACATTTATTTTTGCTCTTTCCTAGCAACTGTCGGCCAAGCATCAAATTTTTGGTAAGTTAGACTTTTATTTTTATGGTAAGGTGGCTAAGAGAAAAGGCAAGTACAAACTTAAGGTAGGGAATCATGAGAATATGGCTTGTAGGGGGGACACAAGGCATATCTTAAGGGTTATGTTTTGGAAACTTAGAATGGCTAACTTGTCTATGAACTTGGACGGCTTTGTGGACTAAAGGGGACCCGAATTTTGGTGGTAAGCTTTGGGTAAGGATGGTAGCTAGATAGAATCATAGTTAGTCAATTGTTGCTCTCCCAAAACACCTTTTTCCTCTCATCTTTTTATCTCTTAGCCGAATGTGCCATATTCTTGGAGAAAACAACTTTGTTTTGTTTCATTTGGTCATTTTTGACAACCTCTCAAGTGCTTCATTTTATGCTTCTCTTCTAGTGCCGAAATCATCAAACACAAAAAGACCGTTTCTTTTTCTTCTTTATTCCCCATTGCCGAATGCACATTGTTCCAAACCTTACTTTTTGCTCTTTTCTCACCCTTGAAAATCGAATCATAAACATCTCATCTCAATTCTCCATTCTTCTCCATTTTACTCATCTTTCAAACACTTTTTTTTTCCCTTCTTATTTCTTCCATGGCCGAATGTTAGGGACCACCTCCATAGACGAAATTATTTTTCCATTACCATTAAATCATAGTCAAATCTTCTTTTGCTCATATATTTTATTCTCGATCATTTCTTCTATTCAACTTTGGACAACCGGTAAGAATCATCTTCCTTGTTTTCTTTTGCTATTTAGTCATCTTGGCCGAATCTTTATGTTGGCTTAGAAGAGCCTTTAAATCAATAATCGTTCATCCTCTTAGATGATTTCCTTTTTTTTAGTGATATAGTGGAGGGCCGAATTACCATCTCGTCAAAAGTTATCTTGAAGTTATTTAAGTTCATATCATCTATCAAGGTAAAAAAAAAAAAGGGAACTCTTCATGGATTTCATGATCACCCTCGATATTATCAACTATTTTCAATTGGGTTTGTTATAACCGAAAGTTTTATATAGGGATCCTTTGGAAATCACTCGAAACTTTAAGGCAAACAAGATTGGGTCGAAAAAAGTGGTGAATAGTGATCGAAAGAGGGGCAGTTTCGCTATTCCCTCTAGATTCAAGCGAAGGGCTGTTTCAGCAATTCGAGACTTTCCACCGGGTTATGGACCCTCATCCGAGGAGAATCGATTATTCGAAGTTGTTCGTAGTTTGGAGTCATTAGCTGTTCAGGATTTTCCATCGGGTTGTAAATCGTCAACCGGGGAGAAACGACAAATTTTTGTTGTTCGAGATTCCGAGGGTAAAGATCTAGATCGCTTATCTTTAGTATAGATTTATATTAAGTATTAGTGGTCTAATCAAGGGTGACACCTATTTAGGTATCGACGAGCGGGAAAGTATAGTTCTCACTGTAATCATGTGTGTAATTTCACATTTATCACATGGGTTAGATGTTATACCGTAAGCATTAGAATAAAAATCGTAGAGTTGGTAAAATAAAAAAAATGGTATATTAACACTTTTTGTGTAAATGCATGAAATCGGTATTAAAGTCGTGGAAATTACGGAATCGCCCTCGATCGGGCTCATTTCATAAAAAGTAATTTTTGGGCATCATGTGCTTAATGGGCCGAATTGCTAGATTGCTTAATGCGCCAATTTGCTAGATTGATTAATTGGCCGAATTGCTAGATTGCTTAAGGAGCCGATTTGATAAATTACCATATGGGCCAAAATGAGAAATGGGCCAACTTGTAGTATGGGCCTTATGTTGAAATTATCATATGAATATTGTTATGCCTTGTATATGTATACATGATTGCATGCGTTGGGATAAAATTGAAGAGAAGTTGTGGTGGCTCTACCACAATCTAGTTCGAGTGGCTCGCCAGATCTAGTTCGGTGGCTCACCACAAACATTTTAAATGGCTTTATGCCGTGATTGGTGTGTTGGCGGGTGGGTTGACTTGATCCCATGTGTGTCTTGGTTGGTACGGTGGTGTGTAGCGGATGGAAATTTAGGCTTGGTTGGGAATTACATTTCACATGCATTTTTTTAATTACTATATTGTTAAATTCGTAAATGGGCTCAAGCCCAATAAAATGCTTTGATGATTTGGCCCGATGGACTTGGTAAGTGGGTTACATAATCGAGTTCTAAGTAACTCACCCCATTTTCTTACCCTTTTCGGTAATGATAATTGATGGAAGCTTGGGCCTGGGATGACTTCGAGGGCCATGCTTCAAATGATGGTTTTGATGAATTTTGAATTACACTTTAAGTATTTTTACTTAATTAATTTTTTCAGCTTGTGATGTAATAAGGCCTTTGGTATTATTTTTATGGATTTTTACTCGTGGATGGCTTTTAATATGTTTTAGATACTAAAAGGAGACTAGTTTAACTTTATAAATGTTTTCTTTAATTTACATATAATTAAAGGGTTTTTCTTAAAATTACTAACTCGTAAGAATTTCTATGAAAACTCTTTTATGAATTCATTTTCAAATTCCTTTTCAATTCTTTTAAACATCTTATAAAATTTAATCAATTATTTCTCCGAGATCAAAATATAAACTCCCATGTTTTAAAATTCATAGATTTCAAATTAACCTTAGTTTTTATAAACTCCATCTCCAAAATAGTTTTTGAAGACCTGCTTTCCTTAAATCATTAGATGACTAGATGTATGTATTATTTGTGTGGCATACAGTGTCCGGTCTTAACGCATAGACCGGTTTGGGGTGTTACAGTAAGTTATAGCACGACCATTCGAATTTCCCAAACACCAAATATCCTTTGTTTTGTTTTGTTTTTTTTTTTTTTTGAAATCCCTATCTCAAAATATCAAAATGTCACATCCAATAAGTTAGGACGCAACATCTTAAATTCAAAAAGATAGGTTTTTATTTGAAAATCATACATTTTAATTTCAAAAAGGGTATATGATCATTTAGACTTAATGAGAAAAATCAAGCCCGAAGTTATGGCGCCGATTCCTCAAAACTCCAAATGTCAAATATTGCCTTATTTTAAGAATTAAAGTTTTGGATAAAAGTGGCAATTAAGAGAAAGAATAGCATAAAATAACAAATGATACAAGTAAAAAAAAAAATTGAAAATGATATGGCAAAATCTAAAATAGTTAATATATACATAATAAAATAAATATATATTTTAAATAAATAATATAAAACATTTGAATAAAAATGTATAAGGGATAAATTATAATAAGTATATAATGTACCATTTAAAATAGATAATGTACATAATTTAAATAAACAATATATGGAAAATTTTGCCTTAATAATAAAACAATTTAGATGATATACAACATACAAATTTTCAAATAATACATAATATGATTAAGTTAAATAATATATAATATATATATAATATATAACAAATAAAAATAATAATATATATGATAAAACAATTTAACGTAAATAGGAAAAGCAAAAAGAAAAGTAAGTTTAAAATAATTAAAATAAATGAATAAATAATTATTAAGCAAATAAATGGATAAATAAAAATTTAGAAAATGCATAAGTCAACCTAACTCCCACAATATAGGATTCAACGAAATTCCTCCACCAAAATTTAACTCGAACGGAAGCAAATCAAAAAGAAACGAAGATGAGCGAAGAACAAAATAAGAACAAGCCACATAAAATAAGAACGCAAAAGAGAGAAAAAAATTTAGTGAATGCTCTTAATAATTTTTATTACTCCAAACTCATGTGTCCTTTACAATGAAGGGAGAGGCCTCTATTTATAGTTGAGCCTCCCCAAATCCAACGGTACATATCAATTATATCAACGGCTAAGATTAAAAGGTATATACAAATTAAATCTCTAAGATTACAAAATCATACTTCTACGATTACATACCATATCTTCTAAGATTGCATATCTTATCTAAGATTTGCATATCAGATCTAAGATTGCATATCATATCTTCTAAGATTACATACCATATCTTCTAGGATTGCATATCATATCTAAGATTTGCATATCATAACTAAGATTGCATATCCTTGAAGATTGTGTCCCCATATACGTCAATCTTGTGGATGGACCTTCAATCTTTTCAAGTAATGGGTCGTTTCGATCGGGCCAAATGATATATTTTTGACTGAACTTGGACTTTGTTTTATTATTTTAGGTTTATTATTTTTTAAATTTTTTTGTTTTTGGATTTTGTATGGTCCCAGGCTAAATTGGGTTCTTCCAACTGCCCCTCTTTGCTCATTATCGTGTAACGAGAATAGAGCAAAGACCATAAAAGGACCAATTTTGCCTAGTGTTGCTGAATCTTGACCTCCTGGCCCTCGTCTTCTCCAAATGGATTCCAACCCAATTGCAACTTCAGGGGTATTAGAACATAAGTTTGACGGCTTTGCTTCACTGCAACTTCAGGAATGAAATATCCACTATCTTTGGTCTGCTCCATTGCAAACTTTGGGAAACGAGACTGGTGTCCTCGATCTTACTCCACTGCAACATCAGGGAGACAAGACTAATGTCTTCGATTTTCTTCTTGCAACTTCAGAAATGTCAAATCTGCTATCTTCAATATGCTCCATTGCAAACTCAGGGAGAGAAGATATGATGTCTTCGATATGCTTTCTGCAACTTCAAGAATGCCAAATCTGCTGTCTTTGATCTACTCCGCTACAACCTCAGGAAGTCCAGATATGCTATTTTAGTCTACTCCACTGCAACTTTAGGGAGATAAGACTTGTGACTTCAACCTGCTCCAATGCAGCTTCAGGGAGATAAGGTTGATGGCTTCAATTTACTTCATTGCAACTTATGTAAGATAAGATTTTCCATTTTCAATCTGCTCTATTGCAATTTTAGGGAGATGAGAATTTCTATGGAATATTCAATCCAACCTACTGCAACTTCAGAGGTATAGGATTCATCATTTTAATCCACTCCACTGCAACTTCAAGGAGATGGGATTAACTATCTTCAGTCTACTCCATTACCAATACATGGAGATAAGACTTGTGACTAAAATCTACTCCCTTGCTACATCAGGAAGATAAGATTCGCAAAATTCAATCTGCTCCACTACCGCTTAGGGAGTTAAGATTCACAATCTTCAATCTGCCCCACTACTATCTCAAAGGGACAAAATCTGAACTTTTTAGTCTGCTTCCTTACTATCTCAGGAAGACTTAAATCTTCAGTCTGCTCCACTACCATCTCGAGGGAACAATATCTGAACTTTCCAATTTGTTTCCTTACTATCTCAGGAAAACTACAATCTTCAGCTTTGTCCCTTACCATCTCGAATGAATAAAATCTAAACTTTTCACTTTGCTTCCTTACTATCTTAGGAAGACTTCAATCTTCAGTCTGCTCCACTACCATCTCAAGGGAACAAAATCTGAACTTTCCAATTTGCTTCCTTACTATCTCAGGAAGACTTTAATCTTTAGTATGCTCCACTACCATCTCAAGAGAACAAAATCTGAACTTTTCAATTTGCTTCATTACTATCTTAGGAAGACTTCAATCTTCAGTCTGCTCCACTACCATCTCAAGGGAACAAAATATGAACTTTTCAAATTGCTTCCTTACTATCTGAGGAAGACTTCAATCTTCAGTCTACTCCACTACCATCTCGAGGGAGATAAGGCTAATGCCTTAAATCTACTCTGCTACTTCATGGAGATAAAATTCGCCGTTCGATCTTGTTCCACTACTGCTTAGGGAGACAAGATTTTCCATTCGATCTTGTTCCACTACTGCCTAGGGTCACAAGATATACAATCTTCGACCTATTCCCTTGCTGGTCAGGGAGATGGGACTGGTGAATTCACTGATGTTGCTACACCATCCTTTAGGGGACATGTCATATAGACTCGAATGTATTATGGAAGGCATTTGCATGGATGCAGAATGTCATTAGAATGATCCATTTTTTAAATATAAAATGATTAGGATGCAATTATCAGAATAAATCAAATACTCCTAACTAAATGATATTATGGATTACATTTGCATGAATGCAGAATGTCATGAGAATGATCTCCTTTTTTTTCTTTTTTTTTATGTATAATGATTAGGATAGAATGATCGAAATGAATCAAATGCTCCTAATTAGAAGTGTATGAATGATATTTACATGAGAATGATCACTTTTTAATGTTTGGGATGTCACTGCTCATAGTTCATCAAGGTTTTATTACTGACGCGTTACCATACTTCCTCATTCAGCTGGTATCTTTGACAGAAAACCCAAAGATACAATCAGATTTTGCTCAACAAGCTTGCCTGGCTGCAATTTTAGAGTTATTTCCACTGTACCTTTTGGGACATAAAGTTTGTACCTCCTATTGCAACTTCAGGGGAATAACATTTGGTTTCTTTCATCCATCCTGTTACCACTCAGAGGTATGGAATTTATATTATCTTCAATCAAGCTGATCTGTTAAAGCATTCCCTGGGTGTAATGGCCTGATGTATGTGCCTGAAATTTGCATGAATGCAAGGCATCATTTTCTTTTCCCAAGAATGATCCCCTTTTACACCTGAGTTACACAATAAAAATGTGACGAGATAACGATTTTTCAATATTTCCAACCCTTGTGTAACATCCTAAAAAAAAGGGTCAGGCGTTGTTGCGTTATTACTTGTGTTATGGTTGATAAGCTTGTTATTTGGGTGTGATTGGGGGTCTCGAAGGGGCCCGTGTTCGAGCTCAAGCTCTGGTGAAAGTTTTGTTTTTGTGCACTTTAGTGGGGTGAGCTAGTGGAGTTAGGACTTAAGTTTAATTTATGGTATTGTGCTAACAGAAGGGAGCTTGTGGTGGAGTGGTGTTGGCATCACTTGTGAGGCAAGGGAGGTAAGGTTTGAATCCCACTAGTAGCATGTAGGGAGTATTATTTTTATGTTCAGGAAAGGGAGGTAGCCGAGTGGAGACCAAACTAAGTAGGAGAGAGAGAAGACTTGGTCAAAATGTTTTAATTGGTGATGGAGAGTGAATTGTGGAGCATTTTGAGGAGAGAATCAAGGGATTTGAGAGTGTGGGGTGGTTGGCCAAATATGGGAGCTTGTGGGAGGTGGCTAGGAGTTGTTTTTGGTAGGCGAATTCGACTTTGGGTAGGGAGCAAAGAGAGAAACCAAAATCTTTTTGTGTGTGTGTGCTGAACCTCTCTAGGGACTTTTTGCATTGTTTTTCTTTTTGGCTAGTGCATTTTGAGCTTTTGACTTCAACTCTTTCTTGGCCGAAACCTCAACCTCTCAATTGACTTCTTCTCTTTTCTGTTTCAAACACTTTTCTTTCAATTGTGGTTGCCAAACACTTGTAGCCAAAATCACTTCTAACCCTTTCCTTCCTTTGGCTGAACCTTTTCCTACATCTACCATTTCGACTTGTGTCATTTGTGTAGTTTTCATTTCGATATATCCTCCACAGCTGAACTCTGAGTTATTTTATACTGTTGCTAAGGTCGAATCTCTTCTTCCTATTTGGATCATCTTTGATTTAAGGTTATTATTACTCTTCTATTAGATTCTTGTTTCTTTTGTCTAATGCCGAATCTTTCAGAGTGTTAGCAAACACTTTCATCTATCTTTTAGCCTTTGGTTTTTGGAAGTGGGTTGGTAAGTAAAGTTGTGGTCGAATGTGGGTGTTGGGGTTGTATTATTCGATTGATTTCTTACTCCAGCTGAATGGCTATTTGAGTTCAATTGTGGTCTTTCTTAAGGGGGTTACTAACATTTGTTTTGGTGCCAAACACTGCTAGGGTCTCGACGCGCTTAATTAGAAGGCCAGCTGAACATCTATCCCTTACCGTGGTGTTCTGGGATTGCTGGTAAGCATTGTAGACAGTTAATCAATCTCAATACATGGAAGGAGTTGTATTAAGGTTTTAGACTAACCGTTAGTCATCATTGATCTCAGGTATTTCAAAAGAGTGTCGAGTACCGCTAATCGCAAACAGGTGTGTAATCTCACACCCTCTGAATGATTACATATTATGTTTTCCAAATCGACCATAAGATAAAAAGTCAGAAATTGACATCCGTACCCACTTGAGCGTGCGAGCGCTCGTAGTGGTAAATCAGAGTTTGAGGAATAATGGTAAGACGTGGAGAGTGTCACGAGCACTCTCGTAAAGCTGGGACTATAACAGGCCTAACCGAGTCAAAACGGGCTTAACGGGCCCAATGGGCTATATTCAGTCCACATGGGCGAAATTGATGGAAAATTGTAAAAGGGTAAGTGCGGATGTGAAATATAGAAATAGGAGACTAAAACATTACGAATTGGGCCACACGACCATTTGGGCCCGTTTGGGCCTAAAATGGATTTTAGGCCCAATAGCTCCGTAGAGACCTAGAAAGGGGCTCGTGTCGCTCAAGGCGACAATAGGCCTTTGGAAAGGCTGTTAGATGGTAAAAATTACTGAAATACCTCTTGAGGGTAAAATTACCAAAACACTCCTTGAGGGTAAAATTACCAAAATACCCTTGGAGGGTAAATTACCAAAATACCCTTGGTGGGTAAATTACTGAAATACCCTCGATTGGTGAATTACTATTATGCCCTTAAGGGTAGGTTTAGCATTATTGTGTGCATTCGGTTTATCTGTTATGTTAGTACATGTTTGCATACACTAAATTATTATGTCACGACATTGTACATGGGATTGGGCTATTGATGATTGGAGGAAGTGTAATCTGGTCGCTCTGCCACGTATTCTGATGGCTCTGTCATAATCTGTATAGTAGCTATGCCATATGTATTCTATTATTCTTGTGGCTTCGCCATAAATTTTAAGATGAGCAGCTTGACCTAGTATGTTGGGCTGGTACGGGTGGTGTGTAGCGGATGGATTATTAGGGTGGGTTGCATTTCATTATCTGTTTTGCCATGCTAATAGGGCTAAAGCCTAGTATGTTCTATATGGGCTTCAGCCCAGTTTGCTTTCGTAAGGGCTAAGGCCCAATTTGTATCTGTATGGGCTCGGGCCCAGTTAATATTCGATTAGGGGATTACACACTGAGTTCTCAAAATTCACCCCTCTACTTAAATCTTGCAGGTCATCCCTAGCATTGAGGATTTGGAGCCGTGGAATACTTCGTGGTGGCCATGCATCAGAACCTTAGTAAAAATTTTCATTTTACTTTATTTGAGATTTATTTTCATTTGGGCATAATTTTATGTAATAAGGCCATTGGACTTCATTTTTCTCTTAAACTTCCATTTTGGTTATTTACGATATTTAAATGATTAAACTCAGGATTTTTTTTTCTTAAAACTACAACAATAATTTTTCCAAAATATCACTGAATCTGACTTCTATTATAAACAAGTTTTCGAAAATAGTAACAATAACATTTTAACAAGAAAACCATAAAACAAAATCGTGTTTTCACAAATAACAGAGCTCGGAGTTTTCAAAAAGAATTCAAACTTTTTAATCAGATGCGCAATTTCAAATAACCCTTCTATGTGACATGCTAGATCCGATCGTACCGTCTAGGCCGAGTTTGGGGTGTTAGAATTTATGGTATCAGAGCCCGGTGGCAAAACTAGGCTATGGCAAGGGTCCAAAAAATGTTTTTTCAATTTTTTTTTAAAAATTTAGTTTAGAAAATGTATCTTTATCGAAGTATGGCATCCAAGTCCCTACGCTAAAACCGTAAGTCCTCTTACTATATATTTGCTTATATAAAACAATGAATTTAGTAAGAAACTATTAAAGTTAGTGATAGTATACTGAGACTGCTAGCTATAAGGGCTAAGACTATATAGACTGAGACATTAAGAATTTCAATCTTCGAAAACAACTTTTATATCTGCTTTCCATAAAACATCTGTTAATAAACATTGAATTATATACTGATTCATAAAATTCTTAATCAGATTAATTCGAATCAGTAGTATAAGTACATGAGGACATAGACGTGGTAGACGCGACCGTGGTAGAAGCCAAGTGCTAGGGCTGGGTCCTCAGCATCAGGGCACATGCCTGAAATGGAAGCACCTGTATCATTGGTGATCAAAATAGAGTCTTACGGTCGAACTAGAGGGGACGATGCTTTGTCCCAAGCTATGCTGTGAGTTTTGGAACGGGTTGCTGGAGCAAGTACTGGGTCGGCAGCTCATGGGTCTATTTCTGAGCGACTCCAGTCAAACGGGGCCAAAGTTTTTAGGGGCATTTTTAGTGTGGCCCCAAAAGTAGCCGAATACTGGTTGGAGGAAGTTGAGCGAATTATGGATGATCTGGATTGCATTGCTAAACAAAAACTGAAAGGGGCACTGTCTCTACTGAGAGATGAGTCATACCAGTGGTGGCTCACTGTAAGGGAAGGTACTCAAGCGAATCGTATTACCTGGGATTTCTTTGAAGCAGCTTTCAAAGGAATGTATGTCGGGGCTAGTTATGTGGACGCCCGGAGGAAGGAATTTCTGAATTTGGTTTAGGCAAATAAATCAATAGTAGAATATGATGCAGAGTTTTTGCGTTTGAGCCGTTACACATGGGGTATAGTAGCGACCGACTGTGAGCGATATGTGTGATTCAAGGATAGTCTGCGGGATGAGCTGCAGGTATTGATAGCTCCACAGAGAGGCATGGATTTTTCCACTTTGGTGAAGAAATCAAAGATTGCCAAAGAGGTGAAGCATTCTGAGAGGCAAAACCGAGATAAGGAAAGGGGCAAGAATAAGAGAGGTTTTGGGTCAGCAGGTTCTTTTGGGGGTTTCCAAAAGAGGCCTAGGTTAGATGGGCTAGCTCGGGTGAGGATGCTAGTTGCTGTGGGTCGATTCGACCTTGTGTGCAAGTGGGAAAACATATCCAGGAGTGTTGGAAAGATCTAACACCCCAAACCCGGTCTATGCATTAAGACTAGATTTGGTTTGTTACCCGAATCGAGCTATTTTAAATCTTCAATAAGTTGAAAGCTACAATATTAATTACGTGATTTAATAAAATTAGAAGAGTATTTGAATTTGATAAATATTAGAAAAACATTAGTTGAAAATCATTGTATTATCAAAACCTTTAGGTAATTTGTTCAAGAGTTAACAATAATAAAATATTTATAAAAGAATTTAATATACTTGAAAACCCAAATTTATTTTAATAAAAACATCATATAATCATAGCCCATAATTAAAAGTCCAAAGTATAGTTTAAAACCAAACACACATAAAATCCATGAATTATTTATAGAGGCCCTTATTACAATATCCCAAAATAGTAAAAATATTTATTAAAAAGTTCAGAGTTTAAATAACCCATATTTTGCAGTATGGCCTCCACGAAGTCATCCTCGGCCCAAGTCCACGTCAATTTCCATTACCTGAGATGGAAAATTAAAGGGGGTGAGTTACTTAGAACTCAGTGTGCAACTCACTTACCACCATTATTGGGCCAGATCATCAAGATATTATGCTGGGCTTGAGCCCAATTACAGAATTCAACAATATATCATAAAATGAAATAAAATAATTTAAAAATGCATGTAAAATGAATTTCCCAACCAAACCTAATATCCATCCGCTAACACCCTGCACCAACCATCACACCTGTGGGATCAAGTCAACCCACCCCGCCAACACACCAATCGTAGGCATTAAGCCTTTTTATAATTGTGGCAACGCCACCGAACTAGAGGCAATAAGCCATATTTGTGGCAGAGCCACCGAACTAGAGGCAATAAGCCATATTTATTTTTTTGTGGCAAAGCCACCGAACTAGAGGCAATAAGCCATTTGATTATTTGTGGCAGAGCCACCGAACTAGATTTTGGCAATAGGCCATTCTTCTCTTCATATACCCCACCCATGCAATTATGTGTATATAACAAAATATAGTCATATAACAATTTTATTTAATTCATAACATTGGTGGGTTTATCATTGAACATTTCATTTGGCCCAAAAACATAATTTAGCAATTTGCCCATTTAGCGATTTAGTGGGCTTTGGCCCATTTATCAAACTAGAGTATTTTGACCCATTTTATCGAACTAGAGTATTTTGGCCCAATTTATCGAACTAGAGTATTTTGGCCCAATTTATCGAACTAGAGTATTTTACGCCCATTTTCACGAAACATACAATTTACATAATAACAAGTAATTTCTCGAGGCATTTTCGTAATTTTCACGATTTAGTCATTTTTATGTATTTTATCAAAATATCGCTTTTTACGTTTTACCGATCTAGTCGCTTTTATGATTTTTACTTCCATACCAAAATTGACATCCAACCGAGAAATAGTGTGAAGTTACACACTCGATACCGAGAGTACTAATCCTTCTCGCCCCGGCACCTAAAACATATTTCGATCCGTTAGAATACTATTTCAGATAAATATTCTTAATCGATAATAGATCCAAAATCTTACCCTCTTGATTTTGAATCACTTGATTTTCGGCTTCTCCTCGTTTATTGATTCGTTAGTCGCCGAGAATCCACCAACGATAATGGATCGAAGTTCGTACCACTTCAACAATTGACTCCTTCTAAGATGGTCCGCAACCGGTGGAAAATCCCGGATCATCAAACCGCTCTTCGCTTAAATGGGGATTTACAGATCCGCCTCTTAACGTGACTAACCACCGCCCTTTTCTTCCCTATTTTGAAAGTCTTCACGATCAAAGGAATATTAGTTAAATCTCAAATCATATCGAATAGTACTAGAGGTTTTAAAAGATGTGATTTCCTTACCACAATAAATCGATTCCAATGTTTCTATGATTCTCCCGATCACTTGAATTCTGATCTTCCGTTATTACACTATATAATAACGAATGAAGCGTTATTAGAACGAACGTTTATTTCGATCCAAAAAGGCCTTCATAACACCATTAATATTCAGTCATAACACTATTAATAAATCGAAAACAAAAAAGAAGAACCCCTTACCTATAATCCACGATCGAAAATAAAGGATTGAGAAAGTGTTTGTGATGGATGAAGATTTCGCCACGTATGATCAAAGAAAAGAAATAAAGATTCTGCTAAGGCACTCTAGCATTGACCAAGAGAGTGTTTGATGGAGAAACTTTGAATGAAAGAATTAAAATATGAAAGAAAGAGATGGTGATGATGTTGTTTGATTTCAAAGGAATAGAAGAAAAGATGGATTTTAGGAGCTAGTACATTCGGCCATGGTAAAAGAAAAGAGAAAGGATGGTTCTTTTGGTATAGTTGATTTGGTACTCAAATAAAAGACACAAGGCAATGGCTAAAGAAATAAAAAAAATGACCAAATGATCACAAAACTTGAGCTTTACCAATTGCACAATTAGGCCAAGATGAAAGTTGAAAAAAGAGAAAACAAAAATTCTGCACAAGGTGCAATGAATGACCAAAGAGAAAAAGAAATTCTTAGCCAAAACTAACACAAAATTTGGCCCTCCCTATACCAAGTTGCAGTCAACACATGGTCAATTGGCCATTATTTTGTTTCCAAAATTTTCCCTTGATATGTGCATTATGTTCCCCTATCTTTCCTTAAGTGTTTGATTCCATGCCATAAGTTATCTATTTCCTTAATCCTTTGATACACTAACCAAAAATAACATGGTCAACACTTACCATATATGTTCTTGGCCGACACTTGCTATACATGTGCGTAAAATTAAAAATAAAAATTCATCTAGATGCTAAACAAGGGATTCGAACCTCTTTCCTCATGCTATAACTCATGCGCCAACACCACCATGCCAATTGCTCATCTTATGACACTCATTAACACTTAATTTAACTTAAGTCTTAATGACATTTGCTTCTCTTCAATAAATTCTCAATTATTAAATTTATTCCATATCCAAATTATGCTATACTCCTCTTTAGGACTTCAATAAGTACGAAAATAAAAGAAAGGAATTTTCCTTTAAAATCTAAACACCAATTCATGCAATATATAAACACTCGGATTTTTAGGGTGTTACAACTCTACCCTCCTTAAAGAAAATTTTGTCCTCGAAATTTACCTGATTGAAAGAGGTGAGGGTATTGTTGCCGAATTGCATCCTCGGGCTCCCACGTAGCTTCCTCCACTCCGTGGTTACGCCATAGAACTTTGACCAACGGCACGGTTTTCTTTCTTAGCACCTTGACATCTCGATCTAAGATTTCCACCGTTCTTCTTCAAAAGACAAATCAATTCAGCTCCAATTCTTCATCTTTGGTATAATGTGCGAAGGATCCGATCTATAACGCCTCAACATGGAAACATGAAAGACATTATGAATTTGATCCAATTCGAGGTAACTCAATCGATAAGCCATCGGACCAACACGCTCAAAGACCGATAAGGTCCAATGTATCTAGGACTTAGCTTGCACTTCCTTCCGAATCTGAAGATCTTTTTCCAAGGAGATACCTTCAAGAAAACCTGATCTCCCACATCATACTCGATATCCTTTTGCTTTAGGTCTGCATACGATTTCTGTCTATCTGAGGCTTCTTTCAACCGTGCTCGAATAACTTTTACCTTATCCTCTGTCTCAGATATCATCTCAGGACCTAACATCTATCTTTTGCCCAACTCAGTCCAACAAATAGGAGAGCGACACTTACGACCATACAATGCCTCGTAAGGTGCCATTTGAATGCTAGACTGATAACTGTTGTTATACGCGAATTCTGCCAGTGGTAGATAATCCTCCCAACTACCCCTGAAATCGATTATACATCCTCTTAACATATCTTTCAATATCTGAATTACTCTCTCCGACTGACCATCAGACTGAGGATGAAAAGCCGTACTGAAATTCAACTTTGTCCCCAAGGCTTCATGCAGAGCTTTCGAATCGTGATGTAAACCTAGGGTCCCTATCCGATATAATAGATACTGGTACCCATGCAACCTCACAATTTCGGATACATACGCTTTGCCAACTTCAGAATGAATAATCCGTGACGGACCGGCAGAAATGAGCGGTCTTCATCAACCGATCAACAATTACCCACACGTAATTTTTCTTAGTAGGTGTTAAAGGTAACCCACTAACAAAATCCATGGTTATCCGCTCCCATTTCCAAAGAGGAATTTTATCGGTTGCAACAATCCGACGGTAATTGATGTTACGCCTTCACTTGTCGACAAGTCAAACATTTTCCCACAAATTCAAATCTCACGCTTCAACCTCGCCACCAATACTCATTTCACGGAGATCTCGATACATCTTATTTCCTCCGGATGCATAGCATAAGGCTACTATGCGCCTCCAGAGAATCATTTGCCTCGATCCGAATCCTTAGGCATACATACTCTTCCTCGAAAGCACAACACACCTCCGTGTTTATTCCAAAATCCTCAATTTCACCATTTTCAACTTGTCAAGTAAAGGTCCCAACTTCTCATCTAATGTCTGCTTTTTCCTTGATTTGTTCCACCACGAGGCTTTATCCAAGTTCGCTAACAAACCGCCATCCTCGCATGCACTCAATGGACAAACAAAGCTCTTAATTCAGACATCGTCTTACGACTTAACGCGTCCACTACCTCGTTAGCCTTTCCAGGATGATATTCAATTGAGAAATCATAATCTTTTAATAATTCTACCCATCTTCTTTGTCTCAAATTTAACTCCTGTGTAGATTATAGATTTCTCACCATAGAGATAGTGCCTCCAAATCTTTAGAACAAAGACAACAAGCAGCCTAACTCCAAATCATGCGTAGGGTAGTTTACTTCGTGTGGTCTCAATTGGCGAAGCATAGGCCACCACCTTCCCATTTTGCATCAACACACAACCTGCACCGTGTGAGACGCATCACAATAAATAAAGTGAATTCTTTTCAGCCTCCTATTTGAATCAAAATTGGAGCTTCCATCAGATCTTCTTCAATTTCTCGAAACTCTCTTCTCGCTTTTTAGTCCAAATATACGGAGCTCCCTTTCGCAGCAGCTTTAGTTAGGGAAAAGAATCAATCGAAAACCCTCTACAAAACATCTATAGTATCCACCAAACCCAAGAAACTTCAATTTCAGCCACCGATGTTGGTGGTTTCCAATCCGAATAGCCTCAATTTTCCGAGGATCCACCCTTATTCCTTCTACCGATACTACATGACCAAGGAAAGTCACTTCCTTTAGCCAAAATTCGCACTTACTAAATTTGGCATACAATTGCTTATCACAAACAAATTGTAATACTATCCGCAAATGTTGGTC
Organism: Gossypium rotundifolium; assembly: GCA_025506655.1. Taxonomy (NCBI): domain Eukaryota; kingdom Viridiplantae; phylum Streptophyta; class Magnoliopsida; order Malvales; family Malvaceae; genus Gossypium; species Gossypium rotundifolium. Next base: position 47,966,627 of record CP106732.1, on the reverse strand, counting down.
ATGTTCTTCCTCATTTCTAATAAACCAATATGTCATCTATGAACACTACCACAAACCGGTCTAAATATGGTTGAAAGACTTGGTTCATCATGTCCATAAATGCAAATGGTGCATTGGTTAGTCCAAACCGCATCACTACAAACTCATAGTGTCCATAACGTGTACGAAATGCCGCCTTATAAATGTCCGCTTCTTTTACCTTGAAATGGTGATAACCCGACCTTAAATCAATTTTGAGAAAATCAAGCTCCTTTTAATTGATCAAACAGTCGTCAATTCTCGGCAGAGGATATCGATTCTTGATCGTCAATTTATTCAATTGTGCGTAGTCAATGCACATACGCATCGATCCATCCTTCTTCTTGACGAACAAAACCGGTGCTCCCACGGAGACACACTTGGTCGAATAAATCCCGATCCATAATTCTTGAATTTGAGCTTTGAGCTCAGCCAACTCCTTCTTGCCATTCTATAAGGAGCAATGGACACCTGAGTCATCCGTGCAAAAGCTCAATGCTAAATTCTACTTCCGATCCGAGGTATACCGAAGTTCTTCGGAAATACATCGGAAATTCTTTCACCGTCCTCACATCATTCACAGATAACTCTTTGGCATCCAAAGCACGATAAAGGCTAGGAATGCTCCATATCCTTTCCGCACCAACTTCTCCGCCTTTAATGCAGATACCACATTTGCCGATAGTTCCTTCGCCACCAATCATTATGACTTCCTTATCATTTGAGGTTCTTATCGACATTCGCTTTTCAAAGACAATCCACTTGCGCCCGATGTTTAACCAGCCAATCCATGCCCAGAATGAGATCGAACTCGCCGAAAGGTAGTTCCATCAAGTTTGCTAAGAATACCTCTTCTTGAATTTTCAAGGGCACGTCTTTAAATATTTTATTAACCATTACCGATCGCCCTAAAGGACTAATTACCATCATCTCACTATCGGTAATTTCAGATTCTAATTTCATGTTTTCAGATATGGCACTAGATACATATGAATGGGTAGAGCCAATATCTATTAAGGCAATAACAGGTACATCAAAAATGAAGAACGTACCAGTTATCACATCTGGTGCATTGCCGTCCTCGCGGCGTCTAACTGCATAGACCAGTCCAGGCTGTCTTGCATCTGCATTTCCTTTAGGACCATTGCCTCGACTCGGTGCACCTTGACCACGACCAGCTCCATTACCACCACTACCTGGTCCACGACCTCTCGGTGGCTGCTGATTACCCCTGGCCGGCTGTGCATCAATGTTATGAACTTCTTGAGTCGTATCCAAACGTCGAGGACAATTTTTGTGCTGATGATCCATTAAACTGCATTTGTAGCATGCACCCGTTTTCCTCCAACATTCCCCAAAATGTCTTTTCCCACACTCGGTGCAATCTCGACTCGATTATTTGTTACTGTGGTTCTACCTTGAACCGATTCATCATTTCGAGGTTTCTTCCGAATCTCTTTGAAGAACTAGCTATTGTGTCTCTCTTTTGTTTCAAAATTTTTCTCGCTCGCTGCGTTCAATTCTTAGCCTCTTGGCTATTTTGGCCTTCTCCACAAGAGTCGAAAAATTTCTAACTTGTCGTGGAGCAATCGAACACTCATCTCATCATTAAGTCCATCCTCAAACATACACAACGTTCGTGATCTTGCTACAATTGTCCCGCATAACGGCTCGACGTAAAACTCACTTCATATCTTGCCACGGTCTTAATTCCTTGGACAAGATTCGAAATTCTTTCCTTGACGCCTACATAACTCGCTCCAATGTATTTTCCTTGAAGGCGGCTTTAAAGAATTCCCAATTAATCGATGCTGCTTGGTGCCTTCTCAAATAGTGAGCCACCACCGACACGCCTCATCTCTTAACAATGATACAGCTCCTCTCGCTTTTTGCTCGACAAGACATTCCATATCATCCATAATCCGTTCCACGCCTTGAGCCAAGATTCACCTACATTCGAGCTACACCGAGGCTCCTCTAAAACTTCGCATTATTTGACTTAAGTCGCCTCGAAATTCACCCACGAGTTGTTGGCCCATTTCTAGTTCCAATGACCCTTTCCAAGACTCGCAGCATTGCTTGAGTCAATGCATTATCTTTTTCCATGTGATCGCGTGATCCCGCCTCACTTTCAATTGGACGCAGCGTTTACTTTGAGATATGATTTGGTGCTTCATCAGTAGCACCTCGGCCTCTACCACGGCCACGCCTACCGCATCCACGACCAGTCCTCTAGTGCTCATGATAGCTTGTTCGTTTTTATTTGATTACAAGTTTTATGAATCAGAAAATTTGTTTCGGTGTTTATTAATGATATTTTATGAGATTTGAGATATAAAGTTGTTTTTCCGCAACATATCCTATAGTCTCAATCTCTACGGTTTTTTCACATATAAAACTAGAAGTTCTAGAGTGTTCCTATGATTATATCATAGTAATTATTAAGCAATAAATACTTACTTGACTTGTTGCCGGATGCTTGTGGTGCCATACTGATCTTTTAAAATTTGAACGATTTCATACAGAAATTATTTGCGAACCCAAACCACAGTCGAGTTTTTAAACCTGGCTTTGATACCACTAAATGTAACACCCCAAACCCGGTCTATGCATTAAGACTAGATTTGGTTTGTTACCTGAATCGAGCTATTTTTAAATCTTCAATAAGTTGAAAGCTACAATATTAATTCTGAGATTTAATAAAATTAGAAGAGCATTTGAATTTGATAAATATTAGAAAAACATTAGTTGAAAATCATTGTATTATCAAAAACCTTTAGGTAATTTGTTAAAGAGTTAACAATAATAAAATATTTATAAAAGAATTTCATATACTTGAAAACCCAAATTTATTTTAATAAAAACATCATATAATCATAGCCCATAATTAAAAGTCCAAAGTATAGTTTAAAACCAAACACACATAAAATCCATGAATTATTTATAGATAGTAAAAATATTTATTAAAAAGTTCGAGTTTAAATAACCCATATTTTGCAAGATATGGCCTCCACGAAGTCATCCTACCAAGTCCACGCCAATTTCCATTACCCGAGATGGAAAATTAAAGGGGTGAGTTACTTAGAACTCGGTGTGTAACTCACTTACCACCATTATTGGGCCGATCGTCAAGATATTATCGGGCTTGAGCCCAATTACGTAATTCAATAATATATCATAAAATAAAATAATTTAAAGATGCATGTAAAATGAATTTCCCAACCAAACCTAATATCCATCCGCTAACACCCCTGCACCAACCATCACACCTGGGGATCAAGTCAACCCACCCCGCCAACACACCAATCGTAGGCATTAAGCCTTTTTATAATTGTGGCAAAGCCACCGAACTAGAGGCAATAAGCCATATTTGTGGCGAGCCACGAACTAGAGGCAATAAGCCATTTGATTATTTGTGGCAAGGCCACCGAACTAGAGGCAATAAGCCATATTTATTTTTGTGGCAAGGCCACCGAATTAGAGGCAATAAGCCATATTTATTTTTGTGGCAGAGCCACCGAACTAGGTTTTTGGCAACAGGCCATTCTTCTCTTCATATACCCCACCCCATGCAATTATGTGTATATAATGAATATAATCATATAACAATTTTATTTAATCCATAACATTGGTGGGTTTATCATTAAACATTTCATTTGGCCCAAAAATTAATTTAGCAATTTGCCCATTTAGCGCTTTAGTGGGCTTTGGCCCATTTATCAAACTAGAGTATTTTGGCCCAATTTAACGAACTAGAGTATTTTGGCCCAATTTATCGAACTAGAGTATTTTGGCCCAATTTATCGAACTAGAGTATTTTACGTCCCATTTTATCGAACGAGTATTTTAGCCCAATTTATCGAACTAGTGTATTTTAGCCCAATTTATCGAACTAGAGTATTTTATGCCCATTTTCACTTAAACATACAATTTACATAATAACAAGTAATTTCTCAGTAGGCGTTTTCGTAATTTTCACGATTTAGTCATTTTTACGTATTTTAGCAAAATATCAATTTTACGTTTTTACCGATCTAGTCGCTTTTACGATTTTACTTCCATACCAAATTTACATCCAACCGAGAAATAGTGTGAAGTTACACACCTCGATACCGAGAGTACTAATCCTTCTCGCCCACGGCACCTAAAACATATTTCGATCTGTTAGAACACTATTTCAGATAAACACACTTAATCGATAATAGATCCAAAATCTTACCTCTTGATTTTGAATCACTTCGATTTTCGCTTCTCCTCGCTTATTGGTTCGTCGTCATGCGAGAATCCACCAACGATAATGGCTCTAAGTTCGTACTACTTGAATAATTGACTCCTTCTAAGATGGTCCGCAACCCGTGGAAAATCCTGCATCATTAAATCGCTCTTCGCTTAAATGGGGATTTACAGATCCGCCTCTTAACGTGACTAACCACCGCCTTTTCTTCCCTATTTTGAAAGTCTTCACGATCAAAGGAATATTAGTTAAATCTAATATAATATCGAATAGTACTAGAGGCTTTAAAAAATGTGATTTCCTTACCACAAGAAATTGATTCCAACGTTTCTACGATTCTCCGATCACTTGAGTTCCGATCTTCGTTATTGCACTATATAATAACGAATGAAGCGTTATTAGAACGAACATTTATTTCGATTCAAAAAGGCCTTCATAACACCATTAACATTCGGCCTTAATACTTTAATAAAACGAAAACAAAAAAGAAGAACCCCTTACCTATAATCCACGATCGAAAAGAAAGGATTGAGAAAGGTGTTTGTGATGGATAAAGATTTCGGCTACGTATGATCAAAGAAGAAAAATATAAAGATTCGCTAAGGCACTCTAGCATTCGCCAAGAGAGTGTTTGATGGAGAAACTTGATTGAAAAGAATTAAAATATGAAAAGAGATGGTGATGATGTTGTTTGATTTCAAAGAGAAGAGAAGTAAAAGATGGATTTTAGGAGATAGTACATTCGGCCATGACAAAAAGAAAGGAAAAGGAATGGCTTTGGTGTAGATGATTTCGCACTTAGAAGAAATACAAAAGAAAACTCACAAGATGAATGAAAGTGACCAAATGGTCAAAAGAATTTGGTTTTACCAAATGCACAATTCGACCAAGATGAAAGGTTGAAAGAGAGAAAATAAAAATTCTGCACAAGGTGCAAGGAATGGCCAAAGAGAAAAGGAATTCTAAGCCAAAACTAACACAAAATTCGGCTCCCTCCCTATACCAAGTTGCCGCCCAAGACATGGTCAATTGGCCATGATTTGTTTCAAAATTTCCCTTGATAAGTGCCTTATGTTCCCCATCTTTCCTTAAGTATTTCATTCCATGCCATATGTTAACTATTTCCTTAAACCTTTGATACACTAACCAAAAATAACATGGTCAACACTTACCATATATGTTCTTAATGACACTTGCTATCCATGTGCGTAAAATTAAAACAAAATTTATCTAGATGCTATACAAGGGATTCGAACCTCTTCCCTCTTGCTATAACCCATGCGCCAACTCCACCATGCCATGTACTCAACTTATGACACTCATTAACACTTAATTTAACTTAAGTCTTAATGACCTTTGCTTCTCTTCAATAAATTCTCAATTATTAAATTTATTCCTTATCCAAATTATGCTATACTCCTCTTTAGAACTTCAATAAGCACTAAAAATAAAAGTAAGAAATTTTCCTTTAAAATCTAAACACCAATTCATGCAATATATAAACACTCGGATTTTAGGGTGTTACACATAAAAGCAGTTGAAATATTAGTTACAAATAACAACAATAATGGTACATATAAAATATTTAAATTACATAAAATGACCATGATTAAAATTATAATATTACATATAAATAAAAATAGTAAAATCTTACTACATCATAATTCAGTAAATATCTTCGTCCACATTCGGCGAACCCATTGAAATTATGCACTAGGACTAGGGATATTTTCATTTAAGTTTTGTTCTGGAAAAGGTAGAGTTTCTAATATTTCGACGATGTCATCTCTACTTCAACTGCCCATGTCGAACAAGTCTCTAGGAGTATTTGAAGTGCAATATACCAACCCTCATCAGTTGGATCTTCCGAGTAAAAACTTGTTTCACTTGAGAAGAAAACACATACGGCTCGTCTATCGCTTGTTCTCGGTGTGAATCAATCGAGAAATTCACCAATGTAAAACCATATTGATCTTTTTAATTCCATGAGCCGTATTCACATCAGCCCATTCACCTCGAAACAAGACAACTTTCCATTTGCCGTAATAATCCAACTCAATGATGTCGATAATAAGTCCGTAATACTCCAGATTCCCTAGACAGGATTCATCGTCCCTAGCACTAGAATAACTCGTAATTGAAGAATTAACAACAATTCCACAATTTTGGGTTCTCCTTAACCTCTCGCGATACCTTGTATGAAATCAGATCCGTTGATGAGGAATGCACTATATCTTTTCACTATTCGGTTTGGACCTTGTGAAAGCCATTTAACCGTCATTAACTTCATTCCGACTCCAAACCTATTGAATCAAAAGTAAATCGAGTAATTATAAATGTTATGAGAAAACATTATTACTTGTCAATGAAAACTTAAATTGCATACCATTTGGCTTAACCATTCATGGAATGATTACGTGAACATCTTATTAATTTCTCGTCGATGTAACCTTCGGGACCGTGAACGAGCTCTCAATACTTGTTTATACTCACTATGTTAAAAATGGTTACTTTGTTAAAAGACAAACAAATTATAATTGATGAGTATTTATCAAATTCTAGAACTTACTTCCAAAATGATTCCATTGAATCGTGATGAAAAGAACGTCGATGTGCTTGGACCCATGATCGTCGTCTAATTACGTAATTTCGACTTTGCCGAGTCGGTTCTCAAACTTTGAAATAAATAAGTTCCGCCAAGTTATGATCTGTGAGCCCAACATTTCTACTTGGTACATTCATTCTTGTTTCAACATCTTCCAAATACCTTGAGCAGTAAAGTCATACATTCTTACGCCAAGTAGCCTTGACAATTGATCCTTCCGGATAACGCTTATTGTGGCAATAAGACTTCAATTTGGAGAGGAACCTAAACACGGAATAGAACATTATCAAAAGTTGGAACTAAAGGCATTTAGGTGAATGAAGGAATAATTTACAAATAAATTAAGACCTTTCAATGGGATACATCCATCGATAGAACACGGGTCCACCAAGTATCGCTTCACGCGGGAGATGAATTAACAAGTGCACCATAATTGTGAAGAAGGAAGGCGGGAAGATCTTCTCCAGATTGCATAAAGTCAGTGCGGCTCGATCTTGTAGTGTCTCAAGTTCTTGAACGTCCAAAACTTTGCCACAAATGCCTTTCATTATGTTGGGATGTTCAATTACACAAGGCGTCACCTTTTTGACATACAACACCGCATAGCAACCGGCAAGAAGTCTTGCATCAAGATGTGATAGTCATGCGATTTTAAGCCATATAGTCTTCGATCTTTAAGACTAACACATCGAGATATATTTGATGCATATGCATCCGGGACCTTTATATCCTTCAACACCGTACAAAACACTTCTTTTCCATCTTGACATTGAATAAATAGCAGGTGGTAACCGATATTTCATATTCGAAAGTGCTTGAGGATGAAGCTCACGCCGAATTCCTATGTGAACTAAATCAAGTCGACTTTGAAGATTGTCTTTTGATTTTCCATCGACATTCAAAATAGTCCCAATAATGTTCTCGCAGACATTTTTCTCAATGTGCATGAAATCAAGATTATGGTGTAATATCTGATGCTCCCAATAAGGCAACTCAAAAAATACTTCTTTTTTCCACAACTCGCCTCATTAGGATCATCCTCTTCGTCGATTCATCATCAAATTCATCCCTTTCTCTCATAGGTTTCTTTTGACTTGGCGGTTGATTCATCTTCCCATAAATAAAATTTATATCTTTCAACATGAATAATATTTTGGATCCATTGATGCGATGGAGCTTCTTTGAACTCTTCATACCATCAAACCGAGCACTCGATATCTAAATCTATGATTTTACGGTAACCACCGACGATGCCCCATATAAGAGAACTTCTTCCCATTATATAACCATTTTGAACATGTCTGAGACAATAAGGACAAGCATAACGTCCCCTAGTACTCTAACCAGATAAATTAGCATAAGCCGGGGAGTCATTAATAGTCCATATCAAAGCTGCACGTAAGTTGAAGTTCTCTTTTCTCATTGCATCGTATGTCTCAACACCAACCCATAGTTGTTTTAACTCCTCAATAAGTGGTCGTAAATATATGTCAATATCATTCCGGGCCCTTTCTCTCCGTATAATCATAGATAAGATAAAAGATGACCGTTTCATGCAAACCCATGGACGTAAATTGTAAGGAACAAGCACCACCACCAAGTACTATCTGTTTGTGCTCATGAGTTTGTAGGGTTAAATCCATCGATGCTAGCCCAAGTCTAACACTCAGGATCGCGTGCAAAGCTTGGAAATTTTGAGTCAAATGATTTCCAAGCTAAAGAATCATGGGTGCCTTAACAATCCATCATCGGTTCGTCCATCATGGTGCCACATCATTGACTCTACTGTTTTGACGACATGAAAAACCTTTGAAGCCTTGGTATTAGCGGAAATACCGTAAAATCTTAACCTACCGCTTCCTTGAATGTGTATCCTGTTCGTCATCGTTACCATCCTCTGCATTTCTTTTAATCCAACGAGATTCACTTGCGGACATGACAAAGACCTTGTTGGTTTATCCGGTCGCCCCAATACAACATGCAATCATTTCGACAACTATGAATTTTGTTGTAGCCAAGACCCAAATCCTTTATCAGTTTCTTCATGTCTTTGGACGATTTAGGGATTTTCAAGCAGGAACATTTCTTGCGAAACTCTAACAAAGATTGTCAGCGAGTTTTTGGTCCATCCTCCCAAACATTTCAAGTGAAAAAGACGAATACAGAAAGACAGTTTGGAAAATTTTGATCCCTCATACAGTTTTTCATTCATTTCACCAAGTAACGTGTAGAACCTTGCCGCTTCTTCATTTGGTTGTTCATCATGTACAGTTCTTCCCCTTCGGTGAAAGTATTTCCACCAAAAATATAATCATCGGTTGCACCCATGTCGTGGAAATGACCGAAACCATCTTTGTACATATTAAAAGCATCCCGCAAAGATGCCTTCCATGTTATAATCTCTAACATTACGATTGTAAGCACTATGAGGATAACCTAGATTCATCGATGATGATGCTCCACTAGATGTACACTCTCCATGAAAAATCCATTTTTGTACCCCGAACAAAGCCATCAAAACTAGATGTTCATAGACAACTTCACGGTAATGCCAATTGGTATTGCAACACTTCTCACACGGCAAAGAATCATATTCTCTTGGCTTGCATTTTGAAATGCGAAATTCGAAAAGTTTCTACTCCATTTTGATAACCGTTGCTTACCCTTGACAAATTCATCCAAGTCCTATCCATTTCAGTAGTTGTTGAAGTCTAATGTTGACAATAAATTACACGGCTAAATTGCTAATTTATAATTTACCTAAGTAATGATAATTTCATATATATAATCGAGTACTATGTAAGTATTATGTAAGTTATGTATTATGTAGGTTATATATTAAGTAAGTTATGTATTCTTTAAGATTCAACATCGTGGCATTGTTACACCTAGGAGGATCCGTTATATCTAACGGTGAGATATAAGGCAACCCGTCGGGTTTCAAACCTATATACTTTGAATCTTTTTTTCTATACAAGTATTATGTAAGTTATGTATTATGTAAGTTATATATTATGTAAGTTATGTATTCTTTAAGATTCAACATACGTGGCATTGTTACACCTAGGAGGATCCGTTATATCTAACGATGAGATATACTGAACCCGTCGAGTTTCCACCTATATACTTTGAATCTCTTTTTTCTATACAAGTATTATGTAAGTTATGTATTATGTAAGTTATATATTATGTAAGTTATGTATTCTTTAAGATTCAACATACGTGGCATTGTTACACCTAGGAGGATCCGTTATATCTAACGATGAGATATACGACAACCCGTCGTGTTTCTAGCCTATATACTTTGAATCTCTTTTTTCTATACAAGTATTATGTAAGTTATGTATTATGTAAGTTATATATTATGTAAGTTATGTATCCTTTAAGATTCAACATCGTGGCATTGTTACACCTAGGAGGATCCATTATATCTAATGGTGAGATATACGGCAACCGTCGGGTTTCAAATTATATACTTTGAATCTCTTTTTTTCTATACAAGTATTATGTAAGTTATGTATTATGTAAGTTATGTATTCTTTAAGATTCAACATACGTGGCATTGTTACACTTAGGAGAATCCGTTATATCTAACAGTGAGATATACTAAGCAACCCGTCGAGTTTCAAACCTATATACTTTGAATCTCTTTTTTCTATACAAGTATTATGTAAGTTATGTATTATGTAAGTTAAATGATGTGATAAAAGCTATGTAAGTTATGTAAGTTATGTACATGTAAGTTATGTAATTTTATGTTAGTTATGTATTATGAATTATGTAAGTTAAATTAAAATTTCAAATCGAGAATAAGTTAAAATTTGGAAAATGTTATTAGATGGTTTTTATAATTGAAATTTTACGTGATGTTATTAAGTTTACAAAGTTTTTAACTTACTTCTTTTAAAAAAATTATTTTCTATATTAAAACATATTTCAATAATGATCTATATTATTATATTGATAATAATATTAAATTTAAAAGTTTTAAATTACTTCTTATAAAAAATAATTTACTTTTTGTAATTAAAACATATTTAAGTAATTATCAATATTATTATTATATTGATAACAAAATATTATTACCATTTTGGAAAACATTGAAAATATTAAATATTAAAAGCAAACATTAGTAATATAAAAAATTAGTAATTATTAATTAGTAATAAGCCTAAAAGCCATATAAATGTAAGTATTCTTAAAAAAAATATTGTTTACTTTTAAGGAAGATAAAGTAATAAAAATTCTTTAATATAATATATAATATATGTAATGACAGGTTCATATTAAAATATGTTAATATCTTCTTAACTTGCAAATATTTATTAAAATATGACATTTATGTTAAAAATTATAACATACTTTAACAATTTACTTTTATATTTTGTTAATGTTATTTTTATATCGCATCGTACCCTAAATTTTAAAAATAATGCACTAAGCTTGTAAAAAATCGAGCGGCATGAGTAGAGCAAATTGGAGGTTGTTCAAACATTATTAATAATAAACAAGAATAATAATAAGCAACAATAATAAAAAACAATAATAATAAATAAAGAATAATAATCAAGAATAATAATAAACATTATTAATAATAAATAGCTAGCAATAATAAACAACAATAATAATCAGCAATAATAATAAACATTATTAATAATAAATGTAAATAATAATAAAGAATAATAATCCACAATTTTGAATGACAATTTAGCAAGTTAAATATCTGACCTATATACTTCAAGTCCAAACGAAAGCTTGTCTAATAAACGCATATACCTGTACTTGAAGTCCAAAAGAAAGCTTGTCCAGAAGAAACCTTGTCTACTAACTTTATTGAAACAAAGGAGGAAGATAGACAATTATGATCAAATCAGAAAGTACTAAATATCAGTTCGCAAGGTGAAACATGATAGTAAGCAATGGAATTTTTGCATATACCTTGATAAATTAAGCCTTTTTGTGAAGTCTAATAAACACCATATAATGACTCTCGCAATGATGTATACAAGGTTCGAACACAAACTTACTTCATAATACAAACACCTAAAACAGCCATCAATTTAACCATATTCTCACCCTAATTTTTTTTACTGTCCACTTTCTCAATTTTTTTAATTTAATTTTCAAAAATTACTAACAATATTATTAAATTAGTACGATTTTTATAATAGATACTTGTACAACTTTCTAGCAGAAGGAGACAAAATCATTAAATAAGTAAATCAGTTAGATACTTGTACAAGATTTAGCAAAATGAAAATCCACCATCACAACTCAACACTTCAATTCCGGTCTACACATATACGATTTTTACTCCAATTCTGACTTGGTTTTGCTCCATAAAGTCGAGTTCGAATTATGCACTTCATAAGTAAATAAAAACACATTTCAACACTAGATCATATTATACATTAGGCACCCAGTTCTAGCGATTGCAGAGTGAAGGAAGTTGATCTTTGCAAACCGAACAAAAAGCAGAGCCATTTCAAGCTTCTTCTTTTAAAAAAAAACCCAAAACTTTGAACATCGAAGAAGCAGATTACTTGGAGTATAAACAACTAAACTTCCAACCAAAAACTAGAAATTCTTGAAAACCATCTTACTGTTAGTTGATCCTTATCAAACCATTTCCACAAAACTCAATACATTTCCCAAAATACACACTTCCCCCTCCCCCAAATAAAGAAAACCCTCAAAATAAGTTCAATCACCAAAACAAAGCTAAACCAAAAAAAAAAAAATAGAATTTAAGAACTCCACAAAAAAAAAAATCAATGAAGGAAGAAGAACAAACCTTCAATTCAATAAAAGAACAAATTCAATTCTAGCATAAAATCAATGGGGGCACCGCACCTTACTCTAAGGAATCTTCAGCTTTTGGTGAAATTGAAGTTGAAGAAAACAAGAGGGTTTGAGAGATGGAAAGGAGGTTGGAAATGAGACAGCATATGAGAAAACAAAATCATATTTAGAAATATGAAAGAATAAAATTCAAATACAAAATACAACAAATCAAAATTTATCAATATTCTTGAAACACCCCACACCCGGCCCACGAGCCTGAACCGGATCTGGTATGTTCCTAAAGTAAACCGATTTCGAAACATTTGCGATACTTAGAGAAAATTGTAAATTTTTTTAGAAAAGCTATTATTTTGAGTTGGGCTTAGATTGGAAACCCATTTATTTGATTTTGTAAGCCCATTTAATTAAATACATCCAATGTAGTTCTTAGCATGAAACTTAACGAGAAGCAAACATAAAGTATAATCCACTTTGGGCCTTAAGGCCTTATTACATCAAGTAAAACCCAAAATAGAATAAAAGTAACTAAAAATAAAATTAAGTCCAAACTAAATGAAATTTTTCGCATGTAGCATAGCCACCTCATGGTCCACCTACCGGTCAAATCAACGCTCATCACCGAAAAAATAATTCCCACAATGGGGTGAGTCAACAGACTCAATGTGCACACAATACTATCATTCAATAAATCGGGCATTCATGTTCAAATCATTAAGTCCATACAATAATGAAATTATGATGCAACCCAAACCCAATCCTAATTAGCCATCCACTACACTCCCTGTACCAACTTTGTGCACCGTGGGGACTACTAAGTCAACCCTCCATCCGCTACTCTCCATCAAAGGCATTCGCCCATATCGTTGTGTCATTAGACACTATAATCAAATTATACGTTGTGTCATTAGACACTATTGTAGAAGTTACCCAAAATTTCGCAATGTGATAGTAGTCAACATATTTAGTTGGTGAGACCAAGTCAACACCTTCGTTGGTGAGACCAAGTCAACACTGTTCTCCCCTTTCACATAAATCCGAATGCCCCAAAATATATATATTGTGCATAACTTAATTTCATGTTCATATACATATATTCGCATGTTATAAAATAACATTTTTCACAATCCTATCGAAGTAGGAAACGTGCACAGGTACTTTTGCCACATTTGTGGTACATAGCCACATTCACATTATTATTCATATCATATATTAAAATATTTAGCCATAAAATATCGAAGGATAGTAAGGGTACACACCTTATTCGCTTAAATAAAAGTTCCTTGAGATCTCGAAAATCCCGATCTAATCTTTAGATCTAATAATTCCTATATTCGGCCAACCTTGTATTTCAATATGGGTTAGTTTTTCGGCTTTTCACAAATTAAGGAATTGATCTAGATAATCTTACAACCATTGGTCGAATATTTTAGAGGCTTACCTTACAGATTCCAAATCCCGAAAGTTTCCTTTATCTTGAATATCTGTCAAAAATCCTAGTATTTAGAAGTTAGATCTGATCTAATTTTAATAAGTAGTAATTGGCCTTTGGCCGAATGTGTCTCACTTACCTTGGATCCTTGACCCTTCTATTTGATGATGGTAGAAACCTAAGAGATCATGGTAGGTTCACCATGAACAAAGTTAGGGATTAGTACTGAATTTTTTGTAAAAGGAAAGAATAGAAGTTGATTGACCACAGATCTTACCCTTTTGATGTTGTAATTGACTGCTCCTTTACTTAGAATCGACAGGGATTCGGCTTTGATAGTAGAAACATAGGAGAAAAGAGAGGAAAAGAGGATGGTTTTTGTTCAAAGAAAATTTGGCAAGGGGGGAGAAGAGAGCTATGAAAATTTCGGCACCACTTAGGAAAGATGAGAGAATGGCCTTAATTCTCCTCTTTTAACTGAAATTACTATGCCAAGAGTCCTTAACTTGGCCACCACTCCCCCCACAAGTGATAATATTATCATCTAATTATCACTTTAATTAAATTAGGAGTATTTTATCCATCCTTTATCTCCTTATTTATTTTATTAAAAGAAATTCCTTTACTTAACACTTAATTAAACAAGTTTTAATCAAGTAAAACTCCTCTAATTCGAGAAGCTGTGCCTTCCACCTCTTAGCCTAGGAAGAAAAATAAAGCCTTCATTATTTGCTTCTGGATGACTCAAACTCAGGCCAAAAACCTCTTGTATTTGGGCCATTTCCTAAGGCCTTAGGTGGCATCTTGAGCCACATTTCCAAGTCTGTTATTGGGTTGATTTCATGTACTTTATATTTTAGGGTCACTTGGCCCTAAGTTCCCTTTGGGCTCTTAAATTCGACATTTCGGGGTCAATTTTAAGTTTCCTAAAATTTTCGCGCGGCTCTGTATTTTCCAAATTTCCAAAATGTTTAGTTTCCTATTTTGGCTTGGTTTCCAAAATGTTTAGTTTCCTATTTTGGTTTGGTTTCCAAAATGTTTAGTTTCCTATTTGGGTTTGGTTTCCAAAATGTTTACTTTCCTAATTTACTTAGGTTTCCAAAAATGTCTAAGTTTCCAAAAATGTCTAGGTTTCCAAAAATGTCCATTTCCATTTCCATTTCCATTTTCATTTCCATTTTCATTTCCATCTCCATTTTCATTTTCATTTTCATGCATTTCTAGATTTCCAAAAGTATCAAAAATTTATTCATAGTACTTGAAACTCGACATTTCATACAATTAAACTGGAAATGCATAGGCCCTATTCAGGATGTTATAATTCTTTTCAAGCAAAATGGATGAAATCTATGGCTACAATTGGTTTCCATTGAAATCTTTACCTCAAACCGGAATTTAAATTCTATTGTTTCCATTAGCTAAATATTTATAAAATTATTTGTAATATCCCGGGTTAAGGGCTATTTTGTTTTGGCATTGGTTGCATAATTAATTGCTTGCTATGATGTTGTTTGCATGGTTTCGGGGCTTAGATGAAGGCTAGGAGTGTGCCTGAGTAGGTGGAAAATTTTTGTTTTTGGACTTTAGGGGGATAGGAGCTGAAGGAGATGGGGTTTTTAATTAAATTAAGTGAATCTAATGCACAAATGAGGAGCTAGCAAAGTGGCAAGCATGCGTCACATGGAGAGTGTGTGTGTGGCGTCATCTACAAGGGGGAGGTCTTGTGTTCAAGTCGCGAGAATCCCACCCCTTTTGGCTCCCATTTTGGACGGCATGGAGGAAGAGGTAGAAGGCAACTTGAACTCTAGCTTGGACTTAGTCTTCACATTCAAAAGAGGGGTGGAGAGTGAAAGTAGGAGGGAGACTTGGTCATGGGATTTGAATTGGTGGTGTGGGAGTAAATAGGGGAGATTTGGCCGGATTTGGTGAGAGTTTGGGGGGAGAAAGGTGTGGCCGGTTGGTAATTGAGTGTCTTGAATGTGCCTTGGGCATGTGTGTTTCGGTCACAAACTCTCCTTGGTTAAGCTGATTTTTCCTTTTGGTCAAAAGCTTCTTCTCATTTCTCTCTTCCAACCGATTGCTCAAGTCTCTTTTTGGTTATTTTGTTGGTAAGTCGAATGTCAAAAGAAAACTCTCCCATTCTATTCTCATTTTGAAACCAAAACCAGCATTTTGTTTCTTTTCAACTCATGAAACTAGCTCCTTTGACTCTCCTTTCCCTTCTCATATTTTCTTTTCTTGGGCAAAACCCAAAGCATTGGTCTTTTGAATTTGCTTGTTGCTTCCACCTTTTCTTTTTAATTTTGTAGAAGCCAATGCCTCTCTCATTCCTTTCTTCTCTTGTTGCTTGTAAACCAAACTAGCCTTCTCTCTTTTGACCGTAACACATTTCACCAAAACCTATATCCTCCATCTTTTCATCTAAACCGAAGCTACCACAAGCAAGCCCTTGCCGATTTTGGTCATTGTGGAAAGCTCTTTCTCTCCTACTTCCCTTTTCTTTTGTTCATTTGGTGTAGGTCAAACTTCATTCTCCAAATACTTCCTCTACTTCTTTCATTCAAAACCGAGAGCACTCTTTCTTCCTTGTTTTCTTTTTAAACTCTTCTTTTCGGGATCAAGGGTGTTAGCCGAACCTTCCTTGGTATTGGCCGAATATCGGGTGTTGTTAGGTGCGGTTTCCAATCGATTGGTAGTGGGTAAGTGTTGGCGAATAGCCATTTCTCGTCTCTCGGTATTTTACCAATTCTTGGTATGTTAAGGGCTAATATCGGTATTGGTTAAAAGATGTTAACTTCTTGTTTAATCTTTTAGTATAGGGTCTTTGGACTTTGGAAATAATCAAGAGAGTCTTCCAACTCTTTTAGCCGATTGTTAAGTGGTGGTAAGAGGAGTATTTTGTTAGTCCATTCTTTTAGCCTCGTTAAAGCAAGTCTCATTGGATTAATGGATTTTCTTTTTAGGTGGAGGCCGTTTGTAAAGAGAAACCTTTGTGGTTCGAGTTTGGTAGGAAGCCAAACGTTTGCAAGGTAAGGACTATTGGATGAACCCTTTTGGTTTAATGCTTGTGGCGAATGGTATGATGGTTAATCCATTTGTTGGCGATTGTAGGATTCGAGTTGTAGAAGTGATCGAGGGGCGTAAATCGATTTTAGGGATTAATACCTTCGCTAATTCGTGTGTAAACCAACACACGATCTTAACCTAATAATGTGATAACTTTGTTGTGTAAATGAAACAGTGTGTTTGATTATTGCGATACCCATTGAGGTATGGATATGGATTCGGGTAAATCTGTTTCACTATGAGTTATGTGATGATGATGATATCATGATTTTTAATACTTTGAGATGCCATGTTAAGCATGTAAGCATGATAGCATGATTGCGATTTTGCATCTAGTATGATACGTGATTGGGTGATATGAGAGGAGGGGAATATGATATCCGTGTCTTTGAGACACTTGTGTCTTTGGGACACGGAGGTTTGGCACCTCCGGTGGTTTGGTACCACGTATTTTGTGACTTTGGGTCACCGGAGGTTTGGCACCTCGTCGTCTCGTCCAGTGGCTTAGTACCACGATGGGTTGGCCCCACAGTTGATTATCTGGGATTGACGCGGTGATTTGGTATCACACGATGGGTTGGCCCCATCATCGAGTTGTGACTACGGTCACGGTGATTTGGTATCACATTGTGTCTTTGGGACACGGAGGTTTGGCACCTCATTGCGACTTGTCCTCGTGGTTTAACACCACCGTGGGTTGGCCCCACTTTTGAGATATGGGATCGTCGCTAGTGATTTGGTATCACACGATGGGTTGGCCCCATCATTGGATTATTTGTGACTTGGTCACGGTGGTTTGGTACCACAATATGGATATCGTGACTTTGGGTCACGGTGGTTTAGCACCACCGGTGGTTTGGTACCACATGGGGTAGAAAAAGCGATATGGTTGGTTAGGAGCAGGTGCATGATTTGCATTATTCTGTTATGATATATGTGTTGGCATGTTATCTGGGAGAGGAATTATACTTTGAGTCTTGCGACTCACTCTCTCTCTTTGACTATTTCGGGTGACACATAGACGCGGACATGGGAGCGGGATGGACTCAAGTGCTCATGCCATCTTGAAATAAAGATTGCTCGGACTTCTTTTATAAAAATTTGGTACACTAGTGATTTATTTCTATTTTGTTATATTTGGGTTTGTAAATGGCCTCTTAAATTATGTTTTGACATGTTACGTAAGTAGATTTTCAATATGCTTTAACAAACCAATTAAGTGAAATGTGCTAAAATTTGGAAGGACAACGTTTTCAAAATTACAAAGACGATGTTTTAAACTATACCATCGGGTATCATACTATAACTTGAGATAAAGTGAGCTCAAAAGGTTTTCCAACTTAAATATGATTTTCTACTAAGTCATAAATGTTTTAGTAACAATTAGAAATAACTTAAGCTTCAAAACGAAATAAACTAATTTTTCCTACACATCGGATAAATTTTCAAAACTTTCTAGGTTTTCAAGTACATCATCAGATTTTTAATTAAAGCTACTTGAGTTATCCTCAAAATACAAAATTTCGCTAAGTGTTCTCACCAAATTTCTAGACTTCAACTTAAACCATCCAAAACCTTTTTCCTGTAGCATACCAAATTCGGTCGTGGTGTATTGACCGGGTTTGGGGTGTTACATTTGTGGTATCAGAGCCAAGTTTAAAAGCTCGGCTGTGGGCCCGAGGCCCAAAATGTTTTAAAACTATAGTTTTTAAAGTATTCTATTTTAAAGTATGGTTTGAAAGGCATGACACCGAGTCTCCGGCACCAGTCCGCCCAGGTAAGTACCCCGTACTATTGGTTGTGATATTAATTGATATGATGGCTAGTGATAGTAAGATTACTTTAGAGATGGCTGATAGGATTACGTGGACGCGAAAACAAAGTCTCTTTAATATTCATAAAACTTTGCTTTAAAAATAGTGGAATAATGGTGATACATAAAATTCTTTAATCGAGACGAGATTTAGTCATGAGTACCCGAGGTGGGCGTGGTCGTGGGCGTGGTCGATGTAGGATGATATTTTCGAGCCCGTAGGTTCAGGCGGGGTTCGAGAATGAGGTCTCGGTTCGCCACCGGTGGAGGTGGTGAGTTCGTGAGCATCTTGGCGATGATCTTGATGTCACAGCGATCGCGGGTTTTAGAAAGGGTAGTTGGAGTAGGTGGAGGCGAGGAGCTAGGAAATCGTGCTGAGTGACTTGGGCAAACAATTGAGTTCTTTCGGGGTGTCTCGGTGTCACTCCAGCCTTCTTGAGTATTGGTGAAGCGACAGGCGGATCATGGATGATCTAGACGACGACCGGAAGAAAAGTTGAAGGGATCGTGTCACTTCTCGGGATGAGTCATACCGGTGGTGGCTCACGGTCCGTGGCGGTTGCGTAAATGAAGATCGACATGGGACTATTTTCGGTCGCTTATCGGAAAAATCGTCGAGCTAACTACATAAATGAGCAGAGGAAAGCATTTCGAGGTTAGTCCAGGGAGCAAATGCGTGTCGATGAGGCGAGTTTCGAGGTCGAGTCGGTATGCGGGGTATGGTGGCTACCGAGCATGAGAGGTGTGTTCGTTTGAGGATGGCTGCGAGGCGAACTAAGGTTGATAATTGCGCCCGAGGGCGTGAATTGCAGTTCTAGTTGAAAAGCGAAGGTTGCCGAGGGCATTAAAAAGTCTGTGAGGCGGTATGGATAGAAACCGTTACAAAGGAGTTTTGGATCTTACGGGTCATCGGTAATCAAGCGAAAAGGGCTAGACCGAGTGGGCGAATCGGTCGGGTAGGTTTGTTCTGTGCTAGCGAGGGGACCATGTGATGTAACCGTTGTGGAAAGGCTCACCGGGAGGATGTTGGACCGATGGCGGAGGTTGTTTGAGTGTGGCTCTTTGGACCACCGAGTGAGGGTATCCGTAAGTTAGCTAGAATTGATCGAGAGAATCGGGGTAATGTCGATCTGAAATAATGGACCCCATGCAGAGGGGTCGAGGTAATAATGAGAGGGGTAATAGTTCGGTCGGGTAGTGGAGCACCCGAGGTCTGTAGTTCGAGGCCGAGACGGTAGGGGTTGGTGTATGCTACAGGCGCCGAGAGGAGGGCGACCTGCCGGACGTCATTACAGGTACATTTTAATCTTTGGTTCTCCATTCTTGCTTTAATTGATGTGGGTTCAACACATTCGTATGTTGCAAGTAGTATAGTGAAGACCATGAATTTAAACTACGAGGTATCTTCTAGGCGGATGACCGTAATAAGCCCTCTAGGTCACTCTGTAGTAGTAGATAAAGCGTATAGAGGCGATACCTCTAGAACTCCAAAGGGTAGTATTTGAGGTGATCGATGGAGCGCCATTCGGGAGTTCGATCTAATTCTCGGAATGGATTTGTTTGGGTAAGTATCGGTGAAGTTGAACTGTGACTAAGCGCATAGTTCTCGAGCACGGTGAGGTGATGAAGTGGTTACGATCGGTAATAGGAGAAACTATCTGTCCAATGTGGTATCTGCTCTGAAAGCTGAGAAAATGGTCAAGAAGGGCTGTGAAGCGTATGTGGTTCATGTGTATGCCTTGGAGACTAAAGAGTCTGCTGTGGAGACGGTTCGGACGATTAGGGAATTTGTGGATGTGTTTCTGAGGAGCTTAGGGTTTGCCACCGGATCGGGAGGTAGAGTTCGGGATAGATCATTACTTTAATCGCACCCGTATCCATTGCTCCGTCTGAGGATGGCACCTAAGGAGTTAGTAGAGCTTAAGGCTCGAGATCTGAATTGTTGGACGAGGCTTTATCGGGCCAAGCATTTCACCATGGGAAGCGCCGGTACTCTTTGTAAAGAAGAGAAGCGGTACTATGCGGATGTGCATAGACTCATCGTGAATAAGTGACGATTAAAAACAAGTATCCCCGCCTCGGATAGATGACTTGTTTGATCAATTTGAAGGCGTCGTTTTCTCGAAGATCGACCTAAGGTGCAGGTATCACCGATTGAAGGTAAAAACGAGTGGATATCGTAAGGCGGCATTTCGTACTCGGTATGGGCATTTTGAGTTCCTAGTTATGTCGTTCGGGTTGACTAACGCCGCGACTTTCATGGATCGATGAATAGGGTGTTTCAATAGTACCTAGATCGATTCGTGGTAGTTTTATCGACGACATCTTGGTATACTCAAGGGTGAGGAAGAGCATGATGCTCATTTACGGGTGGTATTGCAGATTCTAAGGGAGAAAGCTTGACTATATCGAAGTTCGATAAATCGAGTTACGGCTCGGGAGGTGACATTCTTGGGTCATGTAGTGTCAATTTGAGGGATTAGAGTGGACCCCTTAAGGTAGAAGCGATTTTGGATTGGAAGCCGCCTAAGTCGATGGCGGAGATTCGAGTTTTACGGGGTTGGCGAGGATACTACTGAAGATTTGTAGAGGTTTCTCGTTAATTGCAGACCGATGACCAAATTATTGAGAAAGGGAGTTCCGTTTATTTGGTGAGAAGCAACAGGAGAGCTCAGACAAGTTGAAGAAGATTTTGGTGAAGCTCGGTTACGATTCAACTTTGAGGTGGTAAGGAATTCTGATGTCTTGCGATGCATCACATACTGGGTTTGGGTTGTGTCTTGATGCAAGAAGGGAAGGTTGTGGCTTACGCATCCCGACGGTGAGGTCACATGAGGTCAATTATCCCACATACGATTTGGAGCTTGCGGTAGTATTTGCCTTAAAGATATGGAGGCATTACTTATGCGGAGAGAGATCGATAGTCTACGGACCATAAGAGTCTCAAGTACCTTCCGACTCGAGAAAGACTTGAATCGAGGCAGTAGCAGATGGATTGAGCTGCTAAAAGACTACGATTGCTCAATTGAGTATCACCGGGCAAGGCTAACATCGTGGCGGATCGTTGAGCCATAAGGTTGTTTTGATTTAAGGCGTTGTTTGCCCACTTGAGTTTGTCTGACGACGGAGTATTCAGCGAAGCTGCAGTTAAGCCTACTTGGGTTGAGCGGTCGAGCAAAGAAATTGTTAGATGAGGTTTTGAACGCATACGAAGACTTCGGTGCGAGTGATGGGTTGAAGGGTATAGCTTGTCTAATGATGGGGTTACGTGTTTCGAGGTAAGGCTTGTATCTTGAGAGATCTTGAATTGAGGCGAGAAGATTCTTCAGGATGCTCATAGCATTTCACGCTATGCATCTGGAGGTAGCAAAATGTATAAGGATCTCGAGGAGCGATTACGGTGGCGGGTGCGAAAAAGGAGGTGTGAGTTTGTAGGAAAGTGTCGACATGTCGGCGAGTCAAAGGTGAGCATCGATTGTCGTCTGGGTTGCTTGACGGTGAAGATTCCACAATGGAAGTGGGAAAGAATAACGATGGATTTAAATGGGTGGATTACCGCTACACAGAGCAAGAAGGATTGATGCAGGTAATTGTGGATCGGTGACTAAATCACTCACTTTATTCCGGTGAGGGTGGATTACTCACTACGAGAGGTTGGCAAAGTCAGTATGTATCGGAGATAGTGAGGCGCACGGGGTGCGGCCTCGATCATCTCGGATAGGGATCCAAGATTCACGTCAAGGTTCCGGAAGGCGTTACATCGTGCTCGGGTACGGTTAGATTTCACCTGACAATTCATCCATGGTCGACGGGCAATCGAAAGGTTATCTGAGATCTTGGAGGATATGCTACGAGGTTGTGTATTGGACTTCAAGGGTAGTTGGGAGGAGTATCTACCGTTGGTGAGTTCGCCTACAACAACGAGTTATCAGCGAGCATCAAGATGGCACCTTATGAGGCATTATGCGGTAGGAAGTGTCGTTCACCTACTTGTTGGGCGGAGTTAAGTGAGCGTCGATTATTGGGACGAGTTGGTTCTTTGAAACCGAAGATAAGGTTAAGTTGATTGAGCTCGATTGAAGGAAGCTTGGATCGGCGAAGTCCTATGCCGATCTTAAGCGGAGAGATATTGAATTTCTTTGTGGGAGATCGGGTTTTCTTGAAGGTCTCACCGTGGAAGAAAGTATTAAGGTTCGGAAGAAAGGCAAGCTTAGTCCGAGGTTTATTGGGTAGTATAAGGTAATTGAGGCGAGTGGGACGATTGCATATCATTTCGAGTTGCCAGTGAGCTAAGTCGATTCACGGCGTGTTCCACGTTTCGATGCTTGGCATTACTGTTCCGATCCGTCACATGTAGTAGCAGAGAAGAGATCGAGGTAAATCCAGATTTGTCCATGGAAGAAGAGCTGTCTGATTTTAGGCCAGGGATGTGAAGGTTCTGCAGGAAGTCTGTGCCTCTGGTTAAGGTTCTTTGGCGGAATCATGGCGTGGAAGAAGCGACGTGCGAACCCGAGGATATGATGAGATAGCAATACCCGTAACTCTTCTAACCAGGTAATTTCGAGGTCGAAATTATTTTAAGGGGGTAGAACTGTAATATCCCGGGTTAAGGGCTATTTTGTTTTGGCATTGGTTGCATAATTAATTGCTTGCTATGATGTTGTTTGCATGGTTTGGGGCTTAGATGAAGGCTAGGAGTGTGCACGAGTAGGTGGAAAATTTTGTTTTTGGGCTTTAGGGGATAGGAGTGAAGGAGATGGGGTTTTAATTAAATTAAGTGAATCTAATGCACAAATGAGGAGCTAGCAAAGTGGCAAGCATGCGTCACATGGAGAGTGTGTGTGTGGCGTCATCTACAAGGGGAGGTCTTGTGTTCAAGTCATGAGAATCCCACTCCTTTGGCTTCCATTTTGACGGCATGGAGGAAGAGGTAGAAGGCAACTTGAACTCTAGCTTGGACTTAGTCTTCACATTCAAAGAGGGGTGGAGAGTGAAAGTAGGAGGAGACTTGGTCATGGGATTTGAATTGGTGGTGTGGGAGTAAATGGGGAGATTTGGCGATTTGGTGAGAGTTTGGGGGAGAAAGGTGTGGCGGTTGGTAATTGGAGTGTGCAGAATGTGCCTTGGGCATGTGTGTTTTGGTCACAAACTCTCCTTGGTTAAGCCAATTTTCCTTTTTGGTCAAAAGCTTCTTCTCATTTCTCTCTTCCAACCGATTGCTCAAGTCTCTTTTGGTCATTTTGTTGGTAAGTCGAATGTCAAAAGAAAACTCTCCCATTCTATTCTCATTTTGAAACCAAAACCAGCATTTTGTTTCTTTTCAACTCATGAAACTAGCTCCTTTGACTCTCCTTTCCCTTCTCATATTTTCTTTTCTTGAACCAAAACCCAAAGCATTGGTCTTCTTGAATTTGCTTGTTGCTTCCACCTTTTCTTTTTAATTTTGTAGAAGCAGAATGCCTCTCTCATTCCCTTTCTTCTCTTGTTGCTTGTAAATCGAAACTAGCCTTCTCTCTTTTTGACCGTAACACATTTCACCAAAACCTATATCCTCCATCTTTTCATCTAAACCGAAGCTACCACAAGCAAGCCCTTGCCGATTTTGGTCATTGTAGCCAAAAGCTCTTTCTCTCCTACTTCCCCTTTTCTTTTGTTCATTTGGTGTAGGCCGAAACTTCATTCTCCAAATACTTCCTCTACTTCTTTCATTCAAAACCGAGCACTCTTTCTTCCTTGTTTTCTTTTTAAACTCTTCTTTTCGGGATCAAGGGTGTTAGCCGAACCTTCCTTGGTATTGGCTGAATATCGGGTGTTGTTAGGTGCCGGTTTCTAATCGATTGGTAGTGGGTAAGTGTTGGCCGAATGGCCATTTCTCGTTCTCTGGTATTTTACCAATTCTTGGTATGTTAAGGGCTGATATCGGTATTGGTTAAAAAGATGTTAACTTCTTGTTTAATCTTTTCGTATAGGGTCTTTGGACTTTGGAAATAATCAAGAGGAGTCTTCCAACTCTTTTAGCCGATTGTTAAGTGGTGGTAAGAGGAGTATTTTGTTAGTCCATTCTTTTAGCCTCGTTAAAGCAAGTCTTATTGGATTAATGGATTTTCTTTTTAGGTGGAGGCCGTTTGTAAAAAGAAACCTTTGTGGTTCGAGTTTGGTAGGAAGCCAAGCGTTTGCAAGGTAAGACTATTGGATGAACCCTTTTGGTTTAATGCTTGTGGCGAATGGTATGATGGTTAATCCATTTGTTGGCCGATTGTAGGATTCGAGTTGTAGAAGTGATCGGGGGCGTAAATCGATTTTAGGGATTAATACCTTCGCTAATTCGGTGTGTAAACCAACACACGATCTTAACCTAATAATGTGATAACTTTGTTGTGTAAATGAAACAGTGTGTTTGATTATTGCGATACCCATTGAGGTATGGATATGGATTCGGGTAAATACCGTTTCACTATGAGTTATGTGATGATGATGATATCATGATTTTAATACTTTGAGATGCCATGTTAAACATGTGAGCATGATAGCATGATTGCGATTTTGCATCTAGTATGATCGTGATTGGGTGATATGAGAGGAGGGAATATGATATCCGTGTCTTTGAGACAACTTGTGTCTTTGGGACACGGAGGTTTGGCACCTCCGGTGGTTTGGTACCACGTATTTTATGACTTTGGGTCACGGAGGTTTGGCACCTCGATGTCTCGTCGATGGCTTAGTACCACGATGGGTTGGCCCATGATTGATTATCTGGGATTGGCGCTTGATGATTTGGTATCACACGATGGGTTGGCCCCATCATCGATTTGTGACTACTGTCACGGTGATTTGGTATCACATTGTGTCTTTGGGACACGGAGGTTTGGCACCTCATTGCGACTTGTCCACGTGGTTTAACACCACCGTGGGTTGGCCCCACTTTTGAGATATGGGATCGTCGCTAGTGATTTGGTATCACACGATGGGTTGGCCCCATCATTGGATTATTTGTGACTTGGTCACCGGTGGTTTGGTACCACAAGTATGGATATCGTGACTTTGGGTCACGGTGGTTTGGCACCACCGGTGGTTTGGTACCACGGGGTAGAAAAGGCGATATGGTTGGTTAGGAGCAGGTGCATGATTTGCATTATTCATTATGATATATGTGTTGGCATGTTATACCGGGAGAGGAATTATACACTGAGTCTTGCGACTCACTCTCTCTCCTTTGACTATTTCAGGTGATACATAGACGCGGACATGGAGCCGGGATGGACTCGAGGTGCTCATGCCATACTAAAATAAAGATTGCTCGGACTTCTTTTATAAAAATTTGGTACACTAGCTGATTTATTTCTATTTTGTTATATTTGGGTTTGTAAATGGCCTCTTAAATTATGTTTTTGACATGTTACGTAAGTAGATTTTCAATATGCTTTAACAAACCAATTAAGTGAAATGTGCTAAAATTTGGAAAGACAACGTTTTCAAAATTACAAAGATGATGTTTTAAACTATACCATCGGGTATCATACTATAACTTGAGATAAAGTGAACTCAAAAGGTTTTCCAACTTAAATATGATTTTCTACTAAGTCATAAATGTTTTAATAACAATTAGAAATAACTTAAGCTTCAAAACGAAATAAACTAATTTTTCCTACACATCGGATAAATTTTCAAAACTTTCTAGGTTTTCAAGTACAACTTTCTAGGTTTTCAAGTACATCATCAGATTTTTAATCAAAGCTACTTGAGTTATCCTCAAAATACAAAATTTCGCTAAGTGTTCTCACCAAATTTCTAGACTTCAACTTAAACCATCTAAAACCTTTTTCCTGTAGCATACCAAATTCTATTCGTGGTGTATTGAGGGTTTGAGGTGTTACATATTGGTTAATTTTTAAGTAACCATCTTAATTTTGGTTGTTTATTGAAGAATAAGAGAAAGGTGAAATTGGCAACATTGAGGCCATACGAGTTAAGAAAATGAAGCTAACGGGGGTTTTGAAAGGAATCAAATAAATTTAAGAAGATTTAACTACTTTCTTAGAGAAATCATACATATAATCCAATTTTTATAATAGATCTTAAAACAAAACAACAATTAGTAAACTTCTCAAATTACATGCATAATATATGATAACTAGAAGCACAATTAGTAAACATTGATTCTAAAGGGCAAGCCATTTCCAAGAACAAGTTGCATGACCTTATTTTTTATTGTCAATAGCACCTAAAGAACATTATACTCTCTATTAATAATTTACATTCGCATGGTTTTCTAAAATAGATTACAAAACATTGTACCCTAGCAATGAGATTTAGCACTTAACATTATGAAGATTTTGGTCAAACTTCCAACTAAGGAAAACAAAAATTAAAATGCTTTTAGAACTAATAGTAGCTATAACTAAGAAGGCAATGGAGCTGATTTCTTAGCCCTTTGGAACAAATTTTGCTATGAACATTCTTGACGATTGGATCCTACTAAACCAAAGAAAGCTCAATACTTTAGAACATTCTTTTTCTTAGTAAAAATCTGGTTTTAATCCTCTGGAATTTCCACACATGCAAATAAGCAAATTCAGGCAGCAGAGAAATTAACTTCACTACAGAATAAAATTTAACTTCAAACCCAAAACAAACAAAAAAGCCCAAAAAAAAAAAAACTTACCAAAAACAGGGAAAGCCAAAATCAAGATAAGAATCCACAGGGAAACACTGATGCACTGATAGAGCAATTAGCGAATAGAATAAAACTGTAGTCTTTGCAGATACAATCAGTGTGGGGCAAGGTTTTGCCAATGGAATTTAAACCCTGCGAAAAGTATAATCACATAAAAGTACTCAAGTAAGCGGGCGTTACTGAATCTGAGTCAGATTGAACCATACCCTAATACTCAAATCCGAATATGTGTCAAACAAAAATTTGATGCGACCATGGTATGTTATCTAATGAAACATGAAAGCCCGAAATTTTCAAACAATTTCAGTGAAGGCTTTGAAACCTAAGATCAGTGTGTTTTAGGTACTTACAAGTAACTTATTAGTGTTACTTATCATTTATCCCTTCAAAAATTAAAACATATATTAGCAGATAATCACAAACGTTTTATATCTTAATAGATCAGAATTTGCCATCCCATCCCCAATAAACAAAATACAAAGAAAGATGAAAAAATTAATACAATTTCATGTTGTTTAAAATGAACAAATACCTTGCATGCGTTATAATATTGGATGTGCAATCAAGAACAAGCTATCTAGCTAGGACCAACTAGAGTCAATTAAATCATTAAGAAAAAGAAGAAGGAATAACCATTGTTTCCAATAGAACTATATGCTTAAACAAAGCATAAGTGAACTTGGATTTTCAAAGATGTATTTAGATTTTAAAAATAGTGAAAGCTACATAATAGACACATACAAATATAACATTTATGATTAGTTCTCAAATTCATTGATACATTAGATGGCTATTTAATAATGAATCAAATTCCCAAATACTTTTGAGAATTTGAAATTCATGTTTTGTATTATAATTCATATCATTAATATGTATTATAATTCATATAATAAAAGAGAATAAATAAAATGATTATAACAACCAACCACAATGATAGTAGCATATTAGATATGATGACAATCCAAATAATAAATGAATGGAAAAATGAAAATTAAGAATGCTATTTAAGTAAATATACATATCAAGTTTAGGTGGTCTAGTAGCACTTGGAGGATTAGGTTTCCATTTAGTTTGGAGCAAGTTTGGGATTTGGAGGTGCTATTGGAATAACTCTGAGATAGCTATTGTTTGGGTGAAGGAGCAGTCTCTCGATTACATGAAAATTGTCAATAAAATGCCTCTCACATGTCAAAATTTCAATAAATAACATGCACTTTCCATCATTATTTACTTGTTGCCAATCAAATATGTTAGTAAATAACCTAACAAGCATTTACAACCCTCCAAGTACACATAATTTTTGGTTTCCTAATCGTTCAAAAAAAATTAATCATAAATAGAAGGAATAAACCCACAAAGCAGTTGAAAGTAATTTAAAGAATCACAAATAAAACATCACAATAAGTCGAATAGGATTTGGAAAAAATGTTAACCCATCAAATTCATTACTAATATAAACAAAAAAATTAAGAAAGTAAATGAATAATTCAAAATCTGACGGAAGAGGATGATTACCAATGTTCCGACGGAGGAGGATGATTACCACTGACGGAAGAGGTGGCATAGGATGAGCGGTGAAAATGGAAAGTGATAAAACTTTCACCGTGAGCAGCTAAAGGAAAAGGAAAAGGGATGTTAAAACTTTCGGGGAGCTAAAGGAAAAGGAAAGGGATGTTAAACTTTCACAGGAAGCGAGCATAGAATGGGAAGAGCAAAGAGATGAGATACAGACTTAGGGATTTGGAAATCAAAAATGGGGAAGAAGGTTAATCAATTTCTTACGACAATACGGCGCCATTTTTAACTAAAATAAAATGATTATTTGCGGCGTTTTTTGAAGCGTGCATTATTTATTTCCTTTTGCGCGTTTTTTAATTACAAGCCGCTAATATTCTTGATACTAATATATTTTTAAAGATTTAATCAAATTTTTCTTTATTTTAAAGTTTAAGTAATATTTAAAACAATTAGATAAATTTTGAAATTTTTAAAATTTAAAGTTATTTAATATATAAATTAAAATACAATTACTCATATACTAAAAAAAATTAAAATATAGTGTAAATAATAGTATTTTATTTTTTCATGTTTAACATTTATTTTAAATGTTATTGGTTCTAAATTTTCTACATTACAAATAATAATAGATCGATTTAATATATAAATTTTAATATTTTAAAAAGTAAATTACAAATAAATTTTATATTAATTAGTCAATATAAAAATTAAATAAATAATAATAGATCAAGAGGATGAAAGAGTATTGCATGAGTTTTGAAAATCTAAACCCTAAACTATAAACCTTTATAAACTCTAAACAACTAAAATCCTAAACTATAAACATTAACCCTAAACCTTTATCAACACTAGTTTGTTTACATCCAAACCCTAAGTCGCCCCTAAACCCCTAAAACCTATAAAACCTTAAACACATAACCCCAAAATCTAAACCTAAACTATAAACCTTTATAAACTCTAAACAACTAAAATCCTAAACTATAAACATTAACCCCAAACCTTTATCAACACTAGTTTGTTTACATCCAAACCCTAAGTGGCCCCTAAACCCCTAAAACCTATAAAACCTTAAACACGTAACCCCAAAATCTAAACCTAAACTATAAACCTTTATAAACTCTAAACAACTAAAATCCTAAACTATAAGCATTAACCCTAAACCTTATGACCTAAACACTAAACACTAAATGCTAAACCTTTAACACTAAGGCAAAAAATTAAACACTAAACTTACCCTAATAAACCCTAAAACCCTAAAATCCTAAACCCTAAACCTAAACCTTAAACCCTAAACCCTAACCCATAAACCCTAACCCATAAACCCTAAACCCTAAACCATAAACCATAAACTCTAAACCCTAGGACAACCTTAAACCGCAAATCATAAACTATAATCCCTAAACATTAAAACAGTAACTCCTAAATCTTACACCTTAAACTATATATGTTAAACCATAACCCCTAAATAATCATGAGAATTAATATTCAATATTTTAAAATTAATACTACCTCTTTTATGATTATATAAGAAATTATTTAATATTTTTTCATTTTTAACAAATATTTTCTCTTAAATAATTTAAAACTAGAATCATAATTTTAATGTATTAAAATTAATGTTATCTCTTTACAATTATATAAAAATTATTTAATATATAAATTTAAAACAATAAGTCATATATATCCAAAAAACTTTAAAATTACTTTTAGCGGCGTTTTGGGAAAGCGCCTAATGATTGACTTTTAATGACGTTTTTGGGAAAGCGCCGCTAATGACCGATTTTAGCGGCGTTTTAAGAAAGCGCCGCTAAAGGCCGACTTTTAGCGGCATTTTGGGAAAGCCGCTAAAGGCCGACTTTCAGCGGCATTTTTGAAAGCTCCGCTTAATGACTAGACTTTAAGCGTTTTGGGAAAGCGCCGCTAATGATCAGACTTTAGCGGCGTTTTGGGAAAGCGCCGCTAAAATAAACTTTTAGCGTTTTTGGGAAAGCGCGCTAAAGGTCAATTTTTAGCGCTTTTGGGAAAGCGCTAATGATCAGACTTTTAGCGTTTGGTAAATAAACGCTTATTGCTCATTTTTGGCGGTGTTTTCATTCAAGCGCCGCTAATGTAAAAATTTGTGGCGTTTTTCTTTAAACGCCACTAAAAACACCGCTTAAAAGTCTGTTTTGGTGTAGTGAAATTTTGATCAAAGATAGGGAATGTGGTAGTCTTGCTATGCTTGAATTAACAATGAAGAAGTTATGATACTTTTGGGGTATTGACAAAGTACTTGGATCCTATAAACATGTATTGAGGTCAAAATGGTCCTCAAGAAGTTTGTATAGAAGCTCATCTTTGCGATATCTGGGCACCTATCTTCTATTTTATCCATTTTTGAATTTGCTATCTTTGATTACTTTTTTTCTTTTCAAAGATACATCCCAATCAATTTTCTTTGATAGCCTTAACTATATTTGCTTACTTTATCTTTTTAAGATACACCAATCAATTTTCTTGTATTGCCTTAGTTTTCTTTGATTAACTTATTTGTTTCAAGCTATGCTCCTGATTAATTTCTTTAACGTCCATTGTTGTGATCTTTTTCAAGCATTTTATATTGAAATAACGGTTAATGGACTACTAATACTTTCATAAAAGGAGTTTCGCATATTACATTGGAAGCTTCTAAATAATTTGAGAAATTGAAATAGGACTTTTGTTTAGAACTCACCAAGCCTAACAGGTAACACCCCAAACCCAGCCTAGACGATACGACCGGATCTAGCATGTCACATAGAAGGGTTGTTTAAAATTGCTCGTCCGATTAAAAAGTTTGAATTCTTTTTGAAAAGCCTGAGCTCGTTGTTTGTGAAAACCGATTTTGTTTTTATGGTTTTCTTGTAAAAATGTTATTGTTATTATTTCCAAAACTTATTTATAATGAAGTCGATTCAATGATATTTTGGAAAATTTGTTGTTGTAGTTTTAAGAAAAAATCACGAGTTTAATCATTTAAAGATCGTAAATAAGCTGAAATGAAAGTTTATGAGAAAATAACGAAAGTTTAAGAGAAAAATTAAGTCTAATGGCCTTATTACATAAAATTATACCCAAATGAAAATAAATCTCAAATAAAGTAAAAGCAGAAATTTTACTAGGGTTAGATGTGTGGCCACCACAAGTACTCCTGACTACAAATCATCAACGCTGGGATCACCGCAAGATTTAAGCGAGAGGGTGAGTTTTGAGAACTCGATGTGTAATCCCTAATCGGATATTAACTGGCTTGAGCCCATACAGATACAAACTGGGCCTTAGCCCTTACGAAAGCAAACTGGGATGAAGCCCATACAGAACAGACTAGGCCTCAACTCCATTAGCATGGCAAAGAAAATAATGAAATGCAACCCAGCCTAATAATCCATCCGCTACGCACCACCCTACCAGCCCAACAAACCTGTGGGGATTTCTAAATTGACCCGTCCATCCACTACACACCTCGATGGCAATCAAGCTGCTCATCATAGAATTTGTGGCGAAGACACCAAAATAATAGAATACACGTGGCATAGCCACTATACAGATTGTGGCAAAGCCACTAGAATATGTGGCAAAGCCACCAGATTACACTTCCTCCCATAATCAATAGCCCAATCCCATGCAGAATGTCATGACATAATAATTTAGTGTATGTAAGCACGTACTAACATAGCAGATAAATCGAATGCACACAATCATGTTAAACCTACCCCTAAGGGTATAACAGTAATTTACCCATCGAGGGTATTTCAAAAATTTACCCACCAAGGGTATTTTGGTAATTTACCCTCTAAGGGTATTTTGGTAATTTTACCCTCGAGGAGTATTTTGGTAATTTTACCCTCTAGGGTATTTCTATAATTATTACCATCTAACGGCCTTTCAAAGGCCTAATGTATTGAGCGACCACGAGCTAATTTGGGTCTCAGCGGAGTTATTGGGCCTAAAATCCATTTTAGGCGCAAACAAGCCCACATGCTCGTGTGGCCCAATTCGCAATGTTTAGTCTCGATTTCCATATTTCACATCTCGCACTTACCCTTTTACAATTTTCCATCAATTTACGCCTATGTGGGCCGAATAGCCTATTGGGCCTGTTAAGCCCATTTCGGCTCGGTTAGGCCTATTATAGCCCCAGCTTCAAGAGAGTGCTCGTCACACTATCCATGTCTTACCGTCATTACTCAAACTCTGATTTACCACTACGAGTGCTCGCACACTCGAGTGGGTACAGATCTCGATTTTCGAGTTTTTGGCTTTTGGCCGATTTGCATAACATAATATACAATCATTAGGAGGGTGTGAGATTATACACTGTTTGTGATTAGCGGTACTCGGCACTCTTTCGAAACACCTGAGATCAACCATGACTAGCGGTTAGTCTAAAACCTTAATACAACTCCTTCCAAGTATTGAGATTGATTAATAGTCTACAATGCTTACCAGCAATCCCAGAAAACCACTGCAAGGGATAGATGTTCACTTGGCCCTCTGATTAAGCGCGTCGAAACCCTAGTAGTTTTTGGCACCAAAATAAATGTTATCAACCCCCTTAAGCAAGACCACAACTGAACTCAAATAGCCATTCGGATGGAGTAAGAAATAAACCGAATAATACAACCTCAACACCTACATTCGGCCCCAACCTTACTTACCATCTCACTTCCAAAAACCAAAGGCTAGAAGATAGATGAAAGTGTCTGCTAACACTCTGACAGATTCGACCTTAGACAAAAGAAACAGGTAAAGATTTAGACTTTTAGCAAAGGAACAAGAAGTGAAAAGAAACAAGAAACTAACAAAGAGTAATACTAACCTTAAATCAAAGATGATCCTAATTCGCCTTAGCAACATAAAATAACTTCGTGGTTTGGCTATGGAGGATATATCAAAATGAAAACTACACAGATGACACAAGTTGAAATGGTAGATGTAAGAAAAGGTTTGGCCAAAGAAGGAAAAGGTTAGAAGAGAATTGCTACAAGTGTTTGGCAACCACAATTGAAAGAAAAGTGTTTGAAGCAGAAAAGAAGAAGTCACTTGAGAGGTGAGGTTTACGCCAAGAAAAAGTTGAACTCAAAGGCTCAAAATGCACTAGAAAAAAAGGAAAAACAATGCCAAAAGGCTCTGGAGAGTTTCGGCATACGCACACAAAAAGATTTTGGTTTCTCTTTTTGCTCCCTAACCAAAGCTGAATTTGCCTACCAAAAACAACTCCTAGCCAAAATTCATGTAACATCCCCAAACCCGGCCCACGAGCCTTGACCGGATCTGGTTATGTCACTGCGGAATGACGATGGAAAATCTTTGTCTTTAGAATAAAACTTGAAAATTTTGTTAACTTTTGAAAAATGTGTCCATTAGAAATTATTTACTAATATAAGCTCGTTATAAAATATGTGAATTAAAACTTTTATGATAATTTATTATATTATAAATCATGTGAAGAAAATATTTCTAAGTATAGTATAAACTACAATAATCATAAATAGAACGCTTTAAATAAAAGTGGCCCTTATTACAACCAATATTAAACAAAACACTTAGTATTAAAATTGCTTAAAATAATTAAATAAATCTCCTTACGCATGGGCCACCTTGCATCCTCTCCCACCGGTCCGATCAACATGTCACTGCGATGTTGGATAAATAATTGGATGAGTCACACGGACTCGGTGTGTAATTAAAACCATTGAAATCCACCCACATGCTAGCCACATAACATCCCAATTATCAAATGCAACATGTAAATATAACCATTTAGACATTACCATAATGGGCTTGGCCCACAATCAAATCATATTCAAGCTTTGGCTAGGCCCTTTTCTCATCGATCCATCGATCACCGGGCAGCCCATTTCCACGTATGTTCTCAAAACATACCAATCCACATGTCATATTGGGCTTGGCCCTTTTCCATATCATTTCATAATGAGCGATGCAACATGAAACCCAACCCAATCCTAAGGTCCATCCGCTACACACCCCTTAACCGACCTACCACACACCGGGGACTATCGAGTCACCTCTCCTTTTCCCTCCAAAAGGCAACCAATGCCATCCACGATGTAGCATATAGCTAACATCAAACCACGATGGAGCACACGGCAATCCATCAAGCCACGATATGGCATAAGCCAATATCGATCAAGGTAACCACGCGAACTAAATCGCAAAGATCCACAACGCGACCTCGATCGGCGCCAATCCACGATGTAGCACAAAGTCGACATCAACCACGCACTCGAAGTACACCGTACCTTCTTTCAAAACCCACCCATGCACATGTAACATGATATAATGACAATATGATGCATGTGCATGTCATTCACAAACATAGGCATACACTCATATTTAAATAAATGACAACAATATTAACAATTTGCTATTTACGATCGATCGTCATACCCTTTTAGGGTATCTATTGCACTTTTACCCTTGCACTTATTAGTAAACATATAACATAGCGGATATCACATAAAACCCGAAACAATGGCTAACTACACACCTTATAACTGAAGCTCTAATCCCTCGATCCCGCGCTATCATTTAGCGAGACTACAGATTATCTGCCTATCGTTTTTCTTTTGACGCCCACACCCGGTGGCCAATCACGAGCATTGAAACCGACCTCTTCTTAAACTTGAACAGGACTTTCCCTTGCTCACCTTGGTCGGTATTCGCATCCATAATGATATCTAATCAAAACTTGGTTATCTGATCTTAAGCGAATAATCATAAACTACTCATCCTTCACCGACAAAGTCTTGAAATCCAAAGCTCCTTAATCAACGCTAAAACTCCTAAATGGTCAAGGTTAGAATCGGTTACCACAAATGCCAAATATGGTTTATAACAAAATCCATGAAAAGAGGACCCTTTGGCGAATAGCACCTAACCCTTACCTTGAGTAACCGAATCTGAACAGCCCCTAAGTGCTCCCTTGCGTTGGCTACAATAGAAAAACACATCATCATGGCCCTACAGATCATACGGCCCATCAAAGGAATCAAGGCCTAGATTCCTGATTCGGCAACTTTATGGAAAAGAATCCGAAATGTACTAAAGAGAACACTTACCCTTAAAGCTGAATGGAGATGAACCAAGGAGATCACCTTTGTTGATATTAAGCCACTACACTAGGCTATCAAAAGGAGATTTCGACCAGGTTGAGAGGAGATTCGCTAAAACAAATAAAGAAAAGAAAAGGAGAGAAGGCTATGGATATTGGCTTAGGCTAACGAGAAAAAAAAAAAAGAGTTAAGAGGTTTGACAATGGTGTTGAACACTAAAGAAATCTTGGCCTCGCAAAATAATTGGGAAAAGAAGAGAACCCTCTTGCTCCAAATTTTGCAAGAACAACGGAGAAGAACAAATAAATTTTGGCACAAGCAATAAAAAGGA
The DNA here is from genome assembly GCA_025506655.1 of Gossypium rotundifolium. Taxonomy (NCBI): domain Eukaryota; kingdom Viridiplantae; phylum Streptophyta; class Magnoliopsida; order Malvales; family Malvaceae; genus Gossypium; species Gossypium rotundifolium. Next base: position 47,930,040 of record CP106732.1, on the reverse strand, counting down.
GAAAAAAATATGAAAAAGGGTGTTTCCCCTATTTATAAAAATTCGGCCACCTACCCACGTGAAGAATCCATCCTTTGGCCATCACCTACTAATTCAAATTAAATTTGAATTAGCCAACCCCCCACATTTACCCATATCCTATATTATCTAAAAAAATAAATAAATAAAGCAGCAACAATTTCTTCTATCCACCAATTTTAAACTAAATCAAATACTCCTACAATTATCCCACTTATCCAATAAAATAAAATAAAATAAATAATAATTATCCTACAATAAAAAAAAACAAATACTAGATAAAATTTAACACTAATCCTACCTAGCCATCTAACACTTATCAGCTACTGACTAACAAGAGTTACACCTCAAATGCAACACCCATGTGCCGTCCACCCTCACACCAGTCGGCAACAAAAAAAAAAACAAATCCACCTACATTTGAGATTGAACACGGGACTGCGGGAAAGCGGTGACCAACTAGCGCCCGAGCCATTCGGCCACCTTGCATTCCTTGACATAAAGCCCCACTATTTTATTTTAAAACCAACCTACTTCAGCCCATCACCAAACAACAAAAATAAAATTCCATAATGCAGCTCCAGGCCCTCGAAACCGCGACCTCCCTCCCCTCCAGCGCCTAAGTAGCGCCTAAGAGCCACTCTGCCAATTGGACTTTCATGTCCATCAACTTGACATTAATTTTAAGGCCTACTTAGCCCAGGTCCCTTGATGCAAAAATAAAACAAAGTTGTTGCCCAAAGAACTCAGAACCCTGCTCCCTTAGGCGCCACCTTCCAAAGCCCTCAAGCGGTAAGATAACCACTTTGCCAATACCTTTCATGTGCCTTAACCTTCCAAATAAATTTCTTAAGCCCTCTAAAGCCCAGCTCCATTTCTTAACCCTAAAATTAAAACTTTTCCTAAGCCTTCCCTTTACCCGAGCATTCTTAAAACCTCTAAAACACCTCCAAACACACCCAAAACCTACCAACACCGAATTATACTTAAATTACCTAGCCCCTAAACCGAGGTGTTACAATTCTACCCTCCTTAAAATAATTTCGTCCTCGAAATTACTTATTACCAAATAATCATAACTCGCTATTCTACTTCTCATTTGACACTCGATCTTAGTCTATCATACTCCCGACCACAGTCTTTAAGTTCTCTCTCAAGATCCAAATCATACAAGAAAGAGCTAACTTACAAACAAGGAAAGCAATTAAAGAATATTCCAAAACAAAGGAGCTTACCCGATATCACATCTTGGTTGACTCTGACTACAACCATTCCTTCCATGACTTGAACCATGACCCCTCGTCGCTCGAGGACAATTCTTAACCAGATGTGCCTTAGATCCACACCGAAAGCATTCTTTACTATTTCCCCAACACTCTCCTGTGTGAGGTCTTCCACACCGAGCACAAGGACGATTCCGATCCACTGGTACAAGTGCACTTACAGGGTTCTCGGTCCTTGGTCTTTTCTGAGCATTACCAAATGATACTGATGGTCCAACATTTCTCTTATTCTCATTTCTATTCTTCTCTCGGTTTTCCTTTATAGTCTTCTTAACCTCTTCAGCGATCCGAGCTTTCTCCACTAAAGTGGCAAAGTCTCTCTCTCTGTGCGGAGCGATCAACTCTCGCAACTCATCTCGTAGCCCATCTTGAATCGAACACTTCTTTCATAATCGTAGCCACGATTCCTTTGGCGTCTTGACTTAGTCGCCTAAACTCACTTCATACTCCGCTACCGACTTATTCCTTGCACTAGATTTAGAAACGCTTTCCTTTGCGAGTCCAAATAAGCGGCTCCTACTGTAATACCCTAAAAATCCGAGTAATTAAATTTCATGAATTGGTGTTTAGATTTTTTTTAGGAAAAATCTCTTATTTTTATTTTAGTGCTTATTGAAGTCCTAGAGAGGGTAAAGCATAATTTGAAGAAAGAATAAAATTTTATTAATTGAGAATTTATTGAAGTGAAACAAAGGTGATTAAGACTTAAGCTAAATTATGTGCTAAAGAGTGTCATAAGTGAGTACATGGTAAGGTGGAGTTGGCGCATGGGTTCAAGTAAGAGGGAAGAGGTTCGAATCCTTTGTATGGCACCTAAATGAATTTTTGCTTTTAATTTTCTGCTCATGACTAGGAAGTGTCGGCAAGGGGACATATAAGGAAGGTGTTGACCATGTATTTTTGGTTAGTGTATCAATGGATTAAGGAAACAACTAATTTATGGCATGGAATCAAAGACTTAAGGAAAGATAGGGAGACATAAGGCACATATCAAGGAAAATTTTGGAAAGAAATCATGGCCATTTGACCATGTCTTTGGATGACAATATTGGTAAGGGAGGAGCCTAATTGTTGAATTAGTTTGGCTAAGAATTTTCTTTTCTCTCTTTGGTCATTCTTTGCACTTTGTGCAGAATTTTATTCCTCTCCTTTCAACATTCTTCTTGGCGATTCTTGCATTTGGTAAAGCCAAAATCTTTTGACCATTTGGTCACTTTTGCTCCTCTTGTTAATTTTCTTTTGTATTCTCCTTGTCGAAAATCACTTATGCCAAAAGCCAATTCTTTTCTTTCTTTTTGCCATTGTAGAATATACATCCCTCCTAAAGCTTGTCTTTTCTTTTCTTTTCTACCAATCTCCTTGAAATCAAAGCAACATCATCACCATCTTTTCTTGTATTCTATTTCTTTTTCAATGAAGTTTTCTCCATCTACACTCCTTAGCGAATGCTAGTGTGCCTTTAAGCCAAAATTATTTTTCATTCTTAATCATATATAGAATCTTCCATCAATTAAACATCATTCTCAATCTTTTCTTTTCGTATCGGGAAGTAGGTAAGGGTTCTTTTCCATTTTCGATTTATTGATTAGTGATATTATGGCGAATATCATTGGTTTTATGAGGTCTTTTTTGGATTGATATAAAGTTCATTCTAATAACGTCTCTTACGTTATTATTTAGTGCAATAACGAGATCGGAACTCAAGTGATCGGAGAATTGTAGAAGCGTTGGAAATGTTTTATTTTGGTAAGGAAATCAAATCTCTTTAAATCTCTAGTAACATTTGATATTATTTTAGATCTAACTAAATTCCTTGGATCTTGAAGGCTGTCAAAATAGGGAAGAAAAGGGCGGTGGTTAGTCACGTTAAGAGGCGGATCAGTAAATCCCCATTCAAGCGAAGAAGCGGTTTTGGTCAGGATTTTCCACGGGTTGTGGGCCATCTTAGAAAGAAGTCCATTATTGAGTAATACGAACCTCGGAGCCGTTATCGTTGGTGGATTCTCGGCTAGTGAATCGATAAGCGAGGCAAAAGCCGAAAATCGAAGTGATTCAAAATCAAGAGGGTAAGATTTTGGATCTATTATCGATTAAGATTTATTATTCTGAGTTAGTTGTCTAACGGATCAAAATATATTTTAGGTCTTAGAGGCGAGAAGGGTTAGTACTCACGGTATCGAGGTGTGTAACTTCACACTCATTATTTTCTCGGTTGGATGTCAAATTTGGTATGGAAGTAAATCGTAAAAGCGATTAGATCGGTAAAAGTGACAAAATACGTAAAAATGACAAAATCGTGAAAATTACGAAAATGCCTCGAGATATTAATTGTTATTAGTAAATACTCTAGTTAAGTGAAAATGGTAGTAAATACTCTAGTTAAGTGAAAATGGTAGTAAATACTCTAGTTAAGTGAAAATGGGCCAAAATACTCTAGTTAAGTGAAAATGGTAGTAAATACTCTAGTTAAGTGAAAATGGTAGTAAATACTCTAGTTAGTGAAAATGGGCCGTAAATACTCTAGTTAGTGAAAATGGGCGTAAATACTCTAGTTAGTGAAAATGGGCCGTAAATACTCTAGTTAAGTGAAAATGGGCCAAAATACTCTAGTTCGTTAAAATTTAGTCAAAACACTCTAGTTTGGTAAATGGGCCAAAGCCCACTAAAGCGCTAAATGGACAAATTGCTATAATTATGGGCCAAATGAAATGTTATTGGTAAACCCACCATGTAACACCCCAAACCCGGTCTATGCGTTGAGACTAGATTTGGTTTGTTACATGATTCGAACTATTCTTGATTCTTTAACGAGTTGAAAACTACAATATTGTTTCTGAGTTTAAAATTTGAAGAGTATTAGATTTTGATAAATATTTAAAAACATTAGTTGAAAATCATTGTATTATCAAAACCGTTAGGAGATTTGTTAAAGAGTTAACAATAAAAGAATTTTTATAAAAGAATTCCATATACTTTGAAAACCCAAATTTATTTAAGTAAAGCATCATAAATCACACCCATGTTTTGAAAGCCCAAAATAAAGTTTAAATCCCAAACACATAAAATCCATAAGTTATTTATAGAGGCCATTTATTACAACATCCCAACATAGTAAAAATAATTATTAAAAGTTCGAGTTTTAAATAACCCATATATAGCGGTATGGCCTCCACGAAGTCATCCTCATTAAGTCCACATCGGTTTCCATTACGAGATGGAAAGAAATTAAAGGGTGAGTTACTTAGAACTCGATGTGTAACTCACTTACCACCATTATTGGGCGAGTTGTCAAGATATTATCTTTGGGCTTGAGCCCAATTCGAAATTCAATAATATATCATGAATTTAAAATAATTAATAATGCATAAAAAAAAACATGTAATTCCCAACCCAAACCTAATATCCATCCGCTAACACCCGTACCAACCATCACACTGTGGGGATCAAGTCAACCCACCCGCCATCACACCAATCGTAGGCATTAAGCCTTTTTATAATTGTGGCATAGCCACCGAACTAGAGCAATAAGCCGATATTGTGCGAAACCACCGAACTAGAGCAATAAGCCGATATTGTGGCGAAACCACAAGAACTAGAGGCAATAAGCGATATTGTGGCGAAACCACCGAACTAGAAAGCAATAAGCGATATTGTAACAATGGCCATTCTTCTCTTCATATATCCCACCCATGCAATTATACATATACTTTAAAATATAAAATTTATTATCAATACATAACATGGTGGGTTTATAAATGACATTTCATTTGGCCCATAATTATAGCAATTTATCCATTTAGCAATTTAGTGGGCTTTGGCCCATTTACCAAACTAGGCGTTTTGGCTAAATTTTAACGAACTAGAGTGTTTTGGCCCAATTTATCGAACTAGAGTATTTACGGCCCATTTTCACGAACTAGAGTATTCTGGCCCATTTTCACGAACTAGAGTAATTACGGCCCATTTTCACGAACTAGAGTAATTACGGCCCATTTTCACGAACTAGAGTAATTACGGCCCATTTTCACGAACTAGAGTAATTACGACCCATTTTCACGAACTAGAGTAATTACGGCCCATTTTCACGAAATATCCAATTTTCATAATAACAATTAATAACTCGAGGCATTTTCGTAATTTTCACGATTTGTCGTTTTACGTATTTTCGTCATAATATCAATTTTTTACGTTTTACCGATCTAATCGTTTTACGATTTACTTCCATCCGAAATTTGACATCCAACCAAAATAATGAGTGTGAAAATTACACACCTCGATCTCGTGAGTATTAACCCTTCTCGCTCTTGGCACCTAAAATATATTTTGATTAGTTAGTCAACTAACTTCGTAAAATAAATCTTAATCGATAATGGATCCAAAATCTTACCCTCTTGATTTTGAATCACTTGATTTTCGGTTTTGCCTCGCTTATCGATTCACTTGCGTAGAGAATCCACCAGCGAATAACGGCTCAGAGTTCGTACTACTTCAAATAATGGACTCCTTTGGAAGATGGCCCCAACCCGGTGGAAAATCCGATTTGCGAAACCGCTCTTCGTTTGAATGGGGATTTACAGATCCACCCTCTTACGATAACTAAACACCGCCCTTTTCTTCCCTATCTTGCGGTCTTCAAGATCCAAAAGAATTTAGTTAGATCTAAAATAATATCAATAATACTAGAGATTTAAAGAGTAGGATTTCCTTACCAAAACAAAGCGTCTCCAACGTTTCTCCCGATCTCTTGAGTTAGATCTCCGTTATTGCACTAAATAATAATAACGAAAAGAGCGTTATTAGAATGAGCGTTATTTCAATCCAAAAGACCCTCAATTAACCAATGATATTCGGCCATAAAATCACTAATCAATTAATCGAAAATAGAGAGGAACCCTTACCTACTTCCCCGATCGAAAAGAAAGATTAAGAATGATGTTTAATTGATGGAAGATTGGCTATAAATGATTAAGAATGGAAAAATAATTTTTGGCTTATAGGCACAATAACATTCGACCAAGAGAGTGAATATGGAGAAAATTTTCGATTGAAAAGAAATAGCATAAAACGAAAGGATGATGGTGATGATGTTTTGATTTCAAGGAGATTAGAAGAAAAGAAAAGAAAAATATGAACTTAGGTCTTTGGTATATTCGGCCATGGCAAAGAAAAAAAAGAAAGAGATTGATTTTGGTATAGGTGATTTCGGCACAAGGAGAATACAAAAGAAAGTTAACAAAATGAATAAAAGTGACCAAATGGTCAAGAGATATTGGCTTAACCAAATGCAAAATTCGGCCAAAAGGGATATTGAAAGGAGAGGAATAAAAATTCTGCACAAAGTGCAAAGGTTAACCAAAGAGAAAAGAATGAGATTTTTGCCAAACTAACAAAATTTTGGCTCTCCTCCCCCTACCAATATTGCCGTCCAGCATATGGTCAATTGGCCATTATTTCTTTCAAATTTTCCCTAGATAAGTGCCTTATGTCCCCTATCTTTCCTTAAACTTTTGATTCCATACCATATGTTAGTTGTTACCTTAATCCATTGATACACTAACCAAAATACATGGTCAACACCTTCCTTATATGTCCCTTGCCGACACTTCATAGCCATGAGCAGAAAATTAAAACAAAAATTTTATCTAGGTGCTATACAAGGGATTGAACCTCTTCCCTCTTACTTGAACCCATCGCCAATCTCCACCATGCCATATGCTCATTTTATGACACTTTTAGCACATAATTTAGCTTAAGTCTTAATCACCTTTGTTTCACTTCAATAAATTCTCACTTAATAAATTTTATTCCTTCTTCAATTTATGTTTTACCCCTCTAGGACTTCAATAAGCAATGAAATAAAAATAAGAGATTTTCTAAACTCCAATTCATGCAATTTATTTACTCGGATTTTTAGGGTGTTACAACTCTACCCTCCTTAAAGAAAATTTAGTCCTCGAAATTTACAGTTGAAAAAGGTGAGGTATTGTTGCGAATTGCATCCTCTGGCTCCCCGTAGCTTCTTCCACTCGTGGTTCGCCATAGGACTTTGACCATCGGCACGATTTTCTTCCTCAATACCTTGACATCTCGGTCTAGGATTTCCTTTGGTTCTTCTTCAAAAGACAAATCTGAATTCGGCTCAATTCTTCTACCGGTATAATGTGCAAAGGATCCGATCTATAACGCCTCAACATGGAAACATGAAAGACATTATGAATTTGATCTAACTCGGAGGTAACTCAATCGATATGCCTTTGGACCAACACGCTTGACTACGATAAGGTCCAATATATCTAGGACTTAGCTTGCCCTTCCTTCCAAATCGAAGATCTTTTCCAAGGAGATACCTTCAAGAAAACCCGATCTCCACACTATACTCGATGTCCCTCCGCCCGGATCTGCGTCGACTTACATCTATCTCGAGGCTTCTTTCAACCGTGCTCGAATAACTTTTACCTTATCCTCGGTCTCGGATATCATCTCGGGACCTAACATCATCTTTCACCCAACTCGGTCCAACAAATAGGAAGCGACACTTACGACCATACAATGCTTCGTAAGGTGCCATCTGAATGCTAGGCGATAGGCATGTTGTTATCATAAATTACGCGGTGGTAGATAATCCTCCCAACTACCCACGAAGTCGATTACATCCTCTTAACATATCTTCCAATATCTGAATTACTCTTTCCGTGACCATCGGTGAGGATGAAAAGCCGTCTTGAAATTCAACTTTGTCCCCAAGGCTTCATGCGGCGCTTTCGAATCGTGATGTAAACCTAGGGTCCCTATCCGATATAATGAATCTGGTACCCCATGTAACCTCACAATTTCGGATCGTAAAGTTTCGCCAACCGCAAAGAATAATCCGTCTGGCGGCAAGAAATGGCGGTCTTCGTCAACCGATCAACAATTACCCAAGCGGAATTTTTCTTAGTAGGCGTTAAAGGTAACCCACTAACAAAATCCATAGTTATCGCTCCCATTTCCAAAGAGGAATCTTTATCGGTTGTAACAATCCAGACGGTAATTGGTGTTACGCCTTCACTTAGCGACAAGTCAAACATTTTCCCACAAACTCGTAATCTCACGCTTCAACCACAGCCACCCAATCATTCACGGAGATCTCGATACATCTTATTTCCTCCGGGATGCATAGCATAAGGGCTACTATCGCCTCCGTAGAATCGGTTGCCTCAAATCTAGATCCTTAGGCATGCATACTCTCCTCGAAAGCACAACACACCCTCGTGTTTAATCCAAAATCCTCATTTCACCATTTTCAACTTGCAAGTAAAGGTCCCAACTTCTCATCGATGTACATTTTTCCTTGATTTGTTCCGACCATAGCGGCTTCACGAAGTTACGCTAACAAGCGCCATCCTCGTCTGAGACTCAAATGGGCAAGCAGAGCTCTTAATTGAGATCCGCCTTACGACTTAGCGTCGGCTACCACGTTAGCCTTTCGAGGATGGTACTCGATGGAGAAATCATAATCTTTTAACAATTCTACCCATCTTCTTTGTCTTAAATTCAACTCCTTACGGGTAAGGAGGTATTTAAGACTCTTGTGATCCGTGAAGATTATGGACTTCTCACCATAGAGATAGTGCCTCCAAATCTTTAGAGCAAAGACAACGGCTAACTCTAAATCATGAGTAGGGTAGTTTACTTCATGTGGTCTCAATTGGCGAGAAGCATAGGCCACCACCTTTCCATTTTGCATCAACACACAACCCAGACCGTGTGAGGCGCATCACAATAAGCAGTGAATTCTTTTCCGACCTCGGGTTGAATCAAAGCTGGAGCTTACATCGGGATCTTCTTCAATTTCTCAAAACTTTTTCTTGCTTTTCGGTCCGGATATCACGGAGCTCCCTTTATAGCAGTTTAGTTAGGGTGCGACAATCAATGAAAACCCTCTACAAAGCGTCTATAGTATCCGGTAAGCCTAAGAAACTCAATTTCACTCTCGATGTTGGTGGCTTCAATCGAATAGCCTCAATTTTTGAGGATCCACCCTTATTCCTTGGTGATACTACATGACCAAGGAAAGTCACCTCCTTTAGCCAAAATTCGCATTTACCAAATTTGGCATACAATTGCTTATCACGAAGTAGGCGTAATACTATCGCAAATCTTTGGTCATGTTCCTCCTCACTTCTCGAATAAACCAATATATCATCTATGAACACTACCACAAACCGGTCTAAATATGGTTGAAAGACTCGGTTCATCATGTCCATAAATGCAATTTGGTGCATTGGTTAATCAAGCGGCATCACTACAAACTCATAGTGTAAAATAGCGATGTCCGAAATCTTTGTCTTATAAATGTCGCTTCTTTCACTTTAAGCGATGATAACCCGACCTTAAATCAATTTTGGAAAAGCTGAAGCTCCTTCAATTGATCAAGCAGTCGTCAATTCTCGGCGGAGGATATCGATTCTTGATCGTCAATTTATTCAAGCTGTCGTAGTCAATGCACATACGCATCGATCCATCCTTCTTCTTGACGAACAAGGTGGTGCTCCCCGGAGACACACTTGGTCGAATGAATCCCGATCCGGCAATTCTTGAATTTGAGCTTTGAGCTCGACCAACTCCTTGATTGCCATTCTATAGGGAGCAATGGACCTTTGGGCCGTCGAACAAAAGCTCAATGCCAAATTCTACTTCCGATCTGGAGGTATACCGGGAAGTTCTTGGAAATACATCGGAAATTCCTTCACCGTCCTCACATCATTCACGGATAATTCCTTGGCATCCAAAGCACGAGATAAAGGCTAGGAATGCCCGTACCCTTTCGCACCAACTTCTCCGCTTTTAATGCAGATACCACATTTGCGGATAGTTCTTTCGTTCACCAATCATTATGATTTCCTTATCATCAAGGGTCTTCTTGACATTCGTTTTCGGCACAATCCAATTCGCCCGATGGTTAACCAACCGATCCATGCCCGAATGAGATCGAACTTCGTGAAAGGTAGTTCCATCAAATTTGCTAAGAATACTTCCTCTTGGATTTTTAAGGCGCGTCTTTAAATATTTTATTAACGATTCTTGGTGTCTAAAGGGTGATTCTTGTCATCTCATTTTCGATAATTTGGACTCTAAATTGATTTCGGATATGGCACTAGATACATATGAATGAGTAGAGCCAATATCTATTAAGGCAATAACGGTACATCAAAATGAAGAACGTCTGGGTTATCACATCAGTGCATTGCCATCCTCGCGGCGTCTAGCGCATAGACCGATCCGGTACATCTTGCATCGCATTTCCTCTATTACCATTTCCTCGACCGGTGCACCTTGACCACGACCAGCCCCATTACCACCACGACTGGTCCACGACCTCTCGGTGGTGCTTGATTACCCTGGCGGTTGTGCATCATTATTACGGACTTCTTGAGTCGTATCCATTCGGCGAGGACAACTTTTGTCTTGATGTTCCATTGAACCGCATTTGTAGCATGCACCGTTTTCCTCAACATTCCCCAAAATGCCTTTTCCACACTCGGTGCAATCTCAACTTGATTATTTGCTCTGGGGTTACGCCTTTGGCGATTCATCATTTGGGGTTTCTTCGGAATCTCTTGGAAGAACCAGTTCTTGTGTCTCTCTCTTGTTTGGGATCTCTCGGTTACTGCGTTCGAGTTCTTAGCCTCTTGGCTATTTTGGCCTTCTCCACAAGAGTCGAAAAATTTCTAACTTCTTTGCGGAGCAATCGGAACCCTCGACTCATCATTAAGTCCATCCTCGAAGCGTACACAGCGTTCATGATCTGTTGCTACAATTGTCCGGGCATAACGGCTCGGGCGTAGAAACTTCGACTTCATATCTTGCCACGGTCTTACTTCCTTGGACAAGATTGAGAAATTCCTTCCTTGAGCATCTACATAGCTCGTTCGGCGTATTTTCCTTGGAAGGCGGCTTTAAAGAATTCCCGATTAATCATGCGGCTTGATGCCTTCTCGAGCAGTGAGCCACCAGCGTCGCCTCATCTCTCAATAAGGATCTGACTCCTCTCGGTTTTGCTCGGTAGTGCATTCCATATCATCCATAATCCGTTCCACGACTTGAGCGATGATTCGGCCACATTGAGACTACACGAGACTCCTCTGAAAACTTACGCATTATTTGCCTTAAGTCGCTCTGAAATTGACCCACGAGTTGTTGGCCCAATTCTAGTTCAGTGACCCTTTCCAAGACTTCGTAGCATTGCTTGAGTCAATGCATGATCTTCTTCCATGTGATCGCGTGATCCGGTCTCACTTTCTATTGGCCTTGGTCGTCCACTTACAGCATATGATTTGGTGCTTGGTAGTAGCACCTCGGCCTCTACCACGGCCATGTCTACGCGTCCACGACCACGTCCTCTTGTACTCATGATTGCTTGTTCGTTTATCGATTACAAGTTTTATGAATCGAAATTTTTTTTTTTTTTTGTTTGGTGTTTATTAACGATATTTTATGAGATTTGAGATATAAAGTTGTTTTTATAGCGTGTCCTATAGTCTCAATCTCTACGATTTTCACATCTAAAACTAGAAGTTCTAGAGTGTTCCTATGATCTTATCATAGTAATCATTAAGCAATAATACTTACTTGACTTGTCATGGGATGCTTGTGGTGCCATCTTGATCTTTAAAATATCATTGAGCATTTTCATACGAAATTATTTTTGAACCCAAACCACGGTAGAGTTTTTGAAGCGGGCTCGATACCACTAAATGTAACACCCCAAACCCGGTCTATGCGTTGAGACTAGATTTGGTTTGTTACATGATTCGAACTATTCTTGATTCTTTAACGAGTTGAAAACTACAATATTGTTTCTGAGTTTAAAATTTGAAGAGTATTAGATTTTGATAAATATTTAAAAACATTAGTTGAAAATCATTGTATTATCAAAAACCGTTAGGAGATTTGTTAAAGAGTTAACAATAAAAGAATTTTTTATAAAAGAATTCCATATACTTTGAAAACCCAAATTTATTTAAGTAAAGCATCATAAATCACACCCATGTTTTGAAAGCCCAAAATAAAGTTTAAATCCCAAAACACATAAAATCCATAAGTTATTTATAGAGGCCATTTATTACAACATCCCAACATAGTAAAAATAATTATTAAAAGTTCGAGTTTTAAATAACCCATATATAGCAGTATGGCCTCCACGAAGTCATCCTCATTAAGTCCACATCGGTTTCCATTACGAGATGGAAAGAAATTAAAGGGTGAGTTACTTAGAACTCGATGTGTAACTCACTTACCACCATTATTGGGCGAGTTGTCAAGATATTATCTTTGAGCTTGAGCCCAATTCGAATTCAATAATATATCATGAATTTAAAATAATTAATAATGCATAAAAAAAAACATGTAATTCCCAACCCAAACCTAATATCCATCCGCTAACACCCCGTACCAACCATCACACTGTGGGGATCAAGTCAACCCACCAGCCATCACACCAATCGTAGGCATTAAGCCTTTTTATAATTGTGGCATAGCCACCGAACTAGAGGCAATAAGCGATATTGTGGCGAAACCACCGAACTAGAGGCAACGATATTGTGGCGAAACCACGAACTAGAGCAATAAGCGATATATTGTGGCGAAACCATAGAACTAGAGCAATAAGCGATATTGTGGCAATGGCCATTCTTCTCTTCATATATCCCACCCATGCAATTATACATATACTTTAAAATATAAAATTTATTATCAATACATAACATGGTGGGTTTATAAATGACATTTCATTTGGCCCATAATTATAGCAATTTATCCATTTAGCAATTTAGTGGGCTTTGGCCCATTTACCAAACTAGGCGTTTTGGCTAAATTTTAACGAACTAGAGTGTTTTGGCCCAATTTATCGAACTAGAGTATTTACGGCCCATTTTCACGAACTAGAGTATTTACGGCCCATTTTCACGAACTAGAGTAATTACGGCCCATTTTCACGAACTAGAGTAATTACGGCCCATTTTCACGAACTAGAGTAATTACGGCCCATTTTCACGAACTAGAGTAATTACGGCCCATTTTCACGAACTAGAGTAATTACGGCCCATTTTCACGAAATATCCAATTTTCATAATAACAATTAATAACTCGAGGCATTTTCGTAATTTTCACGATTTGTCGTTTTACGTATTTTCGTCATAATATCAATTTTTTACGTTTTACCGATCTAATCGTTTTCGATTTACTTCCATCCGAAATTTGACATCCAACCAAAATAATGAGTGTGAAAATTACACACCTCGATCTCGTGAGTATTAACCCTTCTCGCTCTTGGCACCTAAAATATATTTTGATTCGTTAGTCAACTAACTTCGTAAAAATAAATCTTAATCGATAATGGATCCAAAATCTTACCCTCTTGATTTTGAATCACTTGATTTTTGGTTTTGCCTCGCTTATCGATTCACTTGCACGAGAATCCACCAACGAATAACGGCTCAGAGGTTCGTACTACTTCAAATAATGGACTCCTTTGGAAGATGGCCCACAACCGGTGGAAAATCCGGATTGCGAAACCGCTCTTCGTTTGAATGGGGATTCTGAGATCCACCCTCTTACGATAACTAAACACCGCCCTTTTCTTCCCTATCTTGGCGGTCTTCAAGATCCAAAAGAATTTAGTTAGATCTAAAATAATATCAATAATACTAGAGATTTAAAGAGTAGGATTTCCTTACCAAAACAAAAGCGTCTCCAACGTTTCTCCCGATCTCTTGAGTTAGATCTCGTTATTGCACTAAATAATAATAACGAAAAGAGCGTTATTAGAATGAGCGTTATTTCAATCCAAAAGACCCTCAATTAACCAATGATATTCGGCCATAAAATCACTAATCAATTAATCGAAAATAGAGAGGAACCCTTACCTACTTCCACGGTCGAAAAGAAAGATTAAGAATGATGTTTAATTGATGGAAGATTGGCTATAAATGATTAAGAATGGAAAAATAATTTTTGGCTTATAGGCACAATAACATTCGACCAAGAGAGTGAATATGGAGAAAATTTTAGATTGAAAAGAAATAGCATAAAACGAAAGGATGATGGTGATGATGTTTTGATTTCAAGGAGATTAGAAGAAAAGAAAAGAAAAATATGAACTTAGGTCTTTGGTATATTCGGCCATGGCAAAGAAAAAAAAAAAGAGATTGATTTTGGTATAGGTGATTTGGCACAAGGAGAATACAAAGAAAGTTAACAAAATGAATAAAAGTGACCAAATGGTCAAGAGATATTGGCTTAACCAAATGCAAAATTGGCCAAAAGGGATATTGAAAGGAGAGGAATAAAATTCTGCACAAAGTGCAAAGGTTAACCAAAGAGAAAAGAATGAGATTTTGCCAAACTAACAAAATTTTGGCTCTCCTCCCCTACCAATATTGCCGTCCAGCATATGGTCAATTGGCCATTATTTCTTTCCAAATTTTCCCTAGATAAGTGCCTTATGTCCCCCTATCTTTCCTTAAACTTTTGATTCCATACCATATGTTAGTTGTTACCTTAATCCATTGATACACTAACCAAAAATACATGGTCAACACCTTCCTTATATGTCCCCTTGAGAGCACTTCATAGCCATGAGCGAGAAAATTAAAACAAAAATTTTATCTAGGTGCTATACAAGGGATTCGAACCTCTTCCTCTTACTTGAACCCATGCGCCAATCTCCACCATGCCATATGCTCATTTTATGACACTTTTAGCACATAATTTAGCTTAAGTCTTAATCACCTTTGTTTCACTTCAATAAATTCTCACTTAATAAATTTTATTCCTTCTTCAATTTATGTTTTACCCCTCTAGGACTTCAATAAGCAATGAAATAAAAATAAGAGATTTTTCTAAACTCCAATTCATGCAATTTATTTACTCGGATTTTTAGGGTGTTACACACCATGTTATGTATTGTTAATAAATTTTATATTTTAAAGTACATGTATAATTGCATGGGTGGGATATATGAAGAGAAGAATGGCGATTGCCACAATATCGAAACAATGGCTCTAGTTCGGTGGCTTCGCCACAATATAAACTTAATGCCTCTAGTTGGTGGCTCGCCACAATATCGACTTAATGCCTCTAGTTCGGTGGCTGCCACAATATCACTTATTGCCTCTAGTTCGGTGGCTATGCCACAATTATAAAAGGCTTATTGCCTACGATTGGTGTGATGGCGGGGTGGGTTGACTTGATCCCCACAGGTGTGATGGTTGGTGCAGGGGTGTTAGCGGATGGATATTAGGTTTGGGTTGGGAATTACATTTTCATGCATTATTAATTGTTTTAAATTCATGATATATTGTTGAATTGAATTGGGCTCAAGCCCGACTTAATATCTTGATGATCGGCCCAATAATGGTGGTAAGTGAGTTACACTTGAGTTCTAAGTAACTCACCCCTTTAATTTCTTTCCATCTCGGGTAATGGGCGATGTGGACTTGGGCCGAGGATGACTTCGTGGAGGCCATCTTGCTAAATATGGGTTATTTAAAACTACGAACTTTTAATAATTATTTTTACTATTTTGGGATGTTGTAATAAATGGCCTCTATAAATAACTTATGGATTTTATGTGTGGTTGGAATTTAAATTTTATTTTGGACTTTTAAATCATGGGCTATGATTTTATGATGCTTTATAAAAATAAATTTGGGTTTTCAAGTATATGAAATTCTTTTATAAATAATTCTTTTATTGTTAACTCTTTAACAAATCTCCTAACGGTTTTAATAATACAATGATTTTCAACTAATGTTTCAAATATTTATCAAAATCAAATACTCTTCAAATTTTAAAACCACATATATAAAATTGTAGTTTTCAACTCATTAAAGATTTAAGAATAGCTCGAATCATGTAACAAACCAAATCTAGTCTCAACGCATAGACTGGGTTTGGGGTGTTACACCTACATACTTCCCTTCGAACTTGGCCTTAAAGAAATCTCAATCCAGTCGATCCATGGTACACCTTGTTTGACGGTGAGCCACCAACGATAAGCTTCGCTGAAATAACGAGGCAGTGCCCTTCACTTTTCTTCATTGGTACAATCCAAATCGTCCATGATTCTTTCAAGCGCTTCTAGCCAATACTCCGCTACGTTGGAGCTACTCCGACACTCCTCTAAAGATCTCGGCTCCGTTCGATCTAAGCCTTTTCGATCTGACTTTGAGTTCTATTTCCTCCACAAACTCCGCTTACTCGCTCTAGCTTTTCATAACATGGCCCATGATCTTGCGTCATCTTCTCCGATCTGATCTTGTTCCTCCGTAGCCCTTTGTTGGCGGCGGTACTTCACTTCGACCCATGGCGGACCCTATCGGTTCGATCTTGCCATTCTACCTCTCTGCGTCCCTAGAACTCATCTCTATCGTCTTGATTTATCGATTAAGAAGTTTTATGCATTAGTAATTGTTCCACTATTTAACGCGAGCATATTTTATGAATGAAAGATTTTAGAAGTAGTTCTTTCGTTCACACAAGGGTTCGATTCAAGTTTTACTACTCTAATTGGAGAATCACTTTCACATTCATCAATAGAGACACCTTCATTTCTCAATGAAGACACATTCATTCATCATCAAAACACATTCATTTCTCGAGAGGCACACTCGATGGTATCTACCACCCACATTCACTATTCGGACCTTCGCCTGTTTCTACCCAGTGGGTATTTTCGTCATTTTGTCCTACTGAGGACATTTCAAGTAATAAACCGGAAATTTTAAAACTTAACAAACCGAACATTTTGAAATTTCCACAACTAGAGGTATTTCTAAAAATTTGTCAAATTAGAATCTGTGAAATTTTGGAAACCGAGGGTATTTTAGTAATTTTGTCAACGAGGTAATTTTGTAAATTTCAAGAGTCGGGTATTATTTTGAAATACAAAATTGGGTACTTTTGCAAAGTGAGAGAATTTTATTAAAATTGGGATTAACTTCGAAATTTTGAAAGTTAGGGCATTTTAGTAATTTTCAACACGAGGGTATTTTAGTAAATTTTCCCAAATCGGGTATATTGATATTTTGAAAACTAGAGATTTTAATATTTTGCAAAGTAAAATCATTTTAACAAAAGTTGAGGGTATGTGGTAATTTTATAATCTGAGGGCATTTTGTAATTTTCTTTGCTAGGGGCATTTTGGTAATTTTGGGTAAATCGAGAAAAACACTTTTTTTCAAAACTAGATTTAGGGTTTACAAACCAAAAGGGTAAATTTGAAGATTTTAAAACCAAGAATTTTAAAATAGCAAGGCTAATCCTTTCGGGTTTTAATAATTGGTTCACTGTGAACAAGTCCTCTTGGTTAAGGTGAGCCAGTAGCTACTGCACTGTAGGATTCAAGTGGAGAGGAGGTGAGTCACGGATTGCTTAAATACCAAGCTCCCTTGAATACCACTCCTAGACATGCTTTACAGGTTGCCACACCTTAACACGGCTGACTTACTTTCTGAGGTTTGTTTAGTAACCTTAAGTCTTATGCACATGTTTGAGTAGACTAGCCTTAGAGTTCAAGCGATCCTAATTCACTAATCTGAGCCCAACAAAGCCCATAACAGTTCATATAACAAATTACTTCACAAGTCGAAGTACTTACAGTGGACTCGGTAGGAGATGCAGTGCCATGCGAGAATAACTGAGAAAAACCCATATTTTGAAAAGCCCACTTTGAAAATGTTTTGGAGCCCAAAACCCTCAAAGACGAGTTTTGAACCGGGCTCTGATACCAAAATGTAACATCCCCAAACCCGACCCACGAGCCTTGACCAGATCTGGTTATGTCACTGCGGAATGACGATGGAAAATCTTTGTCTTTAGAATAAAACTTGAAAATTTTGTTAACTTTTGAAAAATGTGTCCATTAGAAATTATTTACTAATATAAGCTCGTTATAAAATATGTGAATTAAAACTTTTATGATAATTTATTATATTATAAATCATGTGAAGAAAATATTTCTAAGTATAGTATAAACTACAATAATCATAAATAGAACGCTTTAAATAAAAGTGGCCTTATTACAACCAATATTAAACAAAACACTTAGTATTAAAATTGCTTAAAAATAATTAAATAAATCTCATACGCATGGGCCACCTTGCATCCTCTCAAACCGGTCCGATCAACATGTCACTGCGATGTTGGATAAATAATTGGATGAGTCACACGGACTCGATGTGTAATTAAAACCATCGAAATCCACCCACATGCTAGCCACATAACATCCCAATTATCAAATGCAACATGTAAATATAACCATTTAGACATTACCATAATGCGGGCTTGGCCCACAATCAAATCATATTCAAGCCTTTGGGCTAGGCCCTTTTCTCATTAGTCCAGCGATCTTGGGCTTGGCCCATTTCCACGTATGTTCTCAAAACATACCAATCCACATGTCATATTGGGCTTGGCCTTTTCCATATCATTTCATAGCGAGCGATGCAACATGAAACCCAACCCAATCCTAAGGTCCATCCGCTACACACCCCTTAACGACCTACCACACACGGGGACTATCGAGTCACCCTCTCCTTTTCCCTCCAAAAGGCAACCAATGCCATCCACGATGTAGCATATAGCTAACATCAAACCACGATGGAGCACACAAGCAATCCATCAAGCCACGATATGGCATAAGCCGATGTCGATCAAAGGTAACCCGCGAACTAAATCGCAAAGATCCACAATGCGACCTCGTCGGCGCCAATCCACGATGTAGCACAAAGTCGACATCAACCACGTACTCAAGTACACGTACCTTCTTTCAAAACCCACCCATGCACATGTAACATGATATAATGACAATATGATGCATGTGCATGTCATTCTCTAAACATAGGCATACACTCATATTTAAATAAATGACAACAATATTAACAATTTGCTATTTACGATCGACGTCATACCCTTTTAGGGTATCTATTGCACTTTACCTTTGCACTTATTAGTAAACATATAACATAGCGGATATCACATAAAACCGAAACAATGGCTAACTACACACCTTATAACCTGAAGCTCTAATCCTCGATCCGACGCTATCGTTTAGCGAGACTACCGATTATCGCCTATCGTTTTTCTGCTGCGCCCACACCCGGTGGCCAATCACGAACAATTGGCCGACCTCTTCTTAAACTTGAACGAGGACTTTCCCTTGCTCACCTTGGTGGTATTCGCATCCATAACGATATCTAATCAAAACTTGGTTATCTGAGATCTTAAGCGAATAATCATAAACTACTCATCCTTAAGCGAGTCTTGAAATCCAGCTCCTTAATCAACGCTAAAACTCCTAAATGGTCAAGGTTAGAATCGGTTACCACAAATTCCAAATATGGTTTATAACAAAACTCCATGAAAAGAGGACCCTTTGGTAGAATAGCACCTAACCCTTACCTTGAGTAACTTAGAATCTAAACTGACCCTAAGTGCTCCCTTGCGTTGGCTACAATAGAAAAACACATCATCATGGCCCTACGGATCATACGGCCCATCAAAGGAATCAAGGCCTAGATTCTGATTGACAACTTTATGGAAAAGAATCCGAAATGTACTAAAGAGAACACTTACCCTTAAACCGAATGGAGATGAACCAAGGAGATCACCTTTGTTGATATTAACCACCACACTAGGCTATCAAAGGAGATTTCGACCAGGTTGAGAGGAGATTCGGCTAAAACAAATAAAGAAAAGAAAAGGAGAGAAGGCTATGGATATTCGCTTAGGCTAACGAGAAAAAAAAAAGAGTTAAGAGGTTTGACAATGGTGTTGAACACTAAAGAAATCTTGGCCTCATAAAATAATTGGGAAAAGAAGAGAACCCTCTTGCTCCAAATTTTGCAAGAACAACTGGAGAAGAACAAATAAATTTTGGCACAAGCAATAAAAAGGAGAAATAATATATGAAAAGGGTGTTTCCCTATTTATAAAAATTGACCACCTACCCACGTGAAGAATCCATCCTTTGGCCATCACCTACTAATTCAAATTAAATTTGAATTAGCCAACCCCCCACATTTACCCATATCCTATATTATCTAAAAAAAAAAATAAATAAATAAAGCGACAACAATTTCTTCTATCCACCAATTTTAAACTAAATCAAATACTCCTACAATTATCCCACTTATCCAATAAAATAAAATAAAATAAATAATAATTATCCTACAATAAAAAAACAAATACTAGATAAAATTTAACACTAATCCTACCTAGCCATCTAACACTTATCAGCTACTGACTAACAAGAGTTACACCTCAAATGCAACACCCATGTGCCGTCCACCCTCACTTTGATCGGCAACAAAAAAAACAAATCCACCTCATTTGAGATTGAACACGGGACACAGGGGAAAGCCAGCAGCCAACTAGCGCCCAGGCCATTCGGCCACCTTGCATTCCTTGACATAAAGCCCCACTATTTTATTTTAAAACCAACCTACTTCAGCCCATCACCAAACAACAAAAATAAAATTCCATAATGCGACTCAGGCCCTCGAAACCGCGACCTCCCTCCCCTCCGGCGCCTAAGTAGCGCCTAAGAGCCACTCGCCAATTGGACTTTCATGTCCATCAACTTGGACATTAATTTTAAGGCCTACTTAGCCCAGTCCTTGACCAAAAATTAAACAAAGTTCCCAAAGAACTCGAACCCTTGTTCCTTAGGCGCCACCTTCCAAAGCCCCCAAGCAACAAGATAACCACTTTGCCAATACCTTTCATGTGCCTTAACCTTCCAAATAAATTTCTTAAGCCCTCTAAAGCCCAGCTCCATTTCTTAACCCTAAAATTAAAACTTTTCCTAAGCCTTCCCTTTTACAGAGCATTCTTAAAACCTCTAAAACACCTCCAAACACACCCAAAAACCTACCAACACCGAATTATACTTAAATTACCTAGTCCCTAAACCAGGGTGTTACAATTCACCTCCCCACAAGCTTCTATATTAGGCTAACCACCCCCACACTCTCAAATCTCTTGATTCTCTCCTCAAAGTGCTCGATAATTCACTCTGCATCACGAATTCAAACATTTTGACCAAGTCCTCTCTCTCTCCTGCAGAGTTTGGTCTCCGCTCAGCTACCTCCCTTTCCTGAGCACAAAAATAATACTCCCTACATGATATTAGTGGGATTCGAACCCCACCTCCCTTGCCTCACAAGTGATTCCAACACCACTCCATGACAAGCTCGCATACATTAGCCCAATACCAATAATTAAACTTAAGTCCTGACTCTACTAGCCCACCCCACTAAAGTACCCAAAAACCAAACTTTCACCAGAGCTTGAACTCGAACCCGGGCCTCTCCAGGACCCCCAATCACACCCAAATAACAAGCTTATCAAGCATAACACAAGTAATAACGCAACATGCCAGACCCTTATTTTTAGGATGTTATAGTTCTACCCCCTTAAAGAAATTTCAGCCTCAAAATTTACCTGGTTAAAAGAGGTAAGGGTAATGTTGTCGCATTGCCTCCTCCGGCTCTCACGTAGCTTCCTCTGAACCTTGATTTCACCACAATACTTTGACCAGCGAAACGGACTTACTCCTCAATATTTTCATATCCCGATCAAAAATCTGCACTGGTTTTTCTTCAAATGACAGATCAGGTCTAACCTCAATTTCTTCCACCGGTATTATATGAGAAGAATCTGAGAGATAGTGTCTCAACATCGAAACATGGAATACATCATGTATCCGATTCAATTATGGGGCCACTCAAGGCGTCTGCCGATCGGTCCCATACACTTTTCTATCTAATAAGGCCCAATGAATCTAGGGCTCAACTTACCCTTCCGTCAGAATCTCAAAATCTTCTTCCAAGGTGAGACCTTCAAGAAGACATAATCCCACTAAAATTTTTCTCCCTACGCTTGGATCCGCATACAACTTCTTTCTATTTGAAGCTTCTTGTGGCGATCCGAATCACCTTAACCTTATCCTCGGTCTCGAAATTAATTTGAACCCAATAATCGGCGCCACCAATTATGTCTAACAACTAGGGTACGAAACCTAAGACCATCTGGTTCCGTAGGGTGCCATCGATTTTTAGATTGGTAATTGTTATTATACGTGAATTCTACTAAGGGTAAATAATCTTCCCAACTACCTCTAAAGTTGAGCACATGGCCCTTAACATGTCTTCCGAATCTGAATTAGCCTTTCGTGACCATCGATCACGTGGATGAAACGTTGTGATGAAGTCAATCTTGTACCCAAAGCTTCATGTAATGCCTTCCGTAACCGGCGTGAATCTTGGATCCGCCGAGATAATATACACTGGTACCCAATGTAACCTCACAATTTACGCCACGTATAACTTGGCCAACTTCTATAGTGAGTAGTCGGTGCGACTGGTATGAAGTGGCGGACTTAGTCAATCGGTCAATGATAACCCATCTTGAATCCTTCTTAGTAGGTGTTAAGGGTAGCCCACTAACAAAATCCATCGTTATTCCTTCCTACTTCCAAAATGGAATCTTCACCAGTTGCAGCAATCCTGAAGGCAACTGATGTTCTGCCTTGACTTGCTGACATGTCAAACACTTGCTCACAAAGTCAATAACTTCACGTTTCAACCCTGGCCACTAGTATTGTTCTTGTAGATCTCGGTACATCTTGCTTCCACCGGGAAGCATAGCGTGTGGGCTACTAAGCGCCTCCCACAGAATCATCTGCCTTAACTTAGATTCATTCGGCATACAAACTCTTTCACGAAAGCATAATACCCCTTCACTGTTCAGCCCAAAATCCACCGTCTCCCCACTTGTCACTTGCTGAAGCCAAAAACCCAATGATTCATCCACCAATTACTTTTTTTTAATCTAACCTACCCATGTCGGTTTCACTTGAAGTTCCACGAACAAGCTACCATCTTCATAAAGACTGTTATGAGCAAACATTGCTCTAAAATATGATACTACTTTACGACTTAATGCATCTGCCACCACGTTAGCCTTACCCGGGTGATATTCAATTGAGCATTCGTAGTCCTTTAGTAACTTTATCTATCTCCACTACTTGAGATTTAACTCCTTTTGGGTAAGAAGTTACTTTAGGCTCTTATGATTGGTGTAGATAATCGACTTTTCTCCGTATAGGTAGTGTCTCCATATCTTTAGGCGAACAACGCTGCTGACTAACTCCAAGTCATCAGTGTGGTATTTCACCTCATGTGGCCTTAGTTGACGAGATGCATATGCCACCACCTTTCCCTCTTGCATTAGCACACATCCCAAACTTGTGTGTGACGCATCACAATAGATAACAAATTCTTTCCCGACCTCGGGCTATATTAACCTTGGTGCTTTAGTCAAAATCTTTTCAACTTTTGAAAATTTCCTCATTATTTAATAGTTAAAACAAGCGGTACTCCTTACACAATAACTTAGTTAGGGTACAGTAATCAACGAAAACCCTCAACAAACCTTCTATAGTACCAGTAAACCCAAGGAACTTCAAATCTCGACACCGCCTTGGTGGCTTCCATTCAATCTGACTTCAATTTTATGAGGATCCACTCTAATCCTCGTCGGACACCACATGCCCCAAAAATGTCACCTCTTTCATTAAAACTCGCACTTCTTGAATTTGGCATAAAGTTTCCTCTTTCTCAAAATGTCTGAACAACTGAAGATGCGAATCATGCTCCTCCTCGGTTCTAGAGTACACTAAGATGTCATCTATGAATACTACCACGAACCGATCTAGATAGGGTTGGAAAACCCATTTCATCATATCCATAAAAGCGGTTGGTGCGTTTGTTAATTTGAATGGCATAACTAGAAACTCGTAATGCCCATAGTGAGTTCAGAAAGTAGTCTTGTGAATATCCGCGTCCTTGACCCTTAGCTGATGGTACCCCAATCTTAAATCTATTTTCGAGAAGACTGAAGCTCCCTGTAACTGATTAAATAGATCGTCAATCCTTTATAGCGGGTACTTGTTCTTAATGGTTAACTTGTTCAGTTGACGATAGTCAATGCACATGCACATCGACCCATTCTTCTTCTTCACGAACAATACCAGTGCTCCCCACGGAGATACACTTGGTCAGATAAGTCCACGGTCCAATAACTCTTGGATTTGAGCTTTAAGTTCTACCAACTCCTTCAGTGCCAAATTCGACCTCTCGATTCAGAGGCAACCCCATAAGCTCTTCGGGAAAAATGTCCGAGAACTCCCTCACAGTTCTAACATCCCCAACAGACAATTCTTTAACATTAGATGTGCTGACAAAAGCTAGAAACGCCTCACACCCTTTACGCACCATCTTCTCGGCTTTTAATGCTAAAATCACATTGGACAAATAATCCCTTCTTTCACCTGTCATAATCACCTCCTCATCCTCTGGAGTCTTTAATACCATACGCTTCGCAGCGCAATCCAAGTTCGCAAGGTGTTTAACTAACCAGTCCATGCCCAAAATAAGATCAAACTCACCGAATGACAGTTCCATCAAATATGCCAGAAAACCACTCCTTGAACTTTAGAGACACATTCCTAAACAACTTGTTCACTATCACAGATTGTCCTAGAGGGCTAATCACAGATATTTCTCTACCAGCAATCTCATATTTTATACCCAGAGTTCCAGACACAGTATAGGCAACATATTAATGGGTAGATCCAATATCTATCAAAACTGTAAATGGCACATTAAATATAAGAAGCGTATCGATTATGACGTCTGGTGCATCACCTTCCTCCCAACGTCGAGCCGCATAAACCAACCCTGGCTTTCTTGCATCTATATTACTAGCACCTCTACCCGGTGCTCCACAACCTTGTCCCAATCAATTTTCCCCTCTGACCAAACCACGACCTCTCGGTGGCTGCTAACCACCTCTCCCTCGGTTGCATGAACTCGACCTACCATCGCACCCTAACAAGCTCCCATGGGCGGTCCTTTATCGATAATCCTGGACCCATATTTAAAACACCCACGGATCTTGTAACACCCTAAAAATCGAGTGTTTATATATTGCATGAATTGGTGTTTAGATTTTAAAGGAAAATTCCTTTCTTTTATTTTCGTGCTTATTGAAGTCCTAAAGAGGAGTATAGCGTAATTTAGATATGGAATAAATTTAATAATTGAGAATTTATTGAAGAAAAGCAAATGTCATTAAGACTTAAGTTAAATTAAGTGTTAATGAGTGTCATAAGATGAGCAATTGGCATGGTGGTGTTGGCGCATGAGTTATAGCATGAGGGAAGAGGTTCGAATCCTTGTTTAGCATCTAGATGAATTTTTATTTTTAATTTTACGCACATGTATAGCAAGTGTCGGCCAAGAACATATATGGTAAGTGTTGACCATGTTATTTTTGGTTAGTGTATCAAAGGATTAAGGAAATAGATAACTTATGGCATGGAATCAAACACTTAAGGAAAGATAGGGGGAACATAAGGCACATATCAAAGGAAAATTTTGGAAACAAAATAATGGCCAATTGACCATGTGTTGAATGACAACTTGGTATAGGGAGGAGCCAATTTTGTGTTAGTTTTGGCTAAGAATTTCTTTTTTCTCTTTGGTCATTCCTTGCACCTTGTGCAGAATTTTTGTTTTCTCTCTTTTCAACTTTCATCTTAGCCGAATTGTGCAATTGGTAAAGCTCAAGTTTTGTGATCATTTGGTCATTTTTTTAATTTTTTAGCCATTGCCTTGTGTCTTTTATTTGAGTCTGAAATCAACTATACCAAAAGAACCATCCTTTCTCTTTTCTTTTACCATGGCCGAATGTACTAGCTCCTAAAATCCATCTTTTCTTCTCTTCTCTTTGAAATCAAACAACATGATCACCATCTCTTTCTTTCATATTTTAATTCTTTCATTCAAAGTTTCTCCATCAAACACTCTCTTGGCGAATACTAGAGTGCCTTAGCGAATCTTTATTTCTTTTCTTTGATCATACATAGCGAAATCTTCATCCATCACAAACACCTTTCTCAATCCTTTCTTTTCGATCGTGGATTATAGGTAAGGGTTCTTCTTTTCGTTTTCGATTTATTAATAGTGTTATGACCGAATATTAATGGTGTTATGAAGGCCTTTTGGATCGAAATAAGCGTTAGTTCTAATAACGCTTCATTCGTTATTATATAGTGCAATAACGGAAGATCGAATTCAAGTGATCGGAGAATCGTAGAAGCGTTGGAATCGATTTATTGTGGTAAGGAAATCACATCTTTTAAAACCTCTAGTACTATTCGATATTATTTGAGATTTAACTAATATTCCTTTGATCGTGAAGACTTTCAAAATAGGGAAGAAAAGGGCGGTGGTTAGTCACGTTAAGAGGCGGATCGTAAATCCCCATTTAAATGAAGAAGCGGTTTGGCGATCAAGGATTTTCCACCGGATTGAGACCATCTTAGAAGGAGTCAATTATTCAAGTGGTACGAACTTACGAGCCATTATCGTTGGTAGATTCTCGGCGACTAACGAATCAATAAGCGAGGAGAAGCCGAAAATCGAAGTGATTCAAAATCAAGAGGTAAGATTTTGGATCTATTATCGATTAAGAATATTTATCTGAAATAGTATTCTAACGGATCGAAATATGTTTTAGGTGCGAGGAGCGAGAAGGATTAGTACTATTGGTATCGAGGTGTGTAACTTCACACTATTTCTCGGTTGGATGTCAATTTCGGTATGGAAGTAAAATCGTAAAAGCGACTAGATCGGTAAAAGCGTAAAAGCGATATTTTGATGAAAATACGTAAAAAGCGACTAAATAGTGAAAATTATGAAAACGCTCGAGAAATTACTTGTTATTATGTAAATTGTATGTTTCGTGAAAATGGGCCGTAAAATACTCTAGTTCGATAAATTGGGCCAAAATACTCTAGTTCGATAAATTGGGCCAAAATACTCTAGTTCGATAAATTGGGCCAAAATACTCTAGTTCGATAAATTGGGCCAAAATACTCTAGTTCGATAAAATGGGTCAAAATACTCTAGTTTGATAAATGGGCCAAAGCCCACTAAACTGCTAAATGGGCAAATTGCTAAATTATGTTTTTTGGGCCAAATGAAATGTTCAATGATAAACCCACCAATGTTATGAATTAAATAAAAATTGTTATATGACTATATTTTGTTATATACACATAATTGCATGGGGTGGGGTATATGAAGAGAAGAATGGCCTGTTGCCAAAATCTAGTTCGGTGGCTCTGCCACAAATAATCAAATAGCTTATTGCCTCTAGTTCGGTGGCTTTGCCACAAAAAAATAAATATGGCTTATTGCCTCTAGTTCGGTGGCTCTGCCACAAATATGGCTTATTGCCTCTAGTTGTTGGCGTTGCCACAATTATAAAAAGGCTTAATGCCTACGATTGGTGTGTTGGCGAGGTGGGTTGACTTGATCCCCACGGGTGTGATGGTTGGTGCAGGGGTGTTAGCAGATGGATATTAGGTTTGGTTGGGAAATTCATTTTACATGCATTTTAAATTATTTTATTTCATTTTATGATATATTGTTGAATTCTGTAATTGGGCTCAAGGCCAGCATAATATCTTGATGATTTGGCCCAATAATGGTGGTAAGTGAGTTGCACACTGAGTTCTAA
This sequence comes from Gossypium rotundifolium, assembly GCA_025506655.1. Classification (NCBI taxonomy): domain Eukaryota; kingdom Viridiplantae; phylum Streptophyta; class Magnoliopsida; order Malvales; family Malvaceae; genus Gossypium; species Gossypium rotundifolium. Next base: position 47,902,108 of record CP106732.1, on the reverse strand, counting down.
GTAACTCACCCCCTTTAATTTTCCATCTCAGGTAATGGAAATTGACGTGGACTTGGGCCGAGGATTAGAGGTTTTGGGTCAGCAGGTTCTTTTGGGGGTTTCCAAAAGAGGCCTAGGTTAGATGGGCTAGCTCGGGTGAGGATGCTAGTTGCTGTGGGTCAGTTGCGACCTTGTGTGCAGTATGGGAAAACATATCCGAGGGAGTGCTGGAAAAGATCTGTAACACCCCAAACCCGGTCTATGCATTAAGACTAGATTTGGTTTGTTACATGAATCGAGCTATTTTTAAATCTTCAATAAGTTGAAAGCTACAATATTAATTACGAGATTTAATAAAATTAGAAGAGTATTTGAATTTGATAAATATTAGAAAAACATTAGTTGAAAATCATTGTATTATCAAAAACCTTTAGGTAATTTGTTCAAGAGTTAACAATAATAAAATATTTATAAAAGAATTTCATATACTTGAAAACCCAAATTTATTTTAATAAAACATCATATAATCATAGCCCATAATTAAAAGTCCAAAGTATAGTTTAAAACCAAACACACATAAAATCCATGAATTATTTATAGAGGCCCTTATTACAATATCCCAAAATAGTAAAAATATTTATTACGAGATGGAAAATTAAAGGGGTGAGTTACTTAGAACTCATGTGCAACTCACTTACCACCATTATTGGGCGGATCATCAAGATATTATCTTGGGCTTGAGCCCAATTCTGAAATTCAACAATATATCATAAAATGAAATAAAATAATTTAAAATGCATGTAAAATGAATTTCCCAACCAAACCTAATATCCATCCGCTAACACCCGTACCAACCATCACACCTGGGGATCAAGTCAACCCACCCGCCAACACACCAATCGTAGGCATTAAGCCTTTTTATAATTGTGCAACATATAGAACTAGAAGCAATAAGCCATATTTGTGGCGAGCCCAGAACTAGAGCAATAAGCCATATTTATTTTTTGTGGCAAAGCCATTGAACTAGAGGCAATAAGCTATTTGATTATTTGTGGCGAGCCACCGAACTAGATTTTGGCAGCAGCCATTCTTCTCTTCATATACCCCACCCATGCAATTATGTGTATATAACAAAATATAGTCATATAACAATTTTTATTTAATTCATAACATTGGTGGGTTTATCATTGAACATTTCATTTGGCCCAAAAAACATAATTTAGCAATTTGCCCATTTAGCAGTTTAGTGGGCTTTGGCCCATTTATCAAACTAGAGTATTTTGACCCATTTTATCGAACTAGAGTATTTTGGCCCAATTTATCGAACTAGAGTATTTTGGCCCAATTTATCGAACTAGAATATTTTGGCCCAATTTATCGAACTAGAGTATTTTGGCCCAATTTATCGAACTAGAGTATTTTACGGCCCATTTTCACGAAACATACAATTTACATAATAACAAGTAATTTCTCGAGGGCATTTTCGTAATTTTCACTATTTAGTCATTTTTTACGTATTTTCATCAAAATATCAGTTTTTACGTTTTTACCGATCTAGTCGTTTTTACGATTTTTACTTCCATCTTTGAAATTGACATCCAACCAGAAATAGTGTGAAGTTACACACCTCGATCCGATAGTACTAATCCTTCTCGCTCCTCGGCACCTAAAACATATTTCGATCCGTTAGAATACTATTTCGTATAAATATTCTTAATCGATAATAGATCCAAAATCTTACCCTCTTGATTTTGAATCACTTCGATTTTCGGCTTCTCCTCGTTTATTGATTCGTTAGTCGCCGAGAATCCACCAACGTATAATGGCTCAGAAGTTCGTACCACTTCGAATAATTGACTCCCTTCGGAAGATGGTCCGCAACCCGGTGGAAAATCCTTTGTCGAAACCGCTCTTCATTTAAATAGGGATTCTGATCCGCCCCTCTTAACGTGACTAACCACCGCCCTTTTCTTCCCTATTTTGAAAGTCTTCACGATCAAAGGAATATTAGTTAAATCTCAAATAATATCGAATAGTACTAGAGGTTTTAAAAGATGTGATTTCCTTACCACAATAAATCGATTCCAACGTTTCTCACGATTCTCCGATCACTTGAATTCGATCTTCCGTTATTGCACTATATAATAACGAATGAAGCGTTATTAGAAACGAACGTTTATTTCGATCCAAAAGGCCTTCATAACACCATTAATATTCGGTCATAACACTATTAATAAATCGAAACGAAAAGAAGAACCCTTACCTATAATCCACGATCGAAAAGAAAGGATTGAGAAAGGTGTTTGTGATGGATGAAGATTTCGACTATGTATGATCAAAGAAAAGAAATAAAGATTCGCTAAGGCACTCTAGTATTGACCAAGAGAGTGTTTGATGGAGAAACTTTGAATGAAAGAATTAAAATATGAAAGAAAGAGATGGTGATGATGTTGTTTGATTTCAAAGAGAAGAGAAGAAAAGATGGATTTTAGGAGCTAGTACATTCGCCATGGTAAAAGAAAAGAGAAAGGATGGTTCTTTTGGTATAGTTGATTTCGGTACTCAAATAAAAGACACAAGGCAATGGCTAAAGAAATAAAAAATGACCAAATGATCACAAAACTTGAGCTTTACCATTTGCACAATTCGCTAAGATGAAAGTTGAAAGAGAGAAAACAAAAATTACGCACAAGGTGCAAGGAATGACCAAAGAGAAAAAGAAATTCTTAGCCAAAACTAACACAAAATTGGCTCCCTCCTATACCAAGTTGCAGCCCAACACATGGTCAATTGGCCATTATTTTGTTTCCAAAATTTTCCTTTGATATGTGCCTTATGTTCCCCTATCTTTCCTTAAGTGTTTGATTCCATGCCATAAGTTATCTATTTCCTTAATCCTTTGATACACTAACCAAAAATAACATGGTCAACACTTACCATATATGTTCTTGGTGACACTTGCTATACATGTGCGAAAATTAAAATAAAAATTCATCTAGATGCTAAACAAGGGATTGAACCTCTTCCCTCATGCTATAACTCATGCGCCAACACCACCATGCCAATTGCTCATCTTATGACACTCATTAACACTTAATTTAACTTAAGTCTTAATGACATTTACTTCTCTTCAATAAATTCTCAATTATTAAATTTATTCCATATCCAAATTACGCTATACTCCTCTTTAGGACTTCAATAAGCACGAAAATAAAAGAAAGGAATTTTCCTTTAAAATCTAAACACCAATTCATGCAATATATAAACACTCAGATTTTTAGGGTGTTACAAGATCTGGTGGGTGTTTTAAATATGGGTCCAGGGATTATCAGATAAAGGACTGTCCATGGGAGCTTGTTAGGGTGCAGATGGTAGGTCAGAGTTCTGTGCAGCCAGGGAGAGGTGGTTAGCAGCCACCGAGAGGTCGTGGTTTGGTCAGAGGGGAAAATTGATTGGGACAAGGTTGTGGAGCACTGGGTAGAGGTGCTAGTAATATAGATGCAAGAAAGCCAGGGTTGGTTTATGCGGCTCGACGTTGGGAGGAAGGTGATGCACCAGACGTCATAACTGGTACGTTTCTTATATTTAATGTGCCATTTACAGTTTTGATAGATATTGGATCTACCCATTAATATGTTGCTCAGATCGTGTGCGGAACTCGGGAATAAAATATGAGATTGTTGGTAGAGAAATATCTGTGATTAGCCCTCTAGGACAATCTATGATAGTGAACAAGTTGTTTAGGAATGTATCTCTAAAGTTCAAGGAGTGGTTTTCTGGCATATTTGATGGAACCGTCATTGGTGAGATTGATCTTATTTTGGGCATGGGTGGTTAGTTAAACACCTTGCGAACTTGGATTGCGCTAACTGGCGTATGGTATTAAAGACTCAGGAGGATGAGGAGGTGATTATGACAGTGAAAGAAGGATTATTTGTCCAATGTGATTTTAGCATTAAAAGCCAGAAGATGGTGCCTAAAGGGTGTGAGGCGTTTCTAGCTTTTGTCATCACATCTAATGTTAAAGAATTGTCTGCATTGGGGATGTTAGAACCGTGAGGGAGTTCTCGGACATTTTCCCAAGAGCTTATGGGGTTGCCTCGAATCGAGAGGTCGAATTTGGCAATGAAGGAGTTGGTAGAACTTAAAGCTCAAATCCAAGAGTTATTGGACCGTGGACTTATCGACCAAGTGTATCTCGTGAGGAGCTTTGGTATTGTTCGTGAAGAAGAAGAAAATGGGTCGATGTGTATGTACATTGACTATCGTCAATGAACAAGTTAACCATTAAGAACAAGTACCCGCTACAAAGGATTGACGATCTATTTGATCAGTTACAGGGAGCTTCAGTCTTCTCAAAAATAGATTTAAGATTGGGGTACCATCAGCTAAGGGTCAAGGACGCGGATATTCACAAGACTACTTTCTGAACTCACTATGGGCATTACGAGTTTCTAGTTATGCCATTCAAATTAACAAATGCACCAACCGCTTTTATGGATATGATGAAATGGGTTTTCCAACCCTATCTAGATCGGTTCGTGGTAGTATTCATAGATGACATCTTAGTGTACTCTAGAACTGAGGAGGAGCATGATTCGCATCTTCGGGTTGTTCTGTACATTTTGAGAAAGAGGAAACTTTATGCCAAATTCAGTAAGTGCGAGTTTTGGCTAAAAGAGGTGACATTTTTTGGGGCATGTGGTGTCTGACGAGGGGATTAGAGTGGATCCTCATAAAATTGAAGCTGTATTGGACTGGAAGCCACCGAAGGCAGTGTCAGAGATTCAAGTTCCTTGGGTTTGGCTGGGTACTATAGAAGGTTTGTTGAGGGGTTTTCGTTGATTACTGTACCCCTAACTAAGTTATTGTGTAAGGGAGTACCGTTTGTTTTAACTATTAAACAGCAGGAAATTTTCAAAAAGTTGAAAAAGATTTTGACTAAAGCACCAGTGTTAATATAGCCTGAGGCTGGGAAAGAATTTGTTATCTATTGTGATGCGTCACACACAAGTTTGGGATGTGTGCTAATGCAAGAGGGAAAGGTGGTGGCATATGCATCTCGTCAACTAAGGCCACATGAGGTGAAATAGCACACTGATGACTTGGAGTTAGCTGCAGCAGTGTTCGCTCTAAAGATATGGAGACACTACCTATACGGAGAAAAGTCGATTATCTACACCAATCATAAGAGCCTGAAGTAACTTCTTACCCAAAAGGAGTTAAATCTCAAGTAGTGGAGATAGATAAAGTTACTAAAGGACTACGAATGCTCAATTGAATATCACCCGGGTAAGGCTAACGTGGTGGCAGATGCATTAAGTCGTAAAGTAGTATCATATTTTAGAGCAATGTTTGCTCATAACAGTCTTTATGAAGATGGTAGCTTGTTCGTGGAACTTCAAGTGAAACCGACATGGGTAGGTTAGATTAAAAAAAAGTAATTGGTGGATGAATCATTGGGTTTTTGGCTTTAGCAAGTGACAAGTGGGGAGACGGTGGATTTTAAATTTGAAACGGTGAAGGGTATTATGCTTTTCGTGAAAGAGTTTGTATGCGAATGAATCTAAGTTAAGGCGAGATGATTCTCATGGAGGCGCTTAGTAGCCACACGCTATGCTTCCGGTGGAAGCAAGATGTACCGAGATCTACAAGAACAATACTAGTGGCCAGGGTTGAAACGTGAAGTTATTGACTTTGTGAGCAAGTGTTTGACATGTCAGCAAGTCAAGCGTAACATCGGTTGCCTTCGGATTGTCGCAATCGGTGAAGATTCCATTTTGGAAGTAGGAAGGAATAACGATGGATTTTGTTAGTGGGCTACCCTTAACACCTACTAAGAAGGATTCAGTATGGGTAATCATTGACCGATTGACTAAGTCCGCTCACTTCATACCAGGTCGCACTGACTACTCACTATAGAAGTTGGCCAAGTTATACGTGGCAGAAATTGTGAGGTTACATTGGGTACCAGTGTATATTATCTCGGGCAGGGATCCAAGATTCACGTCTCGGTTCTGGAAGGCATTACATGAAGCTTTGGGTACAAGATTGGACTTCATCACAGCGTTTCATCCATAGACTGATGGTCAGTCAGAAAGGCTAATTCAGATTCTGGAAGACATGTTAAGGGGCTGTGTGCTCAACTTTAGAGGTAGTTGGGAAGATTATTTACCCTTAGTAGAATTCGCGTATAATAACAATTACCAATCTAGAAATCAGATGGCACCCTACGAAGCGCTGTATGGTCTTAGGTTTCGTACCCCTAGTTGTTAGACATAATTGGTGAGCGTCGATTATTGGGTCCGAAATTAATTTCAGAGACTGAGGATAAGGTTAAGGTGATTCGGGATCAGTTACAAGAAGCTTCAAATAGAAAGAAGTTGTATGCGGATCTGAAGCGTAGGGAGACAGAATTTTTAGTGGGGATTATGTCTTCTTGAAGGTCTCACCTTGGAAGAAGATTTTGAGATTCGGACGGAAGGGTAAGTTGAGCCCTAGATTCATTGGGCCTTATTAGATAGAAAAGTGTATGGGACCGATCGCGTATCAGCTTGAGTGGCCCCCATAATTGAATCGGATACATGATGTATTCCATGTTTCGATGTTGAGACACTATCTCTCAGATCCTTCTCATATAATACCGGTGGAAGAAATTGAGGTTAGACCTGATCTGTCATTTGAAGAAGAACCAGTGCAGATTTTTTATCGGGATATGAAAATATTGAGGAGTAAGTCCGTTTCGCTGGTCAAAGTATTGTGGTGAAATCAGGGTTCAGAGGAAGCTACGTGAGAGCCGGAGGAGGCAATGCGACAACATTACCCTTACCTCTTTTAACCAGGTAAATTTCGAGGCTGAAATTTCTTTAAGGGGGTAGAACTATAACATCCTAAAAATAAAGGTCTGGCATGTTGCGTTATTACTTGTGTTATGCTTGATAAGCTTGTTATTTGGGTGTGATTGGGGGTCCTGGAGAGGCCCGGGTTCGAGTTCAAGCTCTGGTGAAAGTTTGGTTTTTGGGTACTTTAGTGGGGTGGGCTAGTAGAGTCAGGACTTAAGTTTAATTATTGGTATTGGGCTAACAGAAGCGAGCTTGTCATGGAGTGGTGTTGGAATCACTTGTGAGGTAAGGGAGGTGGGGTTCGAATCCCACTAATATCATGTAGGGAATATTATTTTTGTGCTCAGGAAAGGGAGGTAGCTGAGCGGAGACCAAACTCTGCAGGAGAGAGAGAGGACTTGGTCAAAATGTTTGAATTCATGATGCAGAGTGAATTATCGAGCACTTTGAGGAGAGAATCAAGAGATTTGAGAGTGTAGGGGTGGTTAGCCGAATATAGAAGCTTGTGGGGAGGTGAATTTTGGCTAGGAGTTGTTTTTGGTAGGCAAATTCAGCTTTGGTTAGGGAGCAAAGAGAGAAACCAAAATCTTTTTCTGTGCGTATGCCGAAACTCTCCAGAGCCTTTTGGCATTGTTTTTCCTTTTTTTCTAGTGCATTTTGAGCCTTTGAGTTCAACTTTTTTCTTGGCAGAAACCTCAGCCTCTCAAGTGACTTCTTCTCTTTTCTGTTTCAAACACTTTTCTTTCAATTGTGGTTGCCAAACACTTGTAGCCGAATTCTCTTCTAACCTTTTCCTTCTTTTGGCCAAACCTTTTCTTACATCTACCATTTCAACTTGTGTCATCTGTGTAGTTTTCATTTTGATATATCCTCCATAGCCAAACCCTGAGTTATTTTATGCTGTTGCTAAGGCCGAATTAGGATCATCTTTGATTTAAGGTTAGTATTACTCTTCTGTTAGTTTCTTGTTTCTTTTCACTTCTTGTTCCTTTGCTAAAAGTCGAAATCTTTACCCTATTTCTTTTGTCTAAGGTCGAATCTGTCAGAGTGTTAGCAGACACTTTCATCTATCTTCTAGCCTTTGGTTTTTGGAAGTGAGATGGTAAGTAAGGTTGGGGCCGAATGTAGGTGTTGAGGTTGTATTATTCGGTTTATTTCTTACTCCATCCGAATGGCTATTTGAGTTCAATTGTGGTCTTGCTTAAGGAGGTTGATAACATTTATTTTGGTGCCAAAAACTACTAGGGTCTCGACGCGCTTAATCAGAGGGCCAAGTGAACATCTATCCCTTGCAGTGGTTTTCTGGGATTGCTGGTAAGCATTGTAGACTATTAATCAATCTCAATACTTGGAAGGAGTTGTATTAAGGTTTTAGACTAACCGCTAGTCATGGTTGATCTCAGGTGTTTCGAAAGAGTGCCGAGTACCGCTAATCACAAACAGGTGTATAATCTCACACCCCTCTGAATGATTGTATATTATGTTATGCAAATCGGCCAAAAGCCAAAAACTCGAAAATCGAGATCTGTACCCACTCGAGTGTGCGGAAGCTCGTCGAGTGGTAAATCGTAGTTTGAGTAATGTGTAAGACATGGATAGTGTGACGAGCACTCTCCGAAGCTGGGGCTATAATAGGCCTAACCGAGCCGAAATGGGCTTAACAGGCCCAATAGGCTATTCGGCCCACATAGGCGAAATTGATGGAAAATTGTAAAAGGGTAAGTGCAGATGTGAAATATGGAAATCTGAGACGGAAACATTGCGAATTGGGCCACACGAGCATGTGGGCTTGTTTGCGCCTAAAATGGATTTTAGGCCCAATAACTCCGTTGAGACCCAAAATGGGGCTCGTGTCGCTCAAGGCGACATTAGGCCTTTGGAAAGGCCGTTAGATGGTAATAATTATAGAAATACCCCTAGAGGGTAAAATTACCAAAATATTCCTCGAGGGTAAAATTACCAAAATACCCTTAGAGGGTAAATTACCAAAATACCCTTGGTGGGTAAATTTTTGAAATACCCTTGTAACACCCTGGTTTAGGGGCTATGCATGTTGGGTATAATCCAAGTGTTAGTGGGTTTTTGGGAGTGCTTGGATGAGTTTTAGAGGTTTTAAGAATGTTTGGATGAAAGGAAGGCTTTGAGAAAATTTTAGATTTTTAGGGTAAAAGGAATCGGGCCAAGGAGGCCTTAAGAATTATTTTGGTAATTTATGGCACAAGCAAGGCTTTGGCAAGGTGGTGTCTTGTATTCTTGAAGAAATTTGGAGGTAGCGCCTTTGAGGGTCATGGGTTCAAGCAATGCGGCAACAAAAGCTGGTTTTAATTTTGTTATGTTTAGGCGTTACAAAGAAGGAAGCCTTACAAAAAGTGGGGCGTGTTTGGACGCAAGAAGCAATGGTCCGAGTGGTGCCTCACGGCACTTAGGCGCTGGAGGTGCGTGGGCGTTGGTTTGAGCGACAAGCGACTTTTGTGTGTTTTATTTTTCTTATGTGGCTAGGGGCTTAAGTAGGAAGCCTTTAAAGATTAATTGGTGTGGCCTTATGGCATAAAAAGCAAAGTGGTCGAGTGGCACTGGGCTTTGAAGGAGAGGTGCTCATGGTTGAATCCGTGGAGTGGCATTTTGGGGTTGTTTTATTTTTTTCTTGCAAAGAAATTGAAAGGCAAAGTTAGGCGACATGGAGTTTAATTATAAGATAAGGATAAGCTTAAGTATTGTTTTGAATTAGATTTGGTGGTGGGTGGCTTTTGTTTTTTTCTTTCTTTCTTTATTATTTTAGATAAGTATGGGTTTTTTAGTTAATTTGGGGGTGTTGAAGGGATAAAATAGAGTAAAATAAAGGAGTCATTAATTCAAATTTGTGGCTTGTAGTGGTTCTAGGAAGTGGCGGTTGTGGGAGTCTTCAAGAGGGGGTATGGCCGATTCTTGGAAGTATTAGGGAGGGAGAATGTCGTTTGTTCTTAGGCATTTTTGAGTACTTTCGGCCAGCCTTTTGTTTGTGCACCAAAAGTTGATTTAATGAATAGAGTATTTCAGCAGTGCTTGGATCGATTCGTCGTGGTATTCATAGATGACATATTGGTCTATTCTAAGACGGAGGAGGAACATGACAAGCATTTACGGATAGTTCTGCAAGTATTGAGGGAGAAGCAGTTATATGCCAAATTCAGTAAGTGCGAATTTTGGCTGAAGGAGGTGGCTTTCTTAGGTCATGTGGTATCAGCAGAAGGAATTAGAGTAGATCCTCGCAAGATTGAAGCATTATTGGATTGGAAACCACCAAGAACAATGGCTGAAATCTGAAGTTTTACGGGTTTAGCGGGTACTATCGGAGATTCAGTAGAAGGATTTTCTTTAATCGCAAACACCATTAACGAAGTCGCTAAGAAAATGTGTTCCATTTGTATGGACGGAGAAGAAGAAGAAAGCTTTGATAAGCTAAGGAAAATTTTGACGAAGCTCGGTTTTGGTACAACTGAAGCGGGAAGGTTATTTACCGTCTATACGATGCATCCCATCTTGGTGCAGGATGTGTGTTAATGTAAGAAGGAAAGGTTGTAGACTATCGTCCGCCGCTTAAGACCACGAATTGAACTACCCAACTCACGACTTGGAGTTAGCCGCAGTCGTTTTCGCACTGAAGATATGGAGACACTACCTTTATGGGGAGAAGTCGATAGTCTACACGGATCATAAGAGTTTGAGGTATCTTTTGACTCAGAAGGATCTGAACCTGAGACAACGTCGGTGGATTGAGCTTAAAGGATTACGATTGTTCAATCGAATACCATCCAGGCAAGGCTAACGTAGTAGCTGACGCGTTGAGCCGGAAGGTTGTGACGGACTTAAGAGCGATGTTTGCTCGGTTGAGTCTATATGACGATGGGAGTCTCTTGGCAGAACTTCAAGTTAAGCCGACATGGATCGACGAGATTAAGGAAAAGCAGCTAGTGGATGAAGGGTTGAACGCTAAGAGGATGCAAGTCCAGGATGGTGGTTTGGAAGGATCTGAGATGTCTAGTGATGGAGTGTTATGTTTTCAAGGGCGAGCTTGTATGCCAAAGGATATGGAGTTGAGGCGAAAATTCTCCATGATGCACATAGCACCCATACGCTATGCATCGGGAGGAAGCAAGATGTATGGAGATCTACTGAGCTTGATTACGGTGGCCCGAGTTGAAAGCGTGAAATGGAATTTGTAGGGAAGTGTTTGACGTGTCGTTGTGTTAAGGTGAACATCGATTGCCATCGTGGCTACTTCAACCGGTAAAAATCCCTCAATGGAAGTAGGAACGGATCACTATGGATTTCGTCGTTGGGCTACCCCTTACGCCCAAAGAAGAAGGACACGCTTTGGGTGATTGTGGACCGGTTAACCAAGTCACCCACTTGCACTGTAAGAATGGATTATTCACTCGAAGCTAGCAAGGTTATATGTGGTCGAGATAGTCGATTGCATGGTGTGCCAATGTCGATTATCTCGGATAGGGATCCGAGGTTCACGTCGAGGTTTTGGAAAGCGTTGCATCAAGCTTTGGGTACGGTTGGATTTCAATACGACCTTCCATCCACAAATCGATGGACAATCGGAGAGTGATCTGATTTTAGAGGATATCTTTGAGGGTTGTGTCTTGGAATTCGAGGTAGTTGGGAAGAATTTCTACCATTAGCAGAATTTTCCTACAACAATAGCTATCAAGCGAGTATCCAGATGGCACCATACGAAGCATTGTATGGACGGAAATGCCGTACTCACGGAGTTAGGTGAAAGACAAGTCTTGGGTCCAGATTTGGTTGCAGAAACTGAGGACAAAGTTAGGGCGATTCGGGATCGTCTTAAGGAAGCATCGGATAGATGAAGTCTTATCTTGACTTGAAGCGCAAGGAGATGGAGTATGAGGTAGGTGACAAGGTTTTTCTTAAGGTGTCGCCTTGGAAAAAGGTGTTGAGATTTGGGCGAAAAGGAAGCCGAGCCCAAGGTTCATTGGCCCATATCTGGTTAAGCGAGTGGGACCGGTAGCTTATCGCCTAGAGCTGCCGTGAATCGAGTCGATACATAACGTCTTTCACGTATCAATGCCGAGACGGTATCGGTCGGACCATTGCACGTTGTGCCGATGGCGAAGATCGAGGTGGATGCGGACTTATCTTCGAAGAAGAACCGTTCGAGATCTTGGATCGAGATGTGAAGGTTTTACGAGGAAGTCAAGACTTTAGTGAAAGTACTATGGCGGAACCACAAGATGGAAGAGGCTACGTGGGAGCCGAGGATGTGATGCGCGACAATACCCCACTGTTTTGATCAAGGAATTTCGGGACGAAATTTATTTTAAGGGGGTAGAATCGTAACATCCCAAAAGCGGGCTATTTGGAAATAAATTATTTTCTTATGTATGAGCTATTTGTGTCATTATTTATGGAATAATAATGATCAATTTAAGGCTTTGTGTTGGTTCGATTTGGTAGGAAATTTTAGTTTTTAACTTTTAAGGTAGGGAGCCTTAGCGGGAGGGTGTTATAAGAATAAATGGGGATAATTTGGACATAAATGAGCCTAGACTAAGTGGCAAAGTAAGCCCACTTAAGAGCTACATGTGACGCCACCAAGGAGCAGGGAGAGCTTGTGTTCGAGTCATGAAATCCTCTTTTGTTCTTTATTTGGACGGCACAAGGAGAGAGATTTTTTCTCCTTAATTCTTCTTATTATCTATTTAGATAATAGAGATAATAATGAGGATATTATTATTATTTATAAAGGGATTATTAATTAGATTTTTACTTGGATAATAAGATATTGTGAGCATTTTAATTGGTTTTTAATTCCTTAATATTAAGAAGATAAATTAAGGATATTACTATCATTTTGATAATGTGATAAATGTAGGATAATTGAGGGATTATTAGATTAAAAGAATTATTGGATATTAGTTGGATTATCAAAGGATTATTGGGATTAATTCAAAATTTATTTGAATTAATTAGAAAGGGTGACTGCAAGGGTGCTTGGTGGCTATAAATACATGAGTTGATCTCCTTGTTTTTCTTTTCTTTAAATTTTTGCTAAGTGCAATTCCCTAGCCCTCTTTTGCTCTTGCGTTTTCACCATTCTCTCAAGCTCTTTAGTCAAACTTCTTTCCTTCCCTATTAACTCTCTCGTCGAATATACCATTGGAAGTACCAATTTCTTCATTTGTCTTCCTTTCCTTTTCCTTTTCGATAGCAATTTCCCTCTTCATATTCCAAGACTTGGCGAATAGCAAGCATGAATAATCTCCTCTAGACTCTCCTTCAATCGGTTCATAAGGTGGTAAGTGATCTTGGCAGAATGTCCATCTTCCCTTTTCTTTCTTTTTTACATCGATTTCTTTTACAGGAGAGGTGCCGATTTGGCAATGGCTTCTAAACGGTTAGTAACCAATTTCTTATAGGTATTCGGTGAAGTAAAACAATGACTCACAAATTTGATCTCTAGTGTTCAATTTCGGTAAGTGGTGGTAAGATCAATCTCCTTATTCTAGCAATTGATTAAAAGTGAAGGTTATTGGTTTACTTGCTAATCAATGATGGTCGACGAAAGCGATTCGAGTATCAAGTACGGTTGATAATAGCAAAGAGTGTTAAGTAAGATCTGGGTTCACAAGGAACCCCTCCCAAATAAGTTAATTAGGCGAATAGGCCATAAGACTAATCCATGGATTTGGCGAATATAGGACAAGTGGATCTGTGGTGACCAACGCTTTCTTTGGGATTTAGGATTACCATCGATATCGGTGTGTACATACACACTTATAGCGATTAATATGTGTGATAAATATTTGTTGTTTGTAAATCGCTTGATGTAGATATGGATTTGGTACCTTAAATGGTACAAGCGAGAACCTCGGTAAGTCTCTGCTTATATGAGATTATTGTGATGCTTTTGGGAAGCATGTTTTATTTTAATACATATGATAAATGTATAAACTCTATTATGGTTGTGATATGGGTTGATGAGTGGAGGCGGTGATAATGTGCCGACGGGCACCGATGTTTTGGTAACACACTGTGACTACGGTCACCAGAGGTTTGGTACCTCCAGTGGTTTGGTACCTCAATAGCGACTTATCCTCGTGGTTAACACCACCGTGGGTTGGCCCCACTTGAGATATGGGATCGCCCGCGCTGATTTAGTATCACACGATGGGTTGGCCCCATCACCCGATTTGTGTCTACGGACACCGGTGTTTTGGTAACACATTGTGACTATATGTCACCAGTGGTTTGGCACCACCAGTGGTTTGGTACCACAACGGGTAGACAATGGCGTATGGTTGGCTAGGTTGGGTACACATTATTCTGCATATTAATTGTTATTTGATGTGTATGAAAATGCTTTAAAATGGGGAAGGGTTACATCTCGAGTCTTGGTGACTCACCCTCTCCTTTATATTTTTCAGGTGACACTTAGATCGCGGATGTGGAGCCGGGTTGACTCGAGGTGGCCATGCAGTGGAATTAAATTTAAATGACTTTAATTTCAGTTTAATAATTTTACTTTGGGTTTATTTTATTTGGATGTAATAAGGCCTCCGGATACTTTATTTTTTTTATTTTCTTATGTTGGATATTATTTTAAACTCGGATATTATTATTGTTGAATTTAGATTACACATTTTCCAATTAAACACGAAAATATTTTAAAATGCCATCGGGCACAGTTGAAATTTGTTTCATAACTTGACTTAAATATTTTTTTTATTAAAATAAACACTAAGTATGATTTTAAAATGCCGTTTGTTCTTAGGCATTTTTGAGTACTTTCGGCCAGCCTTTTGTTTGTGCACCAAAAGTTGATTTTCTCTTAGCAAACTCCTCCATCTTTCTTTTGAAACCGAAAGATCAAAACCTCCCTATAGCTTTCTAATATTTGTTGTGTTCTTTCAATATTGTGATAGCCGAATGTTCTTGAACCCCAAGCTTCTATCTCTTCTGCTCATTGGCCGAATGTCTACCCCTTTTTCTCCATTTTTTTTCTCTTGTGTTCTCTTCCCTTGGGTGAAGCCAAATCTCTTCCCTTTTGTTGTAAAGTGTTAACCGAATCTCTCCCCTCTCCTAGTGGTGTTTATTTTGGCTAACGTTGGTATAAGTGTTGATCTCGGTTGTTTCTCTCAAGCTCGAGAGGAAGGTAAGATTAGGTAGAATGTTCTTTCTTGTTCTTAATTGACTTGGGTTTGATTAAGGGCCGATTTTGCATTGGGTAAAGGGTGTTAATCTCTTGTGTTTAATCTATTTTATTTTAGGACATCGATTTTGGAGCGAGCAAGAGGAGTTTTTCCACTTTGTTAATCTTTGGTAAGTGGTGGTGAGGATGGCTTTATTGGTCATTCTTTTGGTATTTCGTTAATCAAAGACGCAATGGATTAACTGTTCTTTTTATTAGGGTGTGCCGATTGCTAAAGAGGAACCATAGTTGGTTCGGGGTTTGGTAGGAAACCAAACCATCTGCAAAATGTAAGGATTAGTCGATAACCCCTTTGGTTTAAAATGGTTTTAGCCGATTGGTTTGAGTGCTTATGCTTGTTTGGCCGATTGTTTTAGGTGCAAGGTTATCGAGGGTCTTTGATCGATTCTTTGGTTAAGGCTTACGTGTGTGTACACACACACTCTTCTAGTAATTTATGTGCTTATTAAATTGTGTGTATTTACACACTTATACATTATGGTATTTATATATATGATGTGTGTGGTTGGTTCCATGGAAAGGTGGATTGAATACCATTATGGTATAGGACGCAGGGTCGGGTAAGCCCTCGTTATGATGCTTTTGGTAAGCATAATGTATACATTATCGTGCTATGATATTGGATGGTGATAAATAATATGTATGTTACTAATCAAGCATGTGGGTATAAGTCCGTTAAAGTGCATGTCATTATCTATGTGGGTTGTACGAGTGGAGGGGCGGTGATATTTTGTCTTGTGAGCACCGTGTTTTAGTAACACACCTGTGACTACGGTCACCGGAGGTTTGGTACCTCAGAGGTTTGGCACCTCATAGCGACTTATCCCCGTGGTTAACACCACCGTGGGTTGGCCCCACTTGAGATATGGGATCGCCCGCGGTGATTTGGTATCACACGATGGGTTGGCCCCATCAATTGATTTGTGACTTGGTCACGGTGTTTTGGTAACACACTTCGTGTCTTCGGACACCAGAGGTTTGGCACCTCCAGTGATTTGGCATCACATCTGTGACTATACGTCACCAGTGGTTTGGCACCACCAGTGGTTTGGTACCACACGGGGTAGAAAAGGTGTATGGACGGTTAGGATTGGGTGCATATGATTTGGATGCATGATGATCATGATTATGTTTGAATGTGATATTTTGCTAATCCGGGAAAAAGGGTAGCACACTGAGTCTTGGTGACTCACCTTTTTCCTTTAACATTTTCAGGTAGTGCATAAAGCTGGACCGGGATCGGAGAGGACAAGGTGGCCCATGCCGAAGATGAAGATTTGTTATATTATGCTTGTTTTTGATATAAGTATTTTATTTGAATTTGTTGGGTTGTAACAAAGGCCATTTTATGTTTTTGGTATTACTTTAACTATGGTTTATTTAAATTAAATTGCTATGGGAAAATGATTTATGGTTTGCAACCTATTTATTCAAGTTGGATATTATAAACTAAAGTTTTAAAAATGAATGAGTTTTAAATAGCAAAGTTTTATTCCAAAGATATGTTTTCCAAAATTCAACAAACTACTGACGTTTTATTTTAAATCAAGAAGAATTTCAACCGTCTTTTCGCAATAACATAACCGATTCTTGTAAGTAGTGAATGGGCCGGGTTTGGGGATGTTACAGTTTGGTATCAGAGCCAGGTTCAAAACTCGGCTTTGAGGGTTTTGGGCCCAAAAACATTTTCAAAATGGGCTTTTCAAAAATATGGGCTTTTATAAAAAGGTTTTCAGGTTATACTGGCATGGCATCTGTACCTCCGACCCGAAGTCCACCAGGTAAGTACTTCGGACTCTTTTGAAGTGATTTGTTTGTATGAATTAATTTGGGCTTAGTTTGGGCTCGTAGAATAGAATAATAGGATCTGTTGGACCCTAGGATTAGACTACTCAAACAATGGCATAAGACTTAAAGCTCTTAAACAAACCTGTGAAGAAAGTCGCCGAGTTAAGGTGTGGCAACCTGTGTGCGCATGTCTAGGATTGGATCCGGAAGAGCCTGGTACCTAAGCAGTCCTCGTGACTCACCTCCTCTTCACAGAATCCTACAGTGCGTAGCTACTGGTTCACCTTAACCAAGAGGACTTGTTCACAAAGTGAACCAATTATTAAAACCGAAAGGGATTAGCCTTCTTGTTTTAAAATTCTTGGTTTTAAAATTTTCAAATTTACCCTTTTGGTTTGTAAACCCTAAATATGGTTTTGAAAAAAAGTGATTTTTTTATTTACCCAAAATTACCAAAATGCCTAGCGGCAAAATTACAAAATGCCCTTGTATTATAAAATTACCACATACCCTCAACTTTTGTTAAAATGATTTTTACTTTGCAAAATATTAAAATCTCTAGTTTTCAAAATATCAATATACCCGATTTGGGAAAATTTACTAAAATACCCACAGTTGATAAAATTATCGAAATGCCTTGGTCTCTAAATTTTCTCTCAACTTTTCTTGAAATATTCTGTTTTACTAAATATCGAAAACCCTATTTTATGAAATACAATGGTATTCGATTTGGAGAATTCTGAAAATGCCCATGATTTCCAAAATTACGAAAATGACCTACTTTTTGGAATTTTGCAACACACTTTGTTTGAGAAACAAAATTTTCAAGGCGACCCACGAGATTTTGTAAATTTTGAAGTTGGAAAACTATTTTCAAAATTGACTCTGAGCTATTACCAAAATACCCCTCTTTTAGGAAAAATGGCGAAATTACCCCGGTAGGTATGAAACTTGGTTGCTCGAAAGAACTTCTCTAAAACTTCTTTGCATAAAATTTGTCGTGGTAAACAATGGAACCCAAATTTCTAATGCATAAAATTTCTAATCGATTAAATTGAAGGCACTAGATATGAGTTCTAGGGGCGTGGTCGTATTTCTCGTGGGACGCGATAGAGGCGGGATGGCGACATCGGGCCGATTGGGTCGAGAGCAATGTGCCGTCATCACCAAATTGTTAAATTTGGCAGTAGAATCGAATCGGAGGAGGTAGCGAGATCGCAAGCTATATCTGCGGGTGCTCGAGCAAGTGGCGAGAACCGGTGTGGTCGGTGGTATCGCTATCTTCGTGGAAGAAGCCCCGATGGTGAGGAGGTCAAAAGAAAGAGAGGCGGAATAGAGATAGAATAAGGAATCGGGCGAAAGGAGCTCGGGATCGTCGGAATCACTTGTGAGGTCTCAGAAAAGATCGAGGGTCGAGACATCTGCTCGTGTTTCTAAGTTAGTTGTTGGGAACCCAGATCGTCCGTATGCTCAGTGCGGAAGGTATCACGTGGCGTGTGCTGGAAACGTGTTCGGGCATGTTTGGATGCCGTCAAGTCGCATCCGTTAATTATTGTCCTTTGGATCCAAAAGAACTTCGAATGATGGGTCAAAGTGTTGTGCAAGGCGGAGGTGGTCGAGTGACGAGAGGTCGTGGTCCGAACCATGGAGGAAATGGTTTAGGTCGAGGCCGTGACGCTTCGATTCGTCGGAAGGAGGATAGTGATGTGCCGGATGTGTCAGCGGGTAAGTTCTTCTCGGTTAGATTTTCTTTATGGTTTTGGGTGGCTGTTTGTTTGTTGTTGCTAGTGAGTATCTAGAGCCACAGTATAAACTTAGAAATGCGCCTAGAAAGTGTGTTAGCTCTTGGAGATCGTAGTCTGCGCAATGATAGTGTAAGTTTGGGGAGTTAGGACGTGGACCGTTAGTCTAGCCAAGTAATTTCGAGGACGAAATTATTTTATGGAGGGTAGAATTGTAACACCCTGGTTTAGGGGCTATGCATGTTGGGTATAATCCAAGTGTTAGTGGGTTTTTGGGAGTGCTTGGATGAGTTTTAGAGGTTTTAAGAATGTTTGGATGAAAGGAAGGCTTTGAGAAAAATTTTAGATTTTTAGGGTAAAAAGGGAATCGGGCCAAGGGAGGCCTTAAGAATTATTTTTGGTAATTTATGGCACAAGCAAGGCTTTGGCAAGGTGGTTGTGCGCGCTGCTGAAGGGGCTGGAGGTAGCGCCTTTGAGGGTCATGGGTTCGAAGCAATGCGGCAACAAAAACTGGTTTTAATTTTGTTATGTTTAGGCGTTACAAAGAAGGAAGCCTTACAAAAAAGTGGGGCGTGTTTGACGCAAGAAGCGGTGGTCCGAGTGGTGCTCGGCGGCACTTAAGCGCTGGAGGTGCGTGGGCGTTGGTTCGAGCGACGGAAGCAACTTTGCGTGTTTTATTTTTCTTATGTGGCTAGGGGCTTGAGTAGGAAGCCTTTAAAGATTAATTGGTGTGGCCTTATGGCATAAAAGCAAAGTGGCCGAGTGGCACAGGGCTTTGAAGGAGAGGTGCTCAATGATTCGAATCCGAGGAGTGGCATTTTGGGGTTGTTTTATTTTTTTTCTTGCAGCAAATTGAAAGGCAGTGGGCGGCACATGGAGTTTAATTATAAGATAAGGATAAGCTTAAGTATTGTTTTGAATTAGATTTGGTGTGGGGTGGCTTTTGTTTTTTCTTTCTTTCTTTATTATTTTAGATAAGTATGGGTTTTTTTTAGTTAATTTGGGGGGTGTTGAAGGGATAAAATAGAGTAAAATAAGGGAGCTGTTAATTCAAATTTGTGGCTTGTAGTGGTTCTAGGAAGTGGCCGGTTGTGGGAGTCTTCAAGAGAGGGGGGTATGGCCGATTCTTGGAAGTATTAGGGAGGGAGAATGCCGTTTGTTCTTAGGCATTTTTGAGTACTTTCGGCCAGCCTTTTGTTTGTGCACCAAAAGTTGATTTTCTCTTAGCAAACTCCTCCATCTTTCTTTTGAAACCGAAAGATCAAAACCTCCCTATAGCTTTCTAATATTTGTTGTGTTCTTTCAATATTGTGATAGCCGAATGTTCTTGAACCCCAAGCTTCTATCTCTTACGCTCATTGGCGAATGTCTACCCTTTTTCTCCATTTTTTCTCTTGTGTTCTCTTCCCTTGGGTGAAGCCAAATCTCTTCCCTTTTTGTTGTAAAGTGTTAACGAATCTCTCCCCTCTCCTAGTGGTGTTTATTTTGGCGAACGTTGGTATAAGTGTTGATCTCGGTTGTTTCTCTCAAGCTCGGAGGAAGGTAAGATTAGGCGAATGTTCTTTCTTGTTCTTAATTGACTTGGGTTTGATTAAGGGCGATTTGACATTGGGTAAAGGGTGTTAATCTCTTGTGTTTAATCGATTTTATTTTAGGACATCGAGATTTTGGAGCGAGCAAGAGGAGTTTTCCACTCTGTTAATCTTTGGTAAATGGTGGTGAGGATGGCTTTATTGGTCATTCTTTTGGTATTTTGTTAATCAAAGGCGCAATGGATTAACTGTTCTTTTTATTAGGGTGTGCCGATTGCTAAAGAGGAACCATAGTTGGTTTGGGGTTTGGTAGAAAACCAAACCATCTGCAAAAATGAGATTAGTCGATAACCCCTTTGGTTTAAAATGGTTTTAGCCGATTGGTTTGAGTGCTTATGCTTGTTTGGCCGATTGTTTTAGGTGCAAGGTTATCGAGGTCTTTGATCGATTCTTTGGTTAAGGCTTACAGGTGTGTACACACACACTCTTCTAGTAATTTATGTGCTTATTAAATTGTGTGTATTTACACACTTATCTGTTATGGTATTTATATATATGATGTGTGTGGTTGGTTCCATGAAAAGGTGGATTGAATACCATTATGGTATAGGGCACGGGGTCAGGTAAGTCCCTGTTATGATGCTTTTGGTAAGCATAATATATCTGTTACGCGGGCTATGATATTGGATGGCTGATAAATAATATGTATGTTACTAATCAAGCATGTGGGTATAAGTCCGTTAAAGTGCATGTCATTATCTATGTGGGTTGTACGAGTGGAGGGGGCAGTGATATTTTGTGCTGACGAGCACCAGTGTTTTGGTAACACACTGTGACTACGGTCACCGGAGGTTTGGTACCTCCGGAGGTTTGGCACCTCATAGCGACTTATCCTCGTGGTTAACACCACCGTGGGTTGGCCCCACTTGAGATATGGGATCGTCGCGGTGATTTGGTATCACACGATGGGTTGGCCCCATCAATTGATTTGTGACTTGGTCACGGTGTTTTAGTAACACACTTCGTGTCTTCGGACACCAGAGGTTTGGCACCTCCAGTGATTTGGCATCACATCTGTGACTATACGTCACCAGTGGTTTGGCACCACCAGTGGTTTGGTACCACACGGGGTAGAAAAGGTGTATGGACGGTTAGGATTGGGTGCATATGATTTGGATGCATGATGATCATGATTATGTTTGAATGTGATATTTTGCTAATCTGGGAAAAAGGGTAGCACACTGAGTCTTGGTGACTCACCTTTTTCCTTTAACATTTTCAGGTAGTGCATAAAGCTGGACCGGGATCGGAGAGGACAAGGTGGCCCATGCCGAAGATGAAGATTTGTTATATTATGCTTGTTTTTGATATAAGTATTTTATTTGAATTTGTTGGGTTGTAACAAAGGCCATTTTATGTTTTTGGTATTACTTTAACTATGGTTTATTTAAATTAAATTGCTATGGGAAAATGATTTATGGTTTGCAACCTATTTATTCAAGTTGGATATTATAAACTAAAGTTTTAAAAATGAATGAGTTTTAAATAGCAAAGTTTTATTCCAAAGATATGTTTTCCAAAATTCAGCAAACTACGACGTTTTATTTTAAATCAAGAAGAATTTCAACCGTCTTTCTGCAATAACATAACCAGATTCGGTCGTAGTGAATGGGTCGGGTTTGGGGATGTTACAACCCTCGATGGGTAAATTACTGTTATACCCTTAGGGGTAGGTTTAGCATGATTGTGTGCATTCGATTTATCTGCTATGTTAGTACGTGCTTACATACACTAAATTATTATGTCATGACATTCTGCATGGGATTGGGCTATTGATTATGGGAGGAAGTGTAATCTGGTGGCTTTGCCACATATTCTAGTGGCTTTGCCACAATCTGTATAGTGGCTATGCCACGTGTATTCTATTATTTTGGTGTCTTCGCCACAAATTCTATGATGAGCAGCTTAACTGCCATCGAGGTGTGTAGTGGATGGACGGGTCAATTTAGAAATCCCCACAGGTTTGTTGGGCTGGTAGGGTGGTGCGTAGCGGATGGATTATTAGGCTGGGTTGCATTTCATTATTTTCTTTGCCATGCTAATGGAGTTGAGGCCTAGTCTGTTCTGTATGGGCTTCATCCCAGTTTGCTTTCGTAAGGGCTAAGGCCCAGTTTGTATCTGTATGGGCTCAAGCCCAGTTAATATCCGATTAGGGGATTACACACTGAGTTTTCAAAACTCACCCCTCTGCTTAAATCTTGCAGGTGATCCCCAGCATTGATGATTTGTAGCTGTGGAGTACTTCGTGGTGGCCACACATCGGAACCCTAGTAAAAATTTCTGTTTTACTTTATTTGAGATTTATTTTCATTTGGGTATAATTTTATGTAATAAGGCCATTAGACTTAATTTTTCTCTTAAACTTTCATTATTTTCTCATAAACTTTCATTTCAGTTATTTACGATCTTTAAATGATTAAACTCAGGATTTTTTTCTTAAAACTACAACAACAAATTTTCCAAAATATCATTGAATCTGACTTCTGTTATAAATAAGTTTTCGGAAATAATAACAATAACATTTTTACAAGAAAACCATAAAAACAAAATCGGGTTTTCACAAACAACAGAGCTCAGGCTTTTCAAAAAGAATTCAAACTTTTTAATCGGACGAGCAATTTTAAACAACCCTTCTATGTGACATGCTAGATCCGTTATTGTATCGTCTAATTTGGGTTTGGGGTGTTACCGTTAGGCTTGGTGAGTTCTAAACAAAAGTCCTATTTCAAATTCTCAAATTATTTAGAAGCTTCCAATGTAATATGCGAAACTCCTTTTATGAAAGTATTAGTAGTCCATTAACCGTTATTTCAATATAAAATGCTTGAAAAAGATCACAACAATGGACGTTAAAGAAATTAATCAGGAGCATAGCTTGAAACAAATAAGTTAATCAAAGAAAACCAAGGCAATACAAGAAAATTGATTGGTGTATCTTAAAAAGATAAAGTAAGCAAATATAGTTAAGGCTATCAAAGAAAATTGATTGGGATGTATCTTTGAAAAGAAAAAAAAAGTAATCAAAGATAGCAAATTCAAAAATGGATAAAATAGAAGATAGGTGGCCCAGATATCGCAGCATGAGCTTCTCTATACAAACTTCTTGAGGACCATTTTGACCTCAATACATGTTTATAGGATCCGAAGTACTTTGTCAATACTCCAAAAGTATCATAACTTCTTCATTGTTAATTCAAGCATAGCAAGACTACCACATTCCCTATCTTTGATCAAAATTTCACTACACCAAAACAGACTTTTAGCGGCGTTTTTAGTGGCGTTTTAAAGAAAAAAGCCACAAATTTTTTACATTAGCGGCGTTTGAATGAAAATGCCGCCAAAAAATGAGCAATAGCGCGTTTATTTACCAATCGCCGCTAAAGTTCAGCCTTTAGCGGCGCTTTCCCAAAACGCGCTAAAAATCAGTCATTAGCGGCGCTTTCCCAAAACGCGCTAAAAGTCGTCATTAGCGGACTTTCAAAACGCCGCTAAAAGTCGGCCTTTAGCGGCGCTTTCCCAAAATGCCGCTAAAGTTCTGGTCATTAGCGGCGCTTTCCCAAAAACGCCGCTAAAAGTCTGGTCATTAGCGGCGCTTTCCCAAAAACGCCGCTAAAAGTCTGGCCTTTAGCGGCGCTTTCCCAAAAACGCCGCTAAAAGTAATTTTAAAGTTTTTTTTGGATATATATGACTTATTGTTTTTAAATTTATATATTAAATAATTTTTTATATAATTGTAAAAGAGATAACATTAATTTTAATACATTAAAATTATGATTCTAGTTTTAAATTATTTAAGAGAAAATATTTGTTAAAAATGAAAAAAATATTAAATAATTTCTTATATAATCGTAAAAGAGATAGTATTAATTTTAAAATATTGAATATTAATTCTCATGATTATTTAGGGTTATGGTTTAACATATATAGTTTAAGGTGTAAGATTTAGGAGTTCTTGTTTTAATGTTTAGGGATTATAGTTTATGATTTGCGGTTTAAGGTTGTCACTGGGTTTAGAGTTTATGGTTTATGGTTTAGGGTTTAGGGTTTATGGGTTAGGGTTTATGGGTTAGGGTTTAGGGTTTAAGGTTTAGGGTTTAGGGTTTAGGATTTTAGGGTTTTAGGGTTTATTAGGGTAAGTTTAGTGTTTAATTTTTTGCCTTAGTGTTAAAGGTTTAGCATTTAGTGTTTAGTGTTTAGGTCATAAGGTTTAGGGGTTAATGTTTATAGTTTAGGATTTTAGTTGTTTAGAGTTTATAAAGGTTTATAGTTTAGGGTTTAGATTTTGGGGTTACGTGTTTAAGGTTTTATAGGTTTTAGGGGTTTAGGGGCCGACTTAGGGTTTGGATGTAAACAAACTAGTGTTGATAAAGGTTTAGGGGTTAATGTTTATAGTTTAGGATTTTAGTTGTTTAGAGTTTATAAAGGTTTATAGTTTAGGGTTTAGATTTTGGGGTTATGTGTTTAAGGTTTTATAGGTTTTAGGGGTTTAGGGGCCGACTTAGGGTTTGGATGTAAACAAACTAGTGTTGATAAAGGTTTAGGGTTAATGTTTATAGTTTAGGATTTTAGTTGTTTAGAGTTTATAAAGGTTTATAGTTTAGGGTTTAGATTTTGAAAACTCATGCAATACTCTTTCATCCTCTTGATCTATTATTATTTATTTAATTTTTATATTGACTAATTAATATAAAATTTATTTGTAATTTACTTTTTAAAATATTAAAATTTATATATTAAATCGATCTATTATTATTTGTAATGTAGAAAATTTAGAACCAATAACATTTAAAAATAAATGTTAAACATGAAAAAATAAAATACTATTATTTACACTATATTTTAATTTTTTTTGAGTATATGAGTAATTGTATTTTAATTTATATATTAAATAACTTTAAATTTTAAAATTTCAAAATTTATCTAATTGTTTTAAATATTACTTAAACTTTAAAATAAAGAAAAATTTGATTAAATCTTTAAAAATATATTAGTATCAAGAATATTAGCGGCGTTTGTAATTAAAAACGCTGCAAAAGGAAATAAATAGCGGCACGTTTCAAAAAACGCCGCAAATAATCATTTTATTTTAGTTAAAAATGGCGCCGTATTGTCAGCGTAAAATTGATTAACCTTCTTCCCCCAATTTTTGATTTCCCGAAATCCCTAAGTCGGGTATCTCATCTCTTTGCTCTTCCCATTCTATGCTCTGTTTCCGTGAAAGCCGAACATCCCTTTCCTTTTCCTTTAGCTCCCGTGAAAGCGAACATCCTTTTCCTTTTCCTTTAGGCATTTTAAGCAAAGTTTTATCGCTTTCGTTTTTCTTTGCTCATCCTACGCCACCTCTTCCGTCGTGGTAATCATCCTCCTCCGTCAGAACATTGGTAATCATCCTCTTCCGTCGTATTTTGAATTATTCATTTACTTTCTTAATTTTTTTTGTTTATATTAGTAATGAATTTGATGGGTTAACATTTTTTCCAAATCCTATTCGACTTATTGTGATGTTTTATTTGTGATTCTTTAAATTACTTTCAACTGTTTGTGGGTTTATTCCTTCTATTTATGATTAATTTTTTTTTGAGCGATTAGGAAACCAAAATTATGTGTACTTGGAGGGTTGTAAATGCTTGTTAGGTTATTTACTAACATATTTGATTGGCAACGAGTAGATAATGATGGAAAGTGCATGTTGTTTATTGAAATTTTGACATGTGAGAGGCATTTTATTGACAATTTTCATGTACTGAGAGACTGCTCCTTCACCCAAACAATAGCTATCTGCAGTAGTTATTCCAATAGCACCTCCAAATCCCAAACTTGCTCCAGCTAAATGGAAACCTAATCCTCCAAGTGCTACTAGACCACCTAAACTTGATATGTATATTTACTTAAATAGCATTCTTAATTTTCATTTTTCCATTCATTTATTATTTGGATTGTCATCATATCTAATATGCTACTATCATTGTGGTTGGTTGTTATAATCATTTTATTTATTCTCTTTTATTATATGAATTATAATACATATTAATGATATGAATTATAATACAAAAACATGAATTTCAAATTCTCAAAAGTATTTGGGAATTTCAGATTCATTATTAAATAGCCATCTAACAGATCAATGAATTTGAGAACTAATCATAAATGTTATATTTGTATGTGTCTATTATGTAGCTTTCACTATTTTTAAAATCTAAATACATCTTTGAAAATCCAAGTTCACTTATGCTTTGTTTAAGCATATAGTTCTATTGGAAACAATGGTTATTCCTTCTTCTTTTTTCTTAATGATTTAATTGACTCTAGTTGGTCCTAGCTAGATAGCTTGTTCTTGATTGCACATCCAATATTATAACTACATGCAAGGTATTTGTTCATTTTAAACAACATGAAATTGTATTAATTTTTTCATCTTTCTTTGTATTTTGTTTATTGGGGATGGGATGGCAAATTCTGATCTATTAAGATATAAAACGTTTGTGATTATCTGCTAATATATGTTTTAATTTTTGAAGGGATAAATGATAAGTAACACGAATAAGTTACTTGTAAGTACCTAAAACACACTGATCTTAGGTTTCAAAGCCTTCACTGAAATTGTTTGAAAATTTCGGCTTTCATGTTTCATTAGATAACATACCATGGTCGCATCAAATTTTTGTTTGACACATATTCGGATTTGAGTATTAGGGTATGGTTCAATCGGACTCGTATCTCATAGCGCCCGCTTACTTGAGTACTTTTATGTGATTATACTTTTCAGAGGTTTAAATTCCATTGGCAAAACCTTGCCCCCACATCGATTGTATCTCGCAAAGACTACGGTTTTATTCTATTCGCTAATTGCTCTATCGATTGCATCGGTGTTTCCCGTGGATTCTTATCTTGATTTGGCTTTCCTGCTTTTTGGTAAGTTTTTTTTTTGGCTTTTTTTGTTTGTTTTGGGTTTGAAGTTAAATTTTATTCTGTAGTGAAGTTAATTTCTCTGCTGCCTGAATTTGCTTATTTGCATGTGTGGAAATTCAGAGGATTAAAACCAGATTTTACTAAGAAAAGAATGTTCTAAAATCTTGGAGCTTTCTTTGGTTTAGTAGGATCCACTGGTCAAGAATGTTCATAGCAAAATTTGTTCCAGTGGCTAAGAAATCAGCTCCATTGCCTTCTTAGTTATAGCTACTATTAGTTCTAAAAGCATTTTTAATTTTTTGTTTTCCTTAGATGGAAGTTTGACCAAAATCTTCATAATGTTAAGTGCTAAATCTCATTGCTAGGGTACAATGTTTTGTAATCTATTTTAGAAAACCATGCGAATGAATGTAAATTATTAATAGAGAGTATAATGTTCTTTAGGTGCTATTGACAATAAAAAATAAGGTCATACTGACTTGTTCTTGGAAATGGCTTGCTCCTTTAGAATCAATGTTTACTAATTGTGCTTCTAGTTATCATATATTATGCACAGAATTTGAGAAGTTTACTAATTGTTGTTTTGTTTTAAGATCTATTATAAAAATTGGATTATATGTATGATTTCTCTAAGAAAGTAGTTAAATCTTCTTAAATTTATTTGATTCCTTTCAAAACCCCCTGTTAGCTTCGTTTTCTTAACTCTGTGTATGGCCTCAATGTTGCCAATTTCACCTTTCTCTTATTCTTCAATAAACAACCAAAATTAAGATGGTTACTTAAAAAATTAACCAATAATTTTATAAATATTTAGCTAATGGAAACAATAGAATTTAAATTCCGGTTTGAGGTAAAGATTTCAATGGAAACCAATTGTAGCCATAGATTTCATCCATTTTGCTTGAAAAGAATTATAACATCCTGAATAGGGCCTATGCATTTCTAGTTTAATTGTATGAAATGACGAGTTTCAAGTACTATGAATAAATTTTTGATACTTTTGGAAATCTAGAAATGCATGAAAATGGAAATGAAAATGGAGATGGAAATGAAAATGGAAATGAAAATGGAAATGGAAATGGAAATGGACATTTTGGAAACCTAGACATTTTGGAAACTTAGACATTTTGGAAACCTAAGTAAACTAGGAAAGTAAACATTTTGGAAACCAAACCAAAATAGGAAACTAAACATTTTGGAAACCAAACCAAAATAGGAAACTAAACATTTTGGAAACCAAGCCAAAATAGGAAACTAAACATTTTGGAAACTTGGAAAATCTGAGCCATGAAAATTTTAGGAAACTTAAAATTGACCCCAAAATGTCAATTTAAGAGCCCAAAGGGAACTTAGGGCCAAGTGACCCTAAAAATATAAAGTACATGAAATCGACCCAATAACAGACTTGGAAATGTGGCTGAAGATGCCACCTAAGGCCTTAGGAAATGGCCCAAATACAAGAGGTTTTGGGCACGAGTTTGAGTCATCCAGAAGCAAATAATGAAGGCTTTATTTTTCTTCCTAGGCTAAGAGGTGGGACGACACAAAGCTTCTTGAATTAGAGGAGTTTTACTTGATTAAAACTTGTTTAATTAAGTGTTAAGTAAAGGAATTTCTTTTAATAAAATAAATAAGGAGACAAAGGATGGATAAAATACTCTAATTTAATTAAAGTGATAATTAGATGATAATATTATCACTTGTGGGGAGTGGTGGCCAAGTCAAGGACTCTTGGCATAGTAATTTCAGTTAAAAGAGGAGAATTAAGGCCATTCTCTCATCTTTCCTAAGTGGTGCCGAAATTTTCATAGCTCTCTTCTCCCCCTTGCGAATTTTCTTTGAACAAAACCATCCTCTTTTCTTCTCTTTTCTCCTCTGTTTCTACTATCAAAGCCGAATCCACATCGATTCTAAGTAAAGGAGCGATCAATTACAACATCAAAAGGGTAAGATCTGTGGTCAATCAACTTCTATTCTTTCCTTTTACAAAAAATTCAGTACTAATCCTAATTTTGTTCATGGCCGAACCTACCATGATCTCTTAGGTTTCTACCATCATCAAATAGAAGGGTCAAGGATCCAAGGTAAGTGAGACACATTCGGCCAAAGGCCAATTACTACTTATTAAAATTAGATCGGATCTAACTTCTAAATACTAGGATTTTCGACGGATATTCAAGATAAAGGAAACTTTCGGATTTGGAATCATGAAGGTAAGCCTCTAAAATATTCGACCAATGGTTGTAAGATTATCTAGATCAATTCCTTAATTTGTGAAAAGCGAAAAACTAACCCATATTGAAATACAAGGTTGGCCGAATATAGGAATTATTAGATCTAAAGATTAGATCGGGATTTTCGAGATCTCAAGGAACTTTTATTTAAGCGAATAAGGTGTGTACCCTTACTATCCTTCGATATTTTATGGCTAAATATTTTAATATATGATATGAATAATAATGTGAATGTGGCTATGTACCACAAATGTGGCAAAAAGTACCAGTGCACGTTTCCTACTTACGATAGAATTGTGAAAATGTTATTTTATAACATGCGAATATATGTATATGAACATGAAATTAAGTTATACACAATATATATATTTTTGGGGCATTCGGGATTTATGTGAAAGGGGGAGAAGCAGTGTTGACTTGGTCTCACCAACGAAGGTGTTGACTTGGTCTCACCAACGAAATATGTTGACTACGGTCACATTGTGAAATTTTGGGTAACCGGTTACAATAGTGTCTAATGACACAACGTATAAATTTGATTATAGTGTCTAATGACACAACGATATATGGGCGAATGCCTTTGATGGAGAGTAGCGGATGGAGGGTTGACTTAGTAGTCCCCACTTGTACAAAGTTAGTGCGGGAAGTGTAGTGGATGGCTAATTAGGATTGGGTTTGGGTTGCATCATAATTTCATTATTGTATGGACTTAATGATTTGAACATGAATGCCCGATTTATTGAATGATAGTATTGTGTGCACATTGAGTCTGTTGACTCACCCCATTGTGGGAATTATTTTTTCGGTGATGAAAGTGTGTGGACGGGCGGTGGACCATGAGGTGGCCATGCTACATGCGAAAAATTTCATTTAGTTTGGACTTAATTTTATTTTAGTTACTTTTATTCTATTTTGGGTTTTACTTGATGTAATAAGGCCTTAAGGCCCGATGGATTATACTTTATGTTTGCTTCTTGTTAAGTTTCATGCTAAGAACTACATTGGATGTATTTAATTAAATGGGCTTACAAAATCAAATAAATGGGTTTCCAATCTAAGCCCAACTCAAAATAATAGCTTTTCTAAAAAATTTACAATTTTCTCTAAGTATCATAAATGTTTGAAATCGGTTTACTTTAGGAACATACGAGATCCTGTTAGGGCTCGTGGTAGAGTGTGGGGTGTTTCAAGAATATTGATAAATTTTGATTTGTTGTATTTTGTATTTGAATTTTATTCTTTCATATTTCTAAATATGATTTTGTTTTCTCATATCTTGTCTCATTTCCAACCTCCTTTCCATCTCTCAAACCCTCTTGTTTTCTTCAACTTCAATTTCACCAAAAGTGAAGATTCCTTAGAATAAGGTCACGGTGCCCCATTGATTTTATGCTAGAATTGAATTTGTTCTTTTATTGAATTGAAGGTTTGTTCTTCTTCCTTCATTGATTTTTTTTTGTGGAGTTCTTAAATTCTATTTTTTTTTTTGGTTTAGCTTTGTTTTGGTGATTGAACTTATTTTGAGGGTTTTCTTTATTTTGGGGGGGGGGAAGTGTGTATTTTGGGAAATGTATTGAGTTTTGTGGAAATGGTTTGATGAGGATCAACTAATGAGAAGATGGTTTTCAAGAATTTCTAGTTTTGGTTGGAAGTTTAGTTGTTTATACTCCAAGTAATGTCTTTTTCGATGTTCAAAGTTTTGGGTTTTTTTTTAAAAGAAGAAGCTTGAAATGGCTCTTTTTTGTTCGGTTTGCAAAGATCAACTTCCTTGACTCTTGCAAGCTGCTAGAACTGGGTGCCTAATGTATAATATGATCTAGTCTTTGGAAATGTGTTTTTATTTACTTATGAAGTGCATAAGTCGAACTCGACTTTATGGAGCAAAAGCTGAAGTCGTAATTGGAGTAAAAGTCGTGTATGTGTATTTGGAATTGAAGTGTTGAGTTGTGATGGTGGATTTTCATTTCGCTAAATCTTGTACAAGTATCTAAGCGATTTACTTATTTAATGATTTTGTCTCCTTCGCTAGAAAGTTGTACAAGTATCTATTATAAAAATCGTACTAATTTAATAATATTGTTAGTAATTTTGAAAATTAAATTAAAAAAAATTGAGAAAGTGGACAAGAAAAAAATTAGGGTTAGAATATGGTTAAATTGATGGTTATTTTAGGTGTTTGTATTATGAAGTAAGTTTGTGTTCAACCTTGTATACATCATTGCGGGAGTCATTATCTGAGCGTTTATTAGACTTCACAAAAAGACTTAATTTATCAAGGTATATGCAAAAATTCCATTGCTTACTATCATGTTTCACCTTATGAATCGATATTTAGTACTTTCGATTTGATCATAATTGTCTATCTTCCTCCTTTGTTTCAATAAAGTTAGTAGACAAGGTTTCTTGGACAAGCTTTCTTTTGGACTTCAAGTACTGGTATATCGTTTATTAGACAAGCTTTCGTTTGGACTTGAAGTATATAGGTTGTATATTTAACTTGCTAAATTCTTTGTCCAAAATTACGGATTATTATTCTTCATTTATTATTTACATTTATTATTAATAATGTTTATTATTATTGCTGATTATTATTCTTTGTTTATTATTGCTAGCTATTTATTATTAATAATGTTTATTATTATTATTGATTATTATTCTTTATTTATTATTATTCTTTATTTATTATTGTTTATTATTATTGTTTATTTATTATTACTATTTATTATTAATTTATGCCTAAACTGCTGTTTATTATTGTTGTTTATTATTAATAATGTTTGAACAACCTCAATTTGCTCTACTCATGCCATTCGGATTTTTACAAGCTTAGTGTATTATTTTTTAAAATTTAGGTGCGATGCGATATAAAAAATAACATTAACAAAATATAAAAGTAAATTGTTAAAGTATGTTATAATTTTTAACATAAATGTCATATTTTAATAAATATTTGCAAGTTAAGAAGATATTAACATATTTTAATACGAACACATCATTACATATATTATATATTATATTAAAGAATTTTTATTACTTTATCTTCCCTTAAAAGTAAACAATATTTTTTTTAAGAATACTTACATTTATATGGCTTTTAGGCTTATTACTAATTAATAATTACTAATTTTTATATTACTAATGTTTGCTTTTAATATTTAATATTTTCAATGTTTTCCAAAATGGTAATAATATTTTGTTATCAAGTATAATAATAATATTGATCATTACTTAAATATGTTTTAATTACAAAAAGTAAATTATTTTTTATAAGAAGTAATTTAAAAACTTTTTAAATTTAATATTGTTATCAATATAATAATATAGATCATTATTGAAATATGTTTTAATATAGAAAATAATTTTTTTAAAAAAGTAAGTTAAAAACTTTGTAAACTTAATAACATCACAGAAAATTTCAATTATAAAAACCATCTAATAACATTTTCCATTTTAACTTATTCTCGATTTGAAATTTTAATTTAACTTACATAATTCATAATACATAACTAACATAAAATTACATAACTTACATGTACATAACTTACATAACTTACATAGCTTTTATCACATCATTTAACTTACATAATACATAACTTACATAATACTTGTATAGAAAAAAGAGATTCAAAGTATATAAATTCGGAAACTCGACGGGTTGTCAGTATATCTCATTATTAGATATAACTGATTCTCCTAGGTGTAACAATGCCACGTATGTTGAATCTTAAAGAATACATAACTTACATAATATATAACTTACATAATACATAACTTACATAATACTTGTATAGGAAAAAAAAAAAGAGATTCAAAGTATATAAATTTGAAACACGACGGGTTGCAGTATATCTCATTATTAGATATAATGGATCCTCCTAGGTGTAACAATGTCACGTATGTTGAATCTTAAAGGATACATAACTTACATAATATATAACTTACATAATACATAACTTACATAATACTTGTATAGAAAAAAAGAGATTCAAAGTATATAGGCTAGAAACACGATGAGTTGTCGATATCTCATCATTAGATATAACGGATCCTCCCTAGGTGTAACAATGCCACGTATGTTGAATCTTAAAGAATACATAACTTACATAATATATAACTTACATAATACATAACTTACATAATACTTGTATAGAAAAAAAGAGATTCAAAGTATATAAAGTGGAAACTGACGGGTTGCCGTATATCTCCTTATTAGATATAACGGATCCTCCTAGGTGTAACAATGCCACGTATGTTGAATCTTAAAGAATACATAACTTACATAATATATAACTTACATAATACATAACTTACATAATACTTGTATAGAAAAAAAGAGATTCAAAGTATATAATTTGGAAACTGACGGGTTGCCTTATATCTCCTTATTAGATATAACGGATCCTCCTAGGTGTAACAATGCCACGTATGTTGAATCTTAAAGAATACATAACTTACTTAATATATAACCTACATAATACATAACTTACATAATACTTACATAGTACTCAGTTATATATATGAAATTATCATTACTTAGGTAAATTATAAATTAGCAATTTAGCCGTGTAATTTATTGTCAACATTAGACTTCAACAACTACGAAATGGATAGGACTTGGATGAATCTGTCAAGGGTAAGCAGCAGTTATCGAAATGGAGTAGAAACTTTTCAATTTCAGCATTTCAAAATGCAAGCCAAGAGAATATGATTCTTTGCCAGTGTGAGAAGTGTTGCAATACCAATTGGCATTACCGTGAAGTTGTCTATGAACATCTAGTTTTTGATGGCTTTGTTCGGGGTACAAAAATGGATTTTCATGGAGAGTGTACATCTAGTGGAGCATCATCATCGATGAATCTAGGTTATCCTCATAGTGCTTACAATCGAATGTTAGAGATTATAACATGGAAGGCATCTCATGGGATGCTTTTAATATGTCTGATGATGGTTTGGGTCATTTCCACGACATGGGTGCAACCGATGATTATATTTTTGGTGGAAATACTTTCACCGAAGGGGAAGAACTGTACATGATGAACAACCAAATGAAGAAGCGGCAAGGTTCTACCGTTACTTGGTGAAATGAATGAAAAAGCTGTATGAGGATCAAAATTTTCCAAAGCTGTCTTCTCAGATTCGTCTTTTTCACTTGAAATGTTTGGGAGGATGGACCAAAAACTCGTTGACAATCTTTGTTAGAGTTTACGCAAGAAATGTTCCGTTGCGAAAATCCCTAAATCGTCCAAAGACATGAAGAACCGATAAAGGATTTGGGTCTTGGCTACAACAAAATTCATAGTTGTGAAATGATTGCATGTTGTATTGGGGCGACCGGATAAACCAACAGTCTTGTCATGTCTGCGGTGAATCTCGTTGGATTAAAAGAAATGCAGAGGATGGTAACGATGACGAGCAGGATACACATTCAAGGAAGCACCGCTTAAGATTTTACTGGTATTTCCGCTAATACCAAGGCTTCAAAGGTTTTCATGTCGTCGAAAACAAATGAGTCAATGACGTGGCACCATGATGGACGAACCGATGATGGATTGTTAAGGCACCCATAGATTCTTTAGCTTGGAAATCATTTGACTCAAAATTTCCAAGCTTTGCACGCGATCCTGAGTGTTAGGCTTGGGCTAGCATCGATGGATTTAACCCTTACAAACTCATGAGCACGGTATAGTACTTGGTTGGTGGTGCTTGTTCCTTACAATTTACCTCCATGGGTTTGCATGAAACACGGTCATCTTTTATCTTATCTATGATTATACGGAGAGAAAGGGCCGGAATGATATTGACATATATTTGCAGCCACTTATTGAAGAGTTAAAACAACTATGGGTTGGTGTTGAGACATACGATGCAATGAGAAAAGAGAACTTCAACTTCGTGCGACTTTGATGTGGACTATTAATGACTCCCCGGCTTATGCTAATTTATCTGGTTGGAGTACTAGGGGACGTTATGCTTGTCCTTATTGTGCTGCGCAGACATGTTCGAAATGGTTATATAATGGGAAGAAGTTCTCTTATATGGGGCATCGTCGGTGGTTACGTAAAATCATAGATTTAGATATCGAGTGCTCGGTTTGATCTGCATGAAGAGTTCAAAGAAGCTCCATCATGACCGGTGGATCCAAAATATTATTCATGTTGAAAGATATAAATTTTATTTATGGGAAGATGAATCAACCCAAGCCGAAAAGAAAGTGCAGAGAAAGGGATGAATTTGATGATGAATCTGAGGATGATCCTAATGAGGCGGAGTTGTGGAAAAAAAGAAGTATTTTTTTTGAGTTGCCTTATTGGGAGCATCAGATATTACACCATAATCTTGATGTCATGCACATTGAGAAAAATGTCTGCGAGAACATTATTGGGACTATTTTGAATGTCGATGGAAAATCAAAAGACAATCTTCAAAGTCGATTTGATTTAGTTCACATAGGAATTCGGCATGAGCTTCATCCTCAAGCACTTTCGAATATGAAATATCGGTTACCACCTGCTATTTATTCAATGTCGAAGATGGAAAAAGAAGTGTTTTGTACGGTGTTGAAGGATATAAAGGTCCCGGATGCATATGCATCAAATATATCTCGATGTGTTAGTCTTAAAGATCGAAGACTATATGGCTTAAAATCGCATGACTATCACATCTTGATGCAAGACTTCTTCGCTAGTTGCTATGCGGTGTTGTATGTCAAAAAGGTGACGTCTTGTGTAATTGAACTGTCCAACATAATGAAAGGCATTTGTGGCAAAGTTTTGGACGTTCAAGAACTTGAAACACTACAAGATCGAGCCACCGACTTTATGCAATCTGGAGAAGATCTTCCGCCTTCCTTCTTCACAATTATGGTGCACTTGTTAATTCATCTCCAGCGTGAAGCGATACTTGAGTGGACCGTGTTCTATCGATGGATGTATCCCATTGAAAGGTCTTAATTTATTTGTAAATTATTCCTTCATTCACCTAAATGCCTTTAGTTCCAACTTTTGATAATGTTCTATTCCGTGTTTAGGTTCCTCTCCAAATTGAAGTCTTATTGCCACAATAAACGTTATCCGGAAGGATCAATTGCGAAGGCTACTTAGCGAGAAGAATGTATGACTTTGCTCAAGGTATTTGGAAGATGTTGAAACAAGAATGAACAGACCAAGTAGAAATCTTGGGCTCACAGATCATAACTTGGCGGAACTTATTTATTTCAAAGTTTGGAGAACCGATCAAGCAAAGTCAAAATTACAGAATTAGACGACAGATCATGGGTCCAAGCACATCGATACGTTCTTTTTCATCACGATTCAATGGAATCATTTTGGAAGTAAGTTCTAGAATTTGATAAATACTCATCAATTATAATTTGTTTGTCTTTTAACAAAGTAACCATTTTTTAACATAGTGAGTATAAACAAGTATTGAGAGCTCGTTCACGGTCCGAAGGTTACATCGACGAAATTAATAAGATGTTCACAGTAATCATTCCATGAATGGTTAAGCCAAATGGTATGCAATTTAAGTTTTCATTGACAAGTAATAATGTTTTCTCATAACATTTATAATTACTCGATTTACTTTCGATTCAATAGGTTTGGAGTCGAATGAAGTTAATGACGGTTAAATGGCTTTCACAAGGTCCAAACCGAATAGTGAAAAGATATAGTGCATTCCTCATCAACGGATACAGATTTCATACAAGGTATCGCGAGAGGTTAAGGAGAACCCAAAATTGTGGAATTGTTGTTAATTCTTCAATTACGAGTTATTCTAGTGCTAGGGACAGTAATCCTGTCTAAGGGAATCTGGAGTATTACGGACTTATTACTGACATCATTGAGTTGGATTATTACGGCAAATGGAAAGTTGTCTTGTTTCGAGGTGAATGGGCTGATGTGAATACGGCTCGGAATTAAAAAGATCAATATGGTTTTACATTGGTGAATTTCTCTCGATTGATTCACACGGAGAACAAGCGATAGACGAGCCGTATGTGTTTTCTTCTCAAGTGAAACAAGTTTTTACTCGGAAGATCTAACGATGAGGTTGGTATATTGCACTTGAAATACTCCTAGAGACTTGTTCGACATGGGCGGTTGAAGTAGAGATGACATCGTCGAAATATTAGAAACTACGCCTTTTCGAACAAAACTTAAATGAAAATATCCTAGTCCTAGTGCACAATTTCAATGGGTTCGTCGAATGTGGGCGAAGATATTTACTAATTATGATGTAGTAAGATTTTACTATTTTTATTTATATGTAATATTATAATTTTAATCATGGTCATTTTATGTAATTTAAATATTTTATATGTACCATTATTGTTGTTATTTGTAACTAATATTTCAACTGTTTTATGTGTAACACCCTAAAAATCCGAGTGTTTATATATTGCATGAATTGGTGTTTATATTTTAAAGGAAAATTTCTTACTTTTATTTTAGTGCTTATTGAAGTTCTAAAGAGGAGTATAGCATAATTTGGATAAGGAATAAATTTAATAATTGAGAATTTATTGAAGAGAAGCAAAGGTCATTAAGACTTAAGTTAAATTAAGTGTTAATGAGTGTCATAAGTTGAGTACATGGCATGGTGGAGTTGGCATGGGTTATAGCAAGAGGAAGAGGTTCGAATCCTTGTTTAGCATCTAGATAAATTTTGTTTTAATTTTCGCACATGGATAGCAAGTGTCGGCTAAGAACATATATGGTAAGTGTTGACCATGTTATTTTTGGTTAGTGTATCAAAGGTTTAAGGAAATAGTTAACATATGGCATGGAATGAAATACTTAAGGAAAGATAGGGGGAACATAAGGCACTTATCAAGGGGAAATTTTGGAAACAAATCATGGCCAATTGACCATGTCTTGGACGGCAACTTGGTATAGGGAGGGAGCCGAATTATTGTGTTAGTTTTGGCTTAGAATTCCTTTTTCTCTTTGGTCATTCCTTGCACCTTGTGCAGAATTTTTATTTTCTCTCTTTTCAACCTTTCATCTTGGCCGAATTGTGCATTTGGTAAAACCAAATTCTTTTGACCATTTGGTCACTTTCATTCATCTTGTGAGTTTTCTTTTGTATTTCTTCTAAGTGCCGAAATCATCTACACCAAAGCCATTCCTTTTCCTTTCTTTTTTGTCATGGCCGAATGTACTATCTCCTAAAATCCATCTTTTCTTCTCTTCTCTTTGAAATCAAACAACATCATCACCATCTCTTTTCATATTTTAATTCTTTTGAATCAAGTTTCTCCATCAAACACTCTCTTGGCGAATGCTAGAGTGCCTTAGCGAATCTTTATATTTTTCTTCTTTGATCATACGTGGCGAAATCTTCATCCATCACAAACACCTTTCTCAATCCTTTCTTTTCGATCGTGGATTATAGGTAAGGGTTCTTCTTTTTGTTTTCGTTTTATTAAAGTATTAAGGCCGAATGTTAATGGTGTTATGAAGGCCTTTTTGAATCGAAATAAACGTTCATTCTAATAACGCTTCATTCGTTATTATATAGAGCAATAACGGAAGATCGGAACTCAAGTGATCGGGAGAATCGTAGAAACGTTGGAATCAATTTCTTGTGGTAAGGAAATCACATTTTTTTTAAAGCCTCTAGTACTATTCGATATTATATTAGATTTAACTAATATTCCTTTGATCGTGAAGACTTTCAAAATAGGGAAGAAAAGGCGGTGGTTAGTCACGTTAAGAGGGTGGATCGTAAATCCCCATTTAAGCGAAGAGCGGTTTGACAATCAGGATTTTCCACCGGGTTGCGGACCATCTTCGAAGGAGTCAATTATTCAAGTAGTACGAACTTCCGAGCCATTATCGTTGGTGGATTCTCTGATTTAACGAACCAATAAGCGAGGAGAAGCGAAAATCGAAGTGATTCAAAATCAAGAGGGTAAGATTTTGGATCTATTATCGATTAAGTGTGTTTATACGAAATAGTGTTCTAACGGATCGAAATATGTTTTAGGTGCCGTGGAGCGAGAAGGATTAGTACTCTCGGTATCGAGGTGTGTAACTTCACACTATTTCTCGGTTGGATGTAAATTTCGGTATGGAAGTAAAATCGTAAAAACGACTAGATCGGTAAAAACGTAAAAATTGATATTTTGGCGAAAATACGTAAAAATGACTAAATCGTTAAAATTACGAAAATGCCCTTGAGAAATTACTTGTTATTATGTAAATTGTATGTTTCGTGAAAATGGGCCGCAAAATACTCTAGTTCGATAAATTGGGCTAAAATACTCTAGTTCGATAAATTGGGCTAAAATACTCTGGTTCGATAAAATGGGCCGTAAAATACTCTAGTTCGATAAATTGGGCCAAAATACTCTAGTTCGATAAATTGGGCCAAAATACTCTAGTTCGATAAATTGGGCCAAAATACTCTAGTTCGTTAAATTGGGCCAAAATACTCTAGTTTGATAAATGGGCCAAAGCCCACTAAACTCTAAATGGGCAAATTGCTAAATTAATTTTTGGGCCAAATGAAATGTTTAATGATAAACCCACCAATGTTATGGATTAAATAAAATTGTTATATGATTATATTACATTATATACACATAATTGCATGGGGTGGGGTATATGAAGAGAAGAATGGCTGCTGCCAAAAATCTAGTTGGTGGCTCGCCACAAAAATAAATATGGCTTATTGCCTCTAATTCGGTGGCCTTGCCACAAAAATAAATATGGCTTATTGCCTCTAGTTCGGTGGCCTTGCCACAAATAATCAAATGGCTTATTGCCTCTAGTTCGGTGGCTCTGCGACAAATATGGCTTATTGCCTCTAGTTCGGTGGCTTTGCCACAATTATAAAAAGGCTTAATGCCTACGATTGGTGTGTTGGCGGGGTGGGTTGACTTGATCCCCACAGTGTGATGGTTGGTACGGGGTGTTAGCGGATGGATATTAGGTTTGGTTGGGAAATTCATTTTACATGCATCTTTAAATTATTTTATTTTATGATATATTGTTGAATTTCAGTAATTGGGCTCAAGCCCAAACATAATATCTTGACGATCGGCCCAATAATGGTGGTAAGTGAGTTACACTTTGAGTTCTAAGTAACTCACCCCTTTAATTTTCCATCTCGGGTAATGGAAATTGGCGTGGACTTGGCCGAGGATGACTTCGTGGAGGCCATTTGCAAAACTTGGGTTATTTAAACTCGAACTTTTAATAAGTATTTTTACTATTTTGGGTTATTTGTAATAAAGGCCTCTATAAATAATTTATGGATTTTATGTGTGTTTGGTTTTAAACTATACTTTAGACTTTTAATTATGGGCTATGATTATATGATGTTTTATTAAAATAAACTTGGGTTTTCAAGTATATGAAATTCTTTTATAACTAATTTATTATTGTTAACTCTTTAATAAATTACCTAAAGGTTTTGATAATACAATGATTTTCAACTAATGTTTTCTAATATTTATCAATTTCAAATACTCTTCTAATTTTATTTAAATCTGTAAATAATATTGTAACTTTCAACTTATTGAAGATTTTAAAATAAATATATATATATATAGCTCGATTCATGTAACAAACCAAATCTAGTCTTAATGCATAGATCGGGTTTGGGTGTTACATTTAGTGGTATCGAGCGATTTCAAAAACTCATTGTGGTTTGGGTTCGCAAATAATTTTCAGATGAAATCGTTCAAATTTTAAAAGATCGTTATGGCACCACAAGCTTAGGCAACAAGTCAAGTAAGTATTTATTGCTTAATAATTACTATGATATAATCATAGGAACACTCTAGAACTTCTAGTTTTAGATGTGAAAAACCGTAGAGATTGAGACTATAGGATATGTTGCGGAAAAAACAACCTTATATCTCAAATCTCATAAAATATCGTTAATAAACACCGAAACAAATTTTCTGATTCATAAAACTTGTAATCAGATAAAAACGAACAAGCTATCATGAGCACTAGAGGGCGTGGTCGTGGGACGCGAGACGTGGTCGTGGTAGAGTCCGAGGTGCTACGACTAAAGCACCAAATCATATCTGGGAAGTAGCGCACTGCGTCAATTGAAAGTGAGACAGGATCACGCGATCACATGGAAGAAGATAATGCATTGAC
This sequence comes from Gossypium rotundifolium, assembly GCA_025506655.1. Lineage (NCBI taxonomy): Eukaryota > Viridiplantae > Streptophyta > Magnoliopsida > Malvales > Malvaceae > Gossypium > Gossypium rotundifolium. The sequence goes on along the minus strand of CP106732.1, from coordinate 47,860,685 downwards.
TCAAGCAATCTTTGCTAGTCTTGGAAAGGGTCATTGGAACTAGAATGGGCCAACAACTCGTGGGTCAATTTCAGAGCGATTTAAGTCAAATAATGCGAAGTTTTAGAGGAGTCTCGGTGTAGCTCGAATGTAGTGAATCTTGGCTCAAGTCGTGAAGCGGATCATGGATGACATGGAATGTCTTGTCGAGCAAAAAGCGAGAGGAGCTGTATCCTTGTTAAGAGATGAGGCGTATCGGTGGTGGCTCATCGTTCGAGAAGGCACCAAGCCGCACCGATTAATTGGGAATTCTTTAAAGCGCCTTCAAGGAAAATATGTTGGAGCGAAGTTATGTAGGCGCTCGAAGGAAGGAATTTCGAATCTTGTCCAAGGAAGTAAGACCGTGGCAACATATGAAGTCGAGTTTTACGCCCGAGCCGTTATGCCCGGAGAATTGTAGCAACAGATCACGAACGTTGCGTGCGATTCGAGGATAGACTTAATGATGAGCTGAGGATTCTGATTGCTCCACAGCAAGTTAGGAATTTTTCCACTATTGTAGAGAAGGCCAAAATTGTCGAGGAGGCTAAGAATTCAGAACGGCAGAACCGAGAAAAATTTTGAAACAAGAGAGAGACACAGCAGTCTGGTTCTTCAAAGAGATTCCAGAAGAGACCTCGGAATGATGAGCCAGTTCAAGGTAGAACCCCGGTAGCAAATAATCGGAGTCGAGATTGCACTGAGTGTGGGAAAAGACATTTTGGAGAATGTTGGAGAAAAACGGGCGCATGCTACAAATGCGGTTCAATGGATCATCAGTACAAAAATTGTCCTCGGCGTATGGATCGACTCAAGAAGTTCAGTAATAATGATGCCTGTAGGTCGAGGGGGTAATCGGACCACCGAGAGGTCGTGGACCGGTAGTGGTGGTAATGGGGCTGGTCGTAGTCAAGGTGCACTGGTCGAGGCAATGGTAATAGAGAAATGCGATGCAAGACACTGGATCGGTCTATGCGAGTTAGACGCCATGAGGGCGGCAATGCACGAGATGTGATAACTGCACGTTCTTCATTTTGATGTACTGTTATTGCCTTAATAGATATTGGCTCTACTCATTCATATGTATCTAGTGCCATATCTCGAAAACTGAAATTAGAATCTAAAATTATCGATAGTGAGATGACGATAATTAGTCCTTTAGGACGATCGGTAATGGTTAATAAAATATTTAAAGGCGTGCCCTTAAAAATTCAAGAGGAGATATTCTTAGCAAACTTGATAGAACTACCTTTCAATGAGTTCGATCTCATTACAGGCATGGATTGGTTTGGATAAAATCGAGCGCAATTGGATTGTCTTTGAAAAGCGAATGTCGATAAGAACCTCGGATGATAAGGAAGTCATAATGATTGGCGGCGAAGGAACTATTTGGCAAATGTGGTATCTGCATTAAAGGTAGAAGTTGGTGCGGAAAGGATATGGAGCATTCTTAGCCTTTATCGTGCTTTGGATGCCAAAGAGTTATCTGTGGATAATGTGAGGACGGTGAAGGAATTTCCGATGTATTTCGAAGAACTTCCTAGTATACCTCGGATCGGAAGTAGAATTTGGCATTGAGCTTTTGCTCAGGATAGCTCCGGTGTCCATTGCTCCTTATAGAATGGCAAGAAGGAGTTGGTGAGCTCAAAGCTCAAATTCAAGAATTATTGGATCGGGATTTATTCGACCAAGTGTGTCTCGTGGGAGCACCGGTTACATTAAATCAAGAAGAAGGATGGATCGATGCGTATGTGCATTGACTACGAGACAATTGAATAAATTGACGATCAAGAATCGGTATCCTTTCGAGAATTGACGACTGTTTGATCAATTAAAAGGAGCTTCGCTTTTCTCCAAAATTGATTTGAGGTCGGGTTATCACCGTTCAAGGTTAAAAAGCGGACATTTATAAGGCGGCATTTCGGATACGTTACGGACACTATGAGTTTGTAGTGATGCCGTTTGGACTAACCAATGCACCATTGCATTTATGGACATGATGAACCGAGTCTTTCAACCATATTTAGATCGGTTAGTGGTAGTGTTCATAGATGACATATTGGTTTATTCGAGAAATGAGGAGGAGCATGACCAGCATTTGCGGATAGTATTACTGACTGCCGTGATAAACAATTGTATGCCAAATTTAGTAAAAGCGAATTTTGGCTAAAGGAAGTGACTTTCCTTGGTCATGTAGTATCGATCGAAGGAATAAGGGTGGATCCTCGAAAATTGAGGCTATTCTCGGATTGGAAACCACCAACATCGAGAATGAAATTGAGTTTCTTGGGTTTGGTGGATACTATAGGCGTTTTGTAGAGGGTTTTCGTTGATTGTCGCACCCTAACTAAACTGTTGTGAAAGGGAGCTCCGTATATTTGGACCTGAAAAGCAAGAGAGTTTGAGAAATTGAAGAAGATCTGTGGAAGCTCGGTTTGATTCATAGGAGGTCGGAAAAGAATTCACATTTATTGTGATGCGTCTCACACGGGTTTGGGTTGTGTGTTGATGCAAAATGGAAAAGTGGTGGCTTATGCTTCTCGTCAATTGAGACCACACGAAGTAAACTACCCTACGCATGATTTGGAGTTAGCTGTCGTTGTCTTTGCTCTAAAGATTTGGAGGCACTATCTTTATGGTGAGAAATCTATAATCTACACGGATCACAAGAGTCTTAAATACCTCCTTACCCGAAAGGAGTTAAATTTGAGACAAAGAAGATGGGTAGAATTGTTAAAGGATTACGATTTCTCCATCGAATATCATCCTGGAAAGGCTAACGTGGTAGCTGACGCGTTAAGTCGTAAGACAGTATCTAATTTGAGAGCATTGTTTGCCCATTTGAGTCTGTACGAGGATGGCAGTTTGTTAGCAGAACTTCAGATAAAGCCTCTGTGGTTGGAACAAATCAAGGAAAAACAGACAACAGATGAGAAGTTGGGACCTTTACTTCGGCAAGTTGAAAATGGTGAAATTGAGGATTTTGGAATAAACACGGAGGGTGTGTTGTGCTTTCGAGGAAGAGTATGCATGCCTAAGGATTCAGATCTGAGGCAACTGATTCTACGGGAGGCGCATAGTAGCCCTTATGATATGCATCCCGGAGGAAATAAGATGTATCGAGATCTCCGTGAATGATATTGGTGGCGTGGTTGAAACGTGAGATTTGAATTTGTGGGAAAATGTTTGACTTGTCGCAAGTGAAGGCGTAACATCAATTACCGTCAGGTTGTTACAACCGATAAAAATTCCTCTTTGGAAATGGGAGCAGATAACCATGGATTTTGTTAGTGGGTTACCTTTAACACCTACTAAGAAAAATTACATGTGGGTAATTGTTGATCGGTTGTGAAGACCGCTCATTTCTGCCAAATCCGCATGATTATTCATTCTGAAGTTAATAAACCGAACGTATCCGAAATTGTGAGGTTGCATGGGTACTGTATCTATTATATCGGATAGGGACCCTAGGTTTACATCACGATTCTGGAAAGCTCTGCATGAAGCCTTGGGGACAAAGTTGAATTTTAGTACGGCTTTTCATCCTCAGTCTGATGGTCAGTCGGAGAGGGTAATTTAGATATTGGAAGATATGTTAAGGGGATGTGTAATCGACTTCAGGGGTAGTTGGGAGGATTATCTACCACTGGCAGAATTCGCATATAACAACAGCTATCAGTCTAGCATTCAGATGGCACCTTACGAAGCATTGTATGGTCGTAAATGTAGTTCTCCTATTTGTTGGGTGAGTTAGGCTAAAGATGATATTAGGTCTGAGATGATATCCGAAATAGAGGATAAGGTAAAAGTTATTCGAGCACGGTTGAAAGAAGCCTCGAGATAGATGTAAGTCGATGCGGACTGAAGCGAAAGGATATCGAGTATGATGTGGGGATCGGGTTTTCTTGAAGGTATCTCCTTGGAAAAAGATCTTGATTCGGAAGGAAGGGCAAGCTAAGTCCTAGATACATTGGACCTTATCGTGTCAAGCGTGTTGGTCTAGTGGCTTATCGATTGAGTTACCTCCGAATTGGATCAAATCCATAATGTTTTCATGTTTCCATGTTGAGGCGTTATAGATCGGATCCTTCGCACATTATACCGGTAGAAGAATTGGAGTGAATTGATTTGTCTTTTGAAGAAGAACCGTGGAAATCTTAGACCGAGATGTCAAGGTGCTAAGAAAGAAAACCGTGCCGTTGGTCAAAGTTCTATAGCATAACCACGGAGTGGAAGAAGCTACGTGGGAGCCCGAGGATGCAATTGACAACAATACCCTCACCTCTTTCAACGGAGTAAATTTCGAGGACGAAATTTTCTTTAAGGAGGGTAGAGTTGTAATGACCTAAAAATCCAAGTGTTTATATATTGCATGAATTGGTGTTTAGACATTAAAGGAAAATTTCTTACTTTTATTTTTAGTGCTTATTGAAGTTCTAAAGAGGAGTATAGCATAATTTGGATAAGGAATAAATTTAATAATTGAGAATTTATTGAAGAGAAGCAAAGGTCATTAAGACTTAAGTTAAATTAAGTGTTAATGAGTGTCATAAGTTGAGTACATGGCATGGTGGAGTTGGCGCATGGGTTATAGCATGAAGGAAGAGGTTGAATCCTTGTTTAGCATCTAGATAAATTTTTGTTTTAATTTTCGCACATGGATAGCAAGTGTCGGCTAAGAACATATATGGTAAGTGTTGACCATGTTATTTTTGGTTCTTGTATCAAAGGTTTAAGGAAATAGTTAACATATGGCATGGAATGAAATACTTAAGGAAAGATAGGGGAACATAAGGCACTTATCAAGGGAAATTTTGAAACAAATCATGGCCAATTGACCATGTCTTGTACGACAACTTGGTATAGGGAGGAGCAGAATTTTTGTGTTAGTTTTGGCTTAGAATTCCTTTTCTCTTGGTCATTCCTTGCACCTTGTGCGAAATTTTATTTTTCTCTTTTCAACCTTTCATCTTGGCGAATTGTGCATTTGGTAAAACCAAATTCTTTTGACCATTTGGTCACTTTCATTCATCTTGTGAGTTTTCTTTTGTATTTCTTCTAAGTCGAAATCATCTACACCAAAGCCATTCCTTTTTCCTTTCTTTTTGCCATGGCCGAATGTACTATCTCCTAAAATCCATCTTTTCTTCTCTTCTCTTTGAAATCAAACAACATCATCACCATCTCTTTTCATATTTTAATTCTTTTGAATCAAGTTTCTCCATCAAACACTCTCTTGGTCGAATGCTAGAGTGCCTTAGCGAATCTTTATATTTTTCTTCTTTGATCATCTGAGCGAAATCTTCATCCATCACAAACACCTTTCTCAATCCTTTCTTTTCGATCGTGGATTATAGGTAAGGGTTCTTCTTTTTCGTTTTGTTTTATTAAAGTATTAAGGCGAATATTAATGGTGTTATGAAGGCCTTTTGAATCGAAATAAACGTTCGTTCTAATAACGCTTCATTCGTTATTATATAGTGCAATAACGGAAGATCGGAACTCAAGTGATCGGAGAATCGTAGAAACTTTGGAATCGATTTCTTGTGGTAAGGAAATCATATTTTTTAAAGCCTCTAGTACTATTCGTTATTATATTAGATTTAACTAATATTCCTTTGATCGTGAAGACTTTCAAAATAGGGAAGAAAAGGCGGTGGTTAGTCACGTTAAGAGGCGGATCTGTAAATCCCCATTTAAGCGAAGAGCGGTTTCATTGATCAAGGATTTTCCACCGGTTGCAGACCATCTTCGAAGGAGTCAATTATTCAAGTAGTACGAACTTCCGAGCCATTATACGTTGGTGGATTCGTGATTTAACGAACCAATAAGCGAGGAGAAGCGAAAATCAAGTGATTCAAAACCAAGAGGGTAAGATTTTGGATCTATTATCGATTAAGTGTGTTTATACGAAATAGTGTTCTAACGGATCGAAATATGTTTTAGGTGCCGTGGAGCGAAAAGGATTAGTACTCTCGGTATCGAGGTGTGTAACTTCACACTATTTCTCGGTTGGATGTAAATTTTGGTATGGAAGTAAAATCGTAAAAACGACTAGATCGATAAAAACGTAAAAACTGATATTTTGACGAAAATACGTAAAAATGACTAAATCGTGAAAATTACGAAAACGCCCTCGAGAAATTACTTGTTATTATGTAAATTGTATGTTTCGTGAAAATGGGTCGCAAAATACTCTAGTTCGATAAATTGGGCTAAAATACTCTAGTTCGATAAATTGGGCTAAAATACTCTAGTTCGATAAAATGGGCCATAAAATACTCTAGTTTGATAAATTGGGCCAAAATACTCTAGTTCGATAAATTGGGCCAAAATACTCTAGTTCGATAAATTGGGCCAAAATACTCTAGTTCGTTAAATTGGGCCAAAATACTCGGTTTGATAAATGGGCCAAAGCCCACTAAAGCGCTAAATGGGCAAATTGCTAAATTAATTTTTGGGCCAAATGAAATGTTTAATGATAAACCCACCAATGTTATGGATTAAATAAAATTGTTATATGATTATATTATGTTATATACACATAATTGCATGGGGTGGGGTATATGAAGAGAAGAATGGCTGTTGCCAAAAATCTAGTTCGGTGGCTCGCCACAAAAATAAATATGGCTTATTGCCTCTAGTTCGTGACCTTGCCACAAAAATAAATATGGCTTATTGCCTCTAGTTGGTGGCCTTGCCACAAATAATCAAATGGCTTATTGCCTCTAGTTCGGTGGCTCGCCACAAATATGGCTTATTGCTCTAGTTCGTGGCTTTGCCACAATTATAAAAAGGCTTAATGCCTACGATTGGTGTGTTGGCGGGGTGGGTTGACTTGATCCCACAGGTGTGATGGTTGGTGCAGGGGTGTTAGCGGATGGATATTAGGTTTGGTTGGGAAATTCATTTTACATGCATCTTTAAATTATTTTATTTTATGATATATTGTTGAATTACGTAATTGGGCTCAAGCCCAAGATAATATCTTGACGATCGGCCCAATAATGGTGGTAAGTGAGTTACACTCGAGTTCTAAGTAACTCACCCCTTTAATTTTTCCATCTCGTAATGGAAATTGACGTGGACTTGGGCGAGGATGACTTCGTGGAGGCCATCTACCGCAAAACTTGGGTTATTTAAACTCGAACTTTTTAATAAGTATTTTTACTATTTTAGGTTATTTGTAATAAAGGCCTCTATAAATAATTTATGTATTTTATGTGTGTTTGGTTTTAAACTATACTTTAGACTTTTAATTATGGGCTATGATTATATGATGTTTTATTAAAATAAACTTGGGTTTTCAAGTATATGAAATTCTTTTATAACTAATTTATTATTGTTAACTCTTTAATAAATTACCTAAAGGTTTTGATAATACAATGATTTTCAACTAATGTTTTCTAATATTTATCAATTTCAAATACTCTTCTAATTTTATTTAAATCCTGTAAATAATATTGTAACTTTCAACTTATTGAAGATTTTAAAATAAATATATATATATATAGCTCGATTCATGTAACAAACCAAATCTAGTCTTAATGCATAGACCGGGTTTGGGGTGTTACATTATGTGTATTGCAGGGAAAATGAGTAGAAGAAGAATGCGACATTTAAATATTGTACATGATACTATAAATTAGGAGAGGCGATAGTGAGCAATGAGCATGAGTTGGATCCTCTAATGTGCCCGACATAGATGATGAGCTTCTAATTACAAAGTAAAATTAAATTATTTTACATGGATGTTGACTTTTTTATTGATTTATTTTTCAATTTTAATATAACAATAATTTATCATTGGTCATTTGAGAATGGTGGGACGCATAAAGGTCGCGGACGTTCACGCTAAAGGTTTATACTGAATTAAATTTGACGACCGTGTGAAAGTAAGGAGAAATAGTTATGGCCACCTATTGGCCTGAAGCTCGAGTTCTAGCAGTTATTTGGGCATTATTGCACGAAATGCAAATATGTTGCCCATCAATTACGAGTCATGGCATCACATGCCTAACGCAAACAAAAATCAAGCTCGAGAACATTAAGGTAACAAAACACGAATGTAATTTATAATACTTTGGTTGAAGTTTCATTTATATTTACTTTTTAAATTTATGTTTTTTTAGGAGAGGTTTAATTTGGAGGTCTCCGATGACTATATAAAGAAGACATTGGGAAAAAATGGAGAGACAACAAAAGCATATTGAAAAAGAATATTTTAAGAAAGAAATAAGCCTCGAGGATAAATCGGAATGTCCCACCGGAATGTTGAGGCATCAATGGGAAGATGCGGTTAGATTCTGGAACTCAAAGAAAGAAGAGATATTACCTATTTCTAAACTCTTATAAGTTTTTGATTGTATAGTATTTACTATATACGCAACAATAATATCATTATGTAGGACCGTGAGCATGTTGAAACAAGCGTGAAAGAAACAAAATTCACGACACGGCAGGATCGAGAAGTTTTATACAGAAGCTGAGGCCGAGGTATTATAATTTATTAATTTTGTCAAATATTAATGACTTTATACTATTAAATTATATTTGTAATACAACACTGTAGGAACTCTCCACCGGTCAAAAAGTTAGACGTGTTCAGCTTTTTGACATTACATATAGGAAGAAGGATGGGTCTCCGATGACACCCGAAGCTGGAGAGATTATGGTATATTTACTTAATAAAATTTGATTTATTAAAAATGGATTTATAATGTTTACTTAAAATAGTTTAATTCTTCGTTAGTAGTTTTAAATTAATAATGTTAAGTTATGATGCATTCCTTCTTATTGTATATTTCGTTTCTAACTTTTTGATTAATTTATTAGGAGAAACTAAAGGAGAAGAAGACACTTTATGAAGCGGCTGCTTCGAGTGATAGTTCTGTTCATCTTGAGGATGTCGATAATGTAATTATTACCGATGTTTTGGGTCTGAAAGGTACATCGCTTGATCGATAGTTCTGTTAATCTTGAGTATATTTATAACAAAATTATCACTAATGTTTTGGGTGTTGAAAGGTACGATCGGGTTCAACTTCAAGGATCTGGTGTTACTCTGACCCAATATTTTGGATCCGACTCCCAACAATATATGCCTTCCGGGAGTCAATCTCGTGCTGAAGTTCAGAGGCTAAAAAATCAGATAGCTCAAATGCAAGCTAGCACTGTTGAGCAAATTTCTCAACTTAGAGTCGAGGCGGTGTGAGGAGGCCGAGGCAAAGAAGCGAGGGAGGCAGAGCAAATTTCTCTACTTAAAGTGGAAGCAAGAGAAGGGAGGCGAGCGAGCAGGAAGCATGAAGAACTTCACTCTGACTTCAAAGGCTATGATGAAGATGTTGCACTGTGATGCAGATGCCGCCATCTTAGACATTTATGTTCTTATTGTAAGATGATTTTAACATTGTTACATTTAACATTTTGTAAGGATATTTTGTACGATATCATATATTTTTATTTATTTTAAAATAACATTTAGAATTAATGTAGTTGGTGCAATTTTTATGCTACATTTGTTATTTGGGTTGAAATTATATATTATATTTGTTGTCATTGGTTGGTTTTAGTGCGAGGCGTATGATATTGGATAAATTGAATATTTTAAATATGTACAAGTTAAGCGGCGTTTGTGGGCAAAAGTACCGCTAAAAGTCAAACTCAGTAGTGGCGTTTGTGAAATAAGCGCAGGTAAAAGTCATTGTTTTTAGTGGCGTTTTAGAAAAAAGCACCGCTAAAAGTCATGTTTTTAGCGGCGTTTTAGAAAAAAGCGCCGCTAAAAGTCGCCACCTTTAGCGGCGTTTTAGAAAAAAGCGCCGCTAAAAGTCATGTTTTTAGCGGCGCTTTAGAAAAAAGCGCCGCTAAAAGTCGCCACCTTTAGCGGTGTTTGTGTGGAGAGCGCCGCTAAAAGTCATGGTTTCTAGCGTTTTCTCACAAAAACGCCTAAATTTTTGGCGCCACATTTAGCGGCGTTTTTTATGGCGTTTTTCAAAGCGCCACAAGCTCTATTAGTGGCGCTTAAAAACGCCGCTAAAAGCCTAAAAAAAAGCCGCTAAAAGTCTGTTTTGCTGTAGTGTTTGAGCCGTCCTTTTCGAGTTTTCGACTCAAAAACCCCTTTGGTCTCAAAACACCATTTGCGGGTTTTCACCTTGGCCTCTCCTCTATTTTCTTTCTTTTTTTCTTTCTTTCTTTCTTTCTTTCTTTCTTTCTTCTTCTTCTTCTTCTTTTGAATTTGAACTCAAGGCGGCCTTTGCGGGTTTTCACCTTGGCCTTTCCCCTTTCAGGTAAAATACTTCTTAGCTGCACCTAAATTCACCGGATTGGGCAAGTCTTTGGCATGAATCTCATTCAATATCAATGCTCCCTCAGAATAGGCCTTCTTTACAACATAAGATCCTTCCCAATTTGGCATCTGCTTTCCTCTGAAACCTTTTGTATAAGAAGGATCTTCCTCAATACCAGGTCCCCATCATGAGATTCCCTTGGGTGGTCCATCAACATCATCCATTTTGGTATTTTTGACTATAATGAATACTTTGAAACCCTTTTCTTCACCAAGTTCACTGGAGACATTCTACTTCATCCAATTCTTGACTAAATCAAAGCTCGTAGGCGAGAGGAATCTCGATTTTCAAGGATAAAACCACTTCTATTCTATAAACCAATGGGAAAAGTGTTGCCCAACGAAAGTCCTGGTCGACATTTGATAAGCATATAGAGTAAATGTGTAACAGTCCGGTTTATACCCTAGTCAGAACAGTGGTTTCAAGACCACAGATCTGAGTCTGTATAATATTTTAATATTATTTTTTGTGCCGTTGATATGTGACTAAGCATGTGTTTAAATTCCGTAAGCTAATTAGTCTGTTTGAGTGTCTAATTTGAGCAAAGGATTAAATTGCATAAAGTGTAAAAGTGGCCTTCTAATTGATTAAGTGCCTATTTGATGTGGCTTTTAAATGTGGAGGCCTTATGAGGCAATTATGCTAATATTTAGATAGTGGATAGTTGTTGGACTAATATAACCTTGATAAATATATGTATCAAATGTTATTTGATAAAGTGATCATCTTTTATTCATTCATCTAGCCAAAAATTAAAAGAAAGAAGTAAGGGTTTGAGTTTTGCACATTCGGCTACTTCAAGGTTTAAATTAAGGTAGGTTTTGATTTCAGTTTTTGATAATTTCTACATTTTTGTAATCGTTGCTTTGTATACTTCAAAACCCATGCTCCAATTTTGAGAATTGATGGTGATTTTGAAACGTGTCTTTGATGAACACATGAGCTTTGAAATATTTGATGATGAAATATGAAATATATGTGTTTGATTAGCATATTTTGTATTTGAGTTTTTGATGAATTTGGGTATTTTGGACTTAATTGAGAAAATAGTAATTTGAATGACTAGATTGTGAAATAAATGAAATGTATGGACTTGTATGAGTTACATGATAATTAGGCTAGGCATGGGTAACTTGAAATTATGTGTATTTTATGATTTTGTGAAATAGGGACTAAATTGTCCAAATGTGAAAATGTGAGGGCTAATTTGTAAATTGCCCTAAATGTGTATTCTTGGATTGACTTGAATGAACTAGTGAATAAAAGAGTTAATTCTGAATATGTTTAGATCAAGAACAGAGGAAAACGGATTTAGATCGTGGGAAAGTAAAAGTAATAGAGTAGCCGTTTTCGTTTCGTTAAACCGAACCTAAGGTAAGTTACTATGCAAATAAATTTATCTGTATTGAATTGAATATATATATTCATATGTCTTTCGATGAAAATGAATGAGTATGAGATGCTAAGTGCGTGAATTCTGAAATAAGTTCCATATAGTAATAAAGTCGGGAAGTCTCATATAAACCTAAGAATAGATAGGATTAGCCATGTCACGATATAGGTATTTGTTCTGATTTATCATGTAAGACCACGTCTGGGACGTTGGTGTTGATTTGAAATTTCGTGTAAGGCCTCGTCTGGGACGTAGGCATCGATTTGAATTATATGTAAAAGACCTCGTCTGGGATGTAGGCATCAATATGAACTTTATGAGTAAGACCATGTCTGGGACATCGGCATCATATTGACTCGTTTAAGACCACGTCTGGCACGTTGGCATCGTTATGATCTGTACGTGTAAGACCCTGTCTGGGACAGTGGCATCGACATACGAGTGCATGTAAGACCTCGTTTGGGATGTTAGCATTGTACTACTATTCTGAGCATTCTGAGTATCCTAATAGGTTCCTAAGGGTTCAACGGGCAAGTCTGCAATACGAATGGTATATCCGTGCTATGATCCATTAAGTGAATGAATATTTGATTCAGGTACGTTGAATGTGCATTAAGTATGCATGAACGGTAAGTATGCATATAACTTTGATTTAAAGAAAAGTGATGTTTGAATAGGATAAGTTGAATGAGATGCAAGGAAGATTATGAATGAGCTATGTGCTTCAAATAGGTTTTGAATGGATAAATGTGACCAATGTAGTTATAAGTATGAATCAAGCATATACATGATAAATTGTTAAGTGTATGAGATGTGCAAATGTATCAAATTGCATATATGCTTTTCATACCAAGTTTATTTGTATATGACTTACTAAGCTTTTGGAAAGCTTACTCTGTATGTGTGTTTTCTCTGTTTTATAGGTCGTCGAAGCTACTGAAGGCTCGAGATTGTCAAGGATCGTCATCACACTACAAAAACTTATTTTGGTACCTTTTTGAAAATGTATGGCTAATTATGGCATGTATAGGCTAGATAGGTGTTTATGTTTATGAAGTGAGCATGGCCATGTGTATTGGTAAGTTTTTTAGTTGATAAATGTTTGAATGAAGAAGTTATGAATCATATATTTAGTATGTTTGATGCATATGAAATGGTTAAGTTTTGGTTAAGCAAATGGATGATACATGTTTGAAATGAGGTAGGATTTAGTTTGCAATTTGGTATGGATGGATTTGGTATTGGATGTATGAATGAAGTGAACCATTGGATATGTTTTGGTTGCTATATATGCAAATTATGTTTTGGTATGTATTGGTTGTAGGTGAGACCCGAAATGGGTGGCATATTGGCCTTGTAAAATGGTATATAATGTCACATGGTTAAGGCACACGGGCGTGCCTAAGACCGTGAGTAAACTGGCAGATTGTCCCTTATACTGTACACGACCTCGACACGGGTGTGCCCAAGACCGTGGGTAAATTGGCAGAATGTGTCTTATATTCTACACGGCCTCAACACAGGTGTGCTTGGTGACCATGTTGAAATTGGCAGTATCCTACCACAAGGAGGACACACGGGAGTGTCCGTAGCCGTGGGTGAGGCACGGCCTACCCCCACGGCCGTGTGTCCCCTGTATTTTAGAAAAATTTTAAATTTTCACGAAATCTCGTATGTGTTTTGGTTTAGTCCCGACTCGGTTTACAAGCATGTTTAAGGTCTCGATGACCTTCTTAAGGGACTTTATGTTTGAGATTGATAAATGACTGTGTGATAATTTTTTAAATGTTTTTAATCTGTCCGATAACGTCTTTAACCCTAATTCAGTGATCAGACACGGGATAGGGGTGTTACATTTGATTGGTATCAGAGCTACGGTTTATTCGATTCTCAGACTAACATAGCGTGTCAGAGTCTACCTATACATGCCATATATTTGAACTGTGATAGTGTGATGAATCTTGGCGTGTAAAATATGATTTCTGTATAGCAATGGATCCCGAAAGAGCCGTAGTTGACGACGTAGAAAGTAATGCGCCTGCTCCCGCACAAGGGACAGAGCCTTCTAATTCGAGACCGACTACAAGCGGTCAGGAGGGGGAAGCTAAACAAGCTTTGTTCCAAATGATGAGTGAGTGGTTCACTCAGTTCGTAAAGAATAACCGAACTATTTCATAACCTCCGCCCCTGGTTAATCCCCTTCAGACTATAGTTGTGCCACTGATTATGTATCCAAATCTATTTAATAAGCATCCAGTTGACAAGATTCGTAAGTATGGGGCTGAAGAGTTTTGAGCTACCAATAATGATGATGTTGAAAAAGCTGAATTCTGGATTAAAAATACTATTCGGTTATTTGATGAGATGTCTCTAACTCTGGAATAATGTATAAAGTGTGTTGTATCGTTACTTCGAGATGCAGCATATCAATGGTGGAAAATTTTGATTTCTATTGTTCCAAGAGAACGAGTCACATGGGATTTCTTTCAGACCAAGTTTAGGAAGAAATACATCAGTGAGAGATTTGTCGATCAGAAACGAAAAGAATTTTTGGAACTAAAGCAAGGCTGTATGATTGTTACAGAATATGAATGGGAATTTGTTAGGTTGAGTCAGTACGCTCGTGAATGTGTATCTTCTGAAGCTATAATGTTCAGAAGATTCAAAGATGGTCTTAATGAAGATATTCATTTGCTAGTCGAGATTTTAAAAATAAAAGAGTTCATTGTACTCGTTGACCGAGCTTGCAAAGCTGAGGCGCTCGAAAAGGATAAAAGAAAAGCTGAGTCTGAAGCTCGTGATATGAAGAAGAGATTTTAAAGTAAATCATTTCAATATACTCCGAAAAGAATTCGAGATGATCAAAGTCATTCTGGAGATAATATGGGACATTTGAACAAAAATCGAGCTAAATTGTAAATGAGTTCCAAAATCCCAGCAACTTCTATGTCCAGTGTTGGTAATGTTTGATCTGAAAGACCTGAATGTAAACATTGCGGAAAGAGGCATCTAGGAAGCTGTAGATTAAATGATAAAGCTTGCTTCAGATGTGGATCGCTTGATCATTTTATCCGTGATTGTCCTGAGTTTGTTGAGCCAGAGACTGTTCAAAATCTCAGACATGAAAATGCATCTGAGAGGGGTAGACCTTCAAAGAATATAAAAAATATTAGTGGTAGTCAGAGGTGCACGAGAGACACTATGGTAAGATCTAAAGCTAGAGCGCCTGCCAGATCATATGCTATCCGAGCTCGTGAAGAAGCTTCATCACCTGATGTTATAACGGGTACTTTTACTCTTTATGATACTTCTGGGATTACTTTGATAGACCCTGGTTCTACACATTCATATATATGCATAAATTTAGTATTCAGTAAGACTTTGCCTGTAGAGTGTACTGAGTTTACTATAAAAGTATCGAACCCCTTAGGTAAAAGTGTCCTGGTTGACAAAGTATGCAAGAACTGTCCGTTAATGTTTCGAGATATCTATTTTCTTACTGATCTGATGCTCTTTCCATTTGATGAATTCGATATTATTCTGGGAATGGATTGGTTGTTTATGCATTATGTCGTTGTAAACTGTAAAAGAAAGACTATAGATTTGTGAGGTCCAAATGATGAGACTGTACGGATTGAGTCTAATGATTTAAATGGATTGCCTGCTGTGATATCCGTTTTGAAAGCTCAGAGTTATGTGAAAAAGGGGTATGAATCATATTTTGCTTATGTGATTAATTTAAAAGTATCCGAGAAGAAAGTTGAATCAGTACCCATTGTTTGTGATTTTTCTGATGTGTTCCCTGAAGAGTTACCAAGATTACCTCCAATTCGTGAAGTTGAATTTGGTATTGAATTGTTTCCTGGTACGACACCTATTTCGATAGCTTCGTATAGAATGACACCAACAGAGTTGAAAGAGTTAAAGTCACAACTACAAGAATTGACTGATAGAGGGTTTGCTAGACCTAGTTTTTTGCCTTGGGGTGCTCTTATTCTGTTTGTGAAAAAGAAAGATGGCACGATGAGAATGTGTATTGATTACCGTCAGTTGAATAACGTGACTATAAAGAAAAAATATCCTTTGCCCAGAATTGATGATTTGTTTGATCAGTTAAAAGGAGCTACTGTGTTTTCCAAGATTGATTTGAGATCAGGATACTATCAATTGAGAGTTAAAGATTCAGACATTCTGAAAACTGCTTTAAGAACGAGGTACAGGCATTATGAGTTTTTAGTTATGCCATTTGGACTAACCAATGCTCCTGCTATTTTTATGGACTTGATAAACCGAATTTTCAGACCGTATCTAGATCAATTTGTTGTTGTATTCATTGACGTCATTTTGATTTACTCACGTGATGAGAATGAACATGCAGAACATTTGAAAATTGTGTTGCAAACTTTGAGAGAAAAGCAATTGTATGCAAAATTTAGCAAATGTGAATTCTAGTTGAATGAGGTTAGTTTTCTGGGGCATATTGTGTCAGCTTCTGGGATTCGTGTTGATCCAACCAAGATTTCTGCTATTTTGAATTGGAAACCTCCGCGAAATGTATCTGAAGTCCGCAGTTTTTTGGGATTGGCTGGTTATTACCGTAGATTTGTTAAAGGGTTCTCGACTATAGCTACTCCGTTGACAAGATTACTTTAGAAAGATGTCAGATTTGAATGGTCTGATAAATGTCATATAAGTTTTGATCAATTGAAAGCTTTGTTAACAGAAGCTCCAGTGTTAGTACAACCCGAATCGGACAAAGAATTTGTTGTATACAGTGATGCTTCGTTAAATGGACTGGGATGTGTTTTAATGCAAGAAGGAAAAGTTGTAGCTTATGCCTCGAGACAATTGAAGCGTCATGAAAAGAACTATCTGACGCACGACCTTGAATTAGCTGCTTCTGTGTTTGCACTTCAAATTTGATGCCATTATCTGTATGGTGAGAAATGTCACGTGTTTTCAGATCATAAAAGTTTGAAATATCTAATGACCTAGAAAGATTTGAACCTACGTCAAAGAAGATGGTTCAAACTGTTAAAAGATTACGAGCTTGTGATAGATTATCATCCGAGTAAAGCAAACATGGTTGCTGATGCATTGAGTAGAAAATTATTGTTTGCACTACGTGCCTTGAATGCTCAATTAGATTTGTCCGATGATAGTTCTGTGATAGCTGAATTGAGAGCGAAGCCGTTATTTATACATCAAATATGTGATGCTCAAAAGGTTGATAATGAATTGTTGTTGAAACGAGCTCAGTGTGAATTGAATTCTGTATCTGAATTTCAAGTTGTTGATGATTGTTTGAGATTTCGAGATCGAATCTGTATTCCAAGACATCAGGAGTTGATTCAATTGATTTTGGGTGAAGCACATAATAGTCGCCTATTTGTCCATCCTGGAAGTACAAAGATGTATCATGATTTGAAGCAACACTATTGGAGGTCTAGCATGAAACGAGACATTTCTGACTTTGTTTCAAAATGTTTAGTTTGTCAGCAAGTGAACGCAGAACATCAAGTTTAAATGCAGGGTTATTCTGACCGATTCGATTCCTTAATGGAAATGGGATAGAGTAACTATTGACTTTGTTTCTGGGTTGCATCTGACTCCGAGAAAGAAGGATGCGATATGGGTCGTAGTTGATCGATTGACAAATCTGCCCCTTTTATTCGGTAAGATCTGACTATTCACTTGAGAGATTAGCTGAGCTTTATATTTTTGAGATTGTGAGATTGCACGGGTGCCACTATCCATTGTGTCAGATAGAGACCCAAGATTCACATCGAGGTTCTGGAAGAAATTGTAAGAAGCTTTGAGCATGAAATTGCATTTTAATACAGCTTTTCATCCGCAGACGGATGGACAATCCGAGCGAGTCATTCAAATTGTAGAAGATATGTTAAGATGTTGTGTACTTGAGTTTAATGGTTCGTAGGAACAATAATTGCCGTTGATCAAATTTGCGTATAATAATAGTTTTCAGACAAGCATTCAAATGGCACCTTATGAAGCTTTGTACGGACGTAAATGTTGTACACCTCTGTATTGGACTGAATTTAGTGAGAATAAGTTACACGGGGTCGATTTGATAAAAGATACCGAACAAAAAGTGAAACTGATTTGAGATTGTTTAAAAGCAGCATCTGATCGTCAGAACGTCCTATACAGACTTAAAATGAAAAGATATAGAATTTGAGATTGGCGATTAAGTATTTTTGAAAGTGTCTCCGTGGAAGAAAGTGCTTCGATTTGGATGTAAAGGCAAGTTAAGTCTGAGATTTATCGGACCGTATGAGATCATTGAACGTGTTAGGCCTGTTGTATATAGATTGAAGTTACCCTCTGAATTAGAAAAGATTCACAATGTATTTCAAGTTTCGATGCTCTGTAGATATCGGTCTGATCCGTCACATGTGATTGCCCCATCTGAAATTGAAATCCAGCCTGATATGACATACGAAGAGGAACTGATTCATATCTTAGCTCGTGAAGTGAAAGAGTTGAGAAACAAGAAAATTTTGTTAGTGAAAGTACTCTAGCATTGTCACGGTATAGAAGAGGCTACGTGGGAGCCTGAGGACTCAATGAGACAGCAATATCCGATTCTATTTAACGGTAAGATTTTCAGGGACGAAAATCCCTAAATGGGGGAGAATTGTAATAGTCTGGTTTATATCCTGGTAGGAACAGTGGTTTCAGGACCACAAACCCTAGTCTCTATAATATCTTAATATTATTTTCTGTACCGTTGATATGTGACTAAGCATGTGTTTAAATTTCGTAAGCTAATTAGTCCGTTTGAGTGTTTAATTTGAACAAAGGATTAAATTGCAAAAAGTGTAAAAGTGGCCTTCTAATTGATTAAGTGCCTATTTGATGTGGCTTTTAACTGTGGAGGCCTTATGAGGCAATTATGCCAATATTTAGATAGTGGATAGTTGTTGGACTAATATAACCTTGATAAATATATGTATCAAATGTTATTTGATAAAGGGTAAATGAGTAAAATATGTGTTAATGTTATAATAATAAAACAAAAAGATGAAAGTGATCATCTTTTATTCATTCATCTAGCCAAAAATTAAAAGAAAGAAGTAAGGGTTTGAGTTTTGCACATTGGGCTACTTCAAGGTTTAAATTAAGGTAAGTTTTGATTTCGGTTTTTGATAATTTATACATTTTCGTAATCATTGCTTTGTAAAGTTCAAAACCCAGGCTCCAATTTTGAGAATTGATGATGATTTTGAAATGTGTCTTTGATGAACACATGAGCTTTGAAATATTTGATGATGAAATATGAAATATATGTGTTTGATTAGCATTTTTTTTTATGTGAGTTTTTGATAAATTAGAGTATTTTGGACTTAATTGAGAAAATAGAAATTTGAAGGACTAAATTGTGAAATAAATGTATGGACTCGTATGAGTTACATGAGAATTCGGCTAGGCATGGGTAACTTGAAATTATCTGTATTTTGTGATTTTATAAAATAGGGACTAAATTGTCCAAATGTGAATATATGAGGGCTAATTTACAAATTGCCCTAAATATGTATTCTTGGATTGAATTGAATGAAATAATGAATAAAAGAGTTAATTATGAATATGTTTAGATCAAGAATCGAGGAAAACAGATTTAGATCGCGGGAAAGCGAAAGTAATAGAGTAGCCGTTTTCGTTTCGTTAAACTGAGCCCAAGGTAAGTCACTATGCAAATAAATTTATCTGTATTGAATTGAATATATATATATTCATATGTCTTTCGATGAAAATGAATGAGTATGAGATGCTAAGTGCGTGAATTCCAAAATAAGTTCTATATAGTGATAAAGCTGAGAAGTCCCGTATGAACCTAGGAATAGATAGGATTAGCCATGTCACGATATAGGTATCTATTCTATTTTATCATGTAAGACCACGCCTGGGACATTGGCATTGATTTGAAATTTCGTGTAAGACCTCGTCTGGGACGTAGGCTTCGATATGAATTATATGTAAAAGACCTTGTATGGGACGTAGGCATCAATATAAATTTTATGAGTAAGACTATGTCTGGGACATCACCATCATATTGACTTGTGTAAGACCATGTCTGGGACGTTGGTATCGTTATGATCTGTACGTGTAAGAACCTGTCTGGGACAGCGGCATCGACATACGAGTGCATGTAAGACCTCGTCTGGGACGTTGGCATTGTACTACTATTCAGAGCGTTCCGAGTATCCTAATAGGTTCCTAAGGGTTCAACGAGCAAGTCTGCAATATGAATGGTATATCCAAGCTATGATCCATTAAGTGAATGAATATCTGATTCAGGTACGTTTAATGTGCATTAAGTATGCATGAATGGTAAGTATGCATCTGACTTTGATTTAAAGAAAGGGATGTTTGAATAGGATAAGTTGAATGAGATGCAAGGAAGATTATGAATGAGCTATGTGCTTCAAATGGGTTTTGAATGGATAAATGTGACCAATGTAGTTATAAGTATGAATCAAGCATATACATGATAAATTGTTAAGTGTATGAGATATGCAAATGTATCAAATTGCATATATGCTTTTCATACCAAGTTTATTTGTATATGACTTACTAAACTTTTGGAAATCTTACTCTATGTGTGTGTTTTCTCTGTTTTATAGATCGTCAAAGCTACTGAAGGCTTGGGATTGTCAAGGATCGTCATCACATAACGAAAACTTATTTTGGTACCCTTTTGAAAATATATATGGCTAATTATGGCATGTATAGGATAGATAGGTGTTTATGTTTATGAAGTGAGCATGGCCATGTGTATTGGCAAGTTTTTGAGTTGATAAATGTTTGAATGAATAAGTTATGAAGCATATATTTAGTATGTTTTGATGCATATGGAATGATTAAGTTTTGGTTAAGCAAATGGATGATACATGTTTGAAATGAGGTAGGATTTAGTTTGCAATTTGGTATGGATGGATTTGGTATTGGATGTATCAATGAAGTGAACCATTTGATATGTTTTGGTTGCCATATATACATATTATGTTTTGGTATGTATTGCGTGTAGGTGAAACCCAAATTGGGTGGCATATTGGCCTTGTAAAATGGCATATAATGTTACACGGTTGAGGCACACGGGCGTGCCTAAGACCGTGGGTAAATTGGCAGATTGTACCTTATATTGTACACGGCCTCGATACGGGTGTGCCTAAGACCGTGGGTAAATTGGCATAATGTACCTTATATTGTACACGGCCTCGACACGGGTGTGCTTGGTGACCGTGTTGAAATTGGTTGTATACTACCATGGGGAGGACACACGGGAGTGTGCAGTAGCTGTGGGTGAGGCATGGCCTACCCCTACGGTCGTGTGTCCCCTGTATTTTAGAAAATTTTTAAATTTTCATAAAATCTCATATGTGTTTCGGTTTAGTCCCGACTCGGTTTACAAGCATGTTTAAGGTCTCGATGACCTTCTTAAGGGACTTCATGTTTGAGATTGATAAATGACTATGTGGTAATTCTGTAAATATTTTTGATCTGTCCAGTAACACCTTTAACCCTAATTCAGTGATCAGACACGGGATAGGGGTGTTACAAAATGATAGCTTCTTATGCCAATCTTTACAAGTCTTTGGTCACCTTTCATTTTTTTGTGACAACCTTTGCTGCATTGTGATATGCTGCCTGATCTTTGAGCAAACTGTAATCTTTGACATTGTACAGTTATGCGTTATTAAACATGATCCTTTCTATCATTCTTTGTTGGCATCTGATCCCTCTTTTTTTTAAATTTTGATTTTGATGGCTGTCGACTTTGGAATATTGGCATATGAAGCTACTTCCACCCTCTTAGTGAAGTAAGCGATGACAACGACAATGAATCGATATTGGCTAAAAGCTTTTGACGAGATTGGCCCCATCACATCCATGCCCTACATATGGAAAATTTGTGAAGAAAATGAAAGAGTCATATAAATCTCGTTTTCTTTAATTTAATATGTGCGGTATAATTGATGAAGCAGTGCCTGATCCTCATGTTTAGCCCACGTCTTATTAGCCTAGGCATGTCCTCTTTTCTAGGTTTATAATGTCCAATGACCCTTTGTAGAGTAGGATTTGTTTTTAATCTTGTTCTACCTTTATTAACAAATCAGAAGATAGGTTACAATCTCTGTCATCTTCAAAGTCCTGAGTTCCTTTTAGACACATATCTTACTTGAAAGGAAACTCTGAGTCAGTAACAACATTGCTCACATCATTAATATCTAGAGATCTATTGTAGGTTTGAAGAAAGATTTCAAAGAATAAATAATTGAAAGAATGATCATTTGTATGGTCATAAATGGAGAATGAAAGAATACTTGAAAGAAACAAAAGAATGTACAATATGAAATGTAAAGAATGAAAAAATATTTGCTTAAAAAATGCATTTTATTGAAATAAAAATTTTGGACATATGCCTATTTCACAAAAGGATTCTTATTATCTCTAGGCTTAAGGCAACAAGCACATTTGGAATATTACTCTATATCAGCTCTAAAAATACAGGGATATCTTCCATAGTCCCATTATTCAAAACACTCTCAAGTATACAAGGGTGTGGAAACTTCGTTCCCTGATTCCCTCTTCGCTTTTGACTTCTTCAAGGAGTCACACCATTCTTATCTCCTTCTTCAATTATCGCATTTACTGCCCCGTTAAAGTGATCAGGTTTTGATGAATCGTCGAACTTCACAATTCCCATTTTAATGAACCTTTCGACCAGCTTTTTAAACATAGTACAGTTTTCAACTGAATGACCCGTAATTCCTGCATGATAGTTACATTGAGCATTCGAGTCATACCATTTAGGATACGGGGGCTGTAACAACTTTAGATAAAATGGGGACACCACATGTGTGTCAAATAAACTTTGATATAGCTCTTTATACGTCATTGGGATTGGTGTAAATTGGAGCTTTTCTGAATTCTACCTTGTGCCTGATTCTTGCCTTGTCGACCCTTGTTGCCCAGTCGTAATTACTTTTGGCTAGCTAACAGTAATTGCCTTTGAGTACCGTTTGTTGTATGTACTTGTATTATTCACCTCATCATCCTTTTTTCTAGGAGCAAACCTTTTAGCGGTTTCCCCTGCTTCAATCTTGCCACCTCTTATGGCCTTTTCAATCATTTCTACTGCCATCACTATATCTGCAAATCTTTTGGTAGTACTTCCTATCATATGAGTGATGAATGGAGCTTTCAAGGTATTGATAAAGAGCATTGTGGTTTCCTTTTCTAAGAGTGTTGGCTGAACTTACATGGCAACCTCCCTCTATCTTTGTGCATACTGCCTGAAGCTTTCATTTGACTTCTTCTCCATGTTTTGCAAGGTGATTCTGTCAGGCGTCATGTCTGTGACATGATTGTATTGCTTCATGACGGCTTGGGCCAGATCTCTTCAAGAGCTAATCCTGGCACGGCTGAGTTAATTGTACCACCTGGACGCTGCTTCTACTAAACTGTCTTGGAAACTATGAACCAATAGTTGATCATTGTTAACGTAGCCGGTCATCTGTCTACAGAACATGGTAATATGAGCTTCAAGGTAGTTGGTCCCATTGTACTTCTCAAGTTCTCGCATCTTGAACTTATGAGGAAGCACCAAATTTGGAACCAAGCTCAGGTCTTTAGCATCAATTCCATGATGATTATCAGTATTTTCTAAAGCCTTGAACTTCTCTACCAACCATTTGCAACATTCTTCCAACTGCCTTGAAGATTCAATTCTTATCCCTTCCTTTTCTGCTATATCTAAGTCAGGGATAACAAGATTAGCAGGGTTATCTCCTGGGTTGGATCCTGCACGAACTTGGAAATTCATGGGCACTCCAGTGTCCTTTTTCCCTTGTTGAGGCCTAATCATGACAGATGGCCTTCGGGGATATTCCTCCAGTTGTGTTTGCACATGCGGTGGCGTGAAACCCGAAGAAGGTCCTCATTATCTTCAGCATTAACTATGGGACATTTTCCTTTGTCCATTTCCCCATTCAGCATCTGGGCCATTTGAGCCATCATGTTCCTTTGAGCTTCCAACATTTGGTCTCTCATTTCTTGCTGGAGCTTTGCCAAATACTTTTGCATTTGGTCTTGCATGTCTCTCTGGAATTGTTTAAGTCTTTGATCCATTTTCTTTGTCTTGGCACATGTACTGTATTGATGTTTAGTTTCCAGATTTTCCTCCTCTCTCTATCTCTTTTTCTATGATAATTTCAACTAATTAGGCTCTCTCTATGGACTTAAATTCATATGATATGATGTAATACAAATGCATGAAATGCCATGTAAAGGAATGAAATGCAAAAAGAGAGGCGTTGATTTGAATTCAATTCCATTAGAAAAACTTTACTAGAAAATAAATTTCTTTACACAAAATAGATTACATATGCAGCTTTATCATCATATTACCAGCAAAAACATCAATCCCCTTCTTCGCAAAGGTCAAATCTTGCAAACTTCTAATAGATGCCTCCTCTAGCTCATTTTTGCTTAATCTAGGCTACGACTTATTACTTATTTATCCTCACAATGCTTGTTAGCCTCTTCAAGAAGGCCGAGATGTGGTGATTCTCGAATAGTCTTTGTCAGCTTGAATCCTTGGGCAATAAAGTCATGTATTCTTTCACGGACTATCAGTCTTCTCTCGTTGTGTTTACTTGGACCATATTCGAACGACCATATTATAATCCACTTTATCAAGAAATTCATTTTCTCATGACAAACTCCTCTATTTAGCAATCAAATTTGAATCAACACCTCTTTTCTATGTTGTGAATGTAATGCAATCAAAACAAAAGACAACACGTTAGCACAACAGAAATAAATAACGAAATAGAGTACCTATCTAGGTGACCACTAGGCATAGTTCTACCTAGGTTAAGCCCTTAGGTTTTCTACATGTGGTTTAGCCCTAAAGGGTGGGTACCTGAACTAGCAGATTCCTCAATCCTCACCCATTATAAGCTCATATGAATCGAGTTCAGTTTAGGGGAATACATTTCCCTATGGCCATGCGGAGGTGAAAACCTCACGAAGGCACAGGTATGGATGTATCCCGGAAGTAGTCCACTAGCCCATGCGGAGGTGAAAACCTCACGAAAGCATAGTTTCTTACTCCCACTTAAAAGGGTGTGACCATAACAGTCATGCAATGCAATGTAAAGATATTTTAAAAAATTAGAACCATATGCAATAAAAGGATCATAGTTTCTTTCCAAATAAATTTGGACAAAAGGATGAAATAATCAATTTTATGGCTTGACTCTCTTATTGGCCCTAGTGGAGTCGCCAAGTGTCGAAATAATTTTTAATTTGGAAAACGGGGATAGACTTTAAAAACGAAAATGGAGTCGCCACCAATATTTTTTCGAGGTGTGATCGGGTCACCTTGAAATTGATCATTTTAATAAAAAACATTTTGATTTATTAAAACAATTATTTTGGTCTACGAAATTTGAGAAAACGGGTTCGGGAGTCGGTTACGCACGAGGAAGGATTAGCACCCTCGTAACGCCCAAAATTTGTACCTAATTGATTAATTAATGTCTTAATGTCAAAAATTTGAAAAGATTTTAAAATATGACCCTTTTGATTTTTCTAAACTTATAACCTTTAAAAAGACATTTAATTATTTAGATAAAAGAAAAGTCAAATCTCAGTAAGTTAGACCACGACCTTTCGAATTTCACAAACACCAAATATCCTTTGTTTTTTTTTTTTTTTTTGAAATCCCTATCTCAAAATATCAAAATGTCACATACAATAAGTTAGGACGCAACATCTTAAATTCACAAAGATAGGTTTTTATGTGAAAATCATATATTTTAATTTCAAAAGGGTATTTGATCTTTTAGACTTAATGAGAAAAAATCGAAGCCCAGTAAGTTAGGGCACGATTCCCTCAAAACTCCAAATGTCAAATATTGCCTTATTTTAAGAAATAAAGTTTTGATAAAAAGTGACAATTAAGAGAAAGAATAACATAAAATAGCAAATGATACAAGTAATAAAAAATTGAAAAAACGATATGGCAAAGTCTAAAATAGTTAATATATACATAATAAAATAAATATATATTTTAAATAAATAATATAAAAACTTTGAATAAAAAATGTATAAGGGATAACTTATAATAAGTATATAATATACCATTTAAAAATAGATAATATACATATTTTAAATAAACAATATATGGAAAATTTTGCCTTAATAATAAAATAATTTAGATAATGTACAACATACAAAATTTGAATAATACATAATATGATTAAAGTTAAATAATAATATATATGATAAAACAATTTAACATAAATAGGGAAAAGCAAAAAAGAAAACAAGTTTAAAATAATTAAAAGAAATGAATAAATAATGATTAAGCAATTAAATGGTTAAATAAAATATTAAAAAAAAGCATAAGTCAACCTAATTCCCGCAATATGAGGATTCTACAAAATTCCTCCACCAAAATTTAACTCGAGCGGAAGCAACTCAAAAAGAAACGAAGATGGCCGAAGAACAAAATAAGAACAAGCCACAGAAAATAAGAATGCAAAAGAGAGATAAATTTGAGTGAATGCTCTCAAGAATTTTTATTACTCCAAACTCATGTGTCCTTTACAATGAAGGGAGATGCCTCTATTTATAGTTGAGCCTCCCTAAATACAATGGTACAGAT
Organism: Gossypium rotundifolium; assembly: GCA_025506655.1. Taxonomy (NCBI): domain Eukaryota; kingdom Viridiplantae; phylum Streptophyta; class Magnoliopsida; order Malvales; family Malvaceae; genus Gossypium; species Gossypium rotundifolium. Next base: position 47,834,230 of record CP106732.1, on the reverse strand, counting down.
CAATTACATCAACGGCTAAGATTAAAAGGTATCTACAAATTAAATCTCTAAGATTACAAAATCATATCTTCTAAGATTACATACCATATCTTCTAAGATTGCATATCATATCTAAGATTTGCATATCATATCTAAGATTGCATATCATATCTTCTAAGATTGCATACCATATCTTCTAGGATTGCATATCATATCTAAGATTTTCATATCATTTAAGACTGTGTTCCCATATACGTCAAGCTTGTAGATGGACCTTCAATCTTTTCAAGTAATGGGTCATTCCAGTCGGGCCAAATGATATACCTTGGACTGGACTTGGACTTTGTTTTATTATTTTGGGTTTATTATTTTTTAAATTTTTTTATTTTTGGATTTTGTATGAGCCCAGGATAAATTGGGTTCTTATAATTTACTACCCAATTCATTTGGCCAAAGTCATTACCAAATCATAACAAATATAACTCAAATACTTATGCATGACATATACTTAAAACATAGTTTCAAAAGTACCAAAAAGTCAGTGGATAGTGTGGTGAAGTCTCTGACGATCCCCAGATCCGAGCTAGCTTTGAAATCAGTATAAAACATGGAAAAGCAACAAAGTAAGCTATATAGCTTAGTAAGCTCCTATGTTAACAACAAGCAACTATCATCATTCGTTAATCATTCATATAATAGAAAATAATGTGCAACAAACCTATTAAGTCTCAAATCATCATATGATCATTCTAATAACTTACCAAGGAACTCATCAATTTCTTAGTTTTCAATACTTAATTCATTTTCGTACGTACCTGTACCATCTCATACCAATCTCATACTCAATCACATCCTTCATTTACCTGTTGAACCATTCAGAATAGAAGTCGGATACTTAAGGTCTCACTTGATAAGTACCTATACCATGGTCTATAGCCAAATCAAGGTAACTTATCCAAAATTCTAATATCATGACCTAAAGCCAAATCAACCGATATGAATGGCCGAAAGCCAAATCGGTTTATCTTGCACACATAGTGCTAAATCATGGCCTGAAGCCAACTCAAGTATACCCAATGACATGTCACTAGCATCCTAAACTATTCTTAAGGTTTAATGGGGATTTCAACTATCGAAACTTCATCGAATCATTTTCGAACTCATCCGTGATCATGTAACCACAATTCCTGCTATATCAAAAGATATAAAATATATTTGAAATGAATTTATAACATATGAACTTACCTCGTGTCACACCCCAAACCCGGCCCATGAGTCCTGACCGGATCTGGTATGTCACGGAGTAAAATAATTTGAGTCATTTGGAAGTTTGGTGAAAACTTTGGTAAAATTTGGTTAAGGTATGAAAACGGGGTTTGAAAACCTAGTTGGGCTTTTTATAAATACAATAATGAGAAACCCTTATGAAAACATTTGATCATGTAGCATTTTAAAATCATCTGAGTTATTGGTGACTTGGTAAATTTTGTTACCCGATGGTAACTTCCTTGAAAACTCGTAGTAGTTACTTAGTTGAAAGAGTTGCTTTTAACTGGTTCAATTAATATTTATAAAATTCCTTTTGTACTATAACATGAGTAAAATAAAGCAAATAAATAAACATCCAACAATAATTAGCGGCCTTATTACAACCCAAAATAAAAACTTAGAAAATAAATAAATTTTGACTTAAGCAAAGTAAAAGCAAATCCAACGACAAGCATGGCCGCCTCGAGTCCTCTCCGGCTCCATCTCAACGATCTACTCATCTGCAAAATGTTAAGGGAAGGGGTGAGTCACCAAGACTCAATGTGTAAATCCCCCACCCGGAATGTAACTCATACACAAAATATTAATTAACATGCAAATATGCACCCAACCTAACCATCCATACTCCTTAACTACCCCGTGTGGTCAAAACCACTGATGACTTAGAGTCACAAATTATATGATGGGGCCAACCCATCGTGTGGTCAAAACCACTGATGACCATAGGTCACAATATATCAAATGTGGTCAAAACCACTTGTGGTACCAAACCACTGGGACTTAGTCGCAATTTATCAATCGTTGTGGTCAAAACCACTGATGACCATAGGTCACAGATAATCTGATGGGGCCAACCCATCTTGTGGTCAAAACCACTGACGATAGTCCATAAAATCATCCCCCTCCTCTCATCAATCCCACCATCACATGCTTATATATCAATTATCATATATCATGTCATAGCGTTTAACATCATGTGATGGCATGCAAATCATATATCAAAAATCACAAGTTAGGGGACTTACCCGAAATCCATGCTTAGCCATAAGCAAAACACTACCAAAAAGGATAAATGACAACAACAATAATCGTAAATTAATAAAGTGTGTAGTGAGTTCTTACACACTGCTTTCTACCAATTCCTAGATCCCAAAGTTTCAATCTTTAGTGCATTATCCCTTGACCTATATTCGCCAACCACCAAAATTAGAACCATAGCCTATTCGCCAAATTAGTAATCTCAAGGACTTAATCGCACCTTTAATCCAAATATGGCCCTTGGTCGAATGTGACTTATTCACTTACCCCGCCATCAAATCCCAAATATCACTTGAGTCTTCAAGATCCCTACCAAAACACATGTTAAAAATCGACTTGCACAAACACTCATAATCAAGGCCTATGGCCGAATGTCACTTACCTCTTTACCTTAGGAGAACAAATCCCGAAAGCTCCCTTAAATCGACTATGGCCTCCCTACAATTGATTTGATCATATTAGTAAGAATCATAGGCCATTCGGCCATAACCTTGTACCTAAAAGAGGTGATTATCCCTTACCTAAATGATTATGTCGGCCCTTAGCACCACAAGTTAGCACCTCTTATTGTTGTGAGGGGGTTCGGCTACCTTTTAGAAGAGAAAGGAACCGAAAACAACACCCTTTTCCTCAAGGGAGATTCGGCCAAGGCAAGATGGAAGGGCTGGAAATTTTCTCTTAAAAGAGGGGGTAGATTCGGCTAAAAGAAGCAAGAGGGGAAGAGAATTTTTGAACAATTTTGGGCAATTGTATAAGGGGAATTTCGGCAGCAGCAAATTTGGAGAGAAAGAAAAGAAAATTGGTTGAACTTTTGGCATCTTTCTTTGTCAGACAAAGCAGATTGGATGACCCCAAGGAGTCCAATAATCGGCAATCACTCCCCTACTTGTGATAATTTTGCTTTTAATTATCACTCATGAAAATAACACTTATCTTCCACTTATCTCCCATCCTTTTCTTAAACAATTTAAATGAAAATAAGCTACTAACACCTATTACTATTCCAGCCGAATTTAGAGCAAAAATTTAGCTCAACCTTATCAAAATAAGAGTCCAAAATTAAACTATCACTCACTCTCCCATTCACGCCGGCCTTCAAAAAAAAATGCCAATGCAGTTTCTTTGGATCGAACTCGACCTCACTTCCAATGCCCTTTGCCACTTCTCCCATTAGACTTTCATGACATAAAGCCTTCACCTTTTAATTATAAGGCCATCCTAGGCCGATTCCCTTTCCAAAGCAAAATAAAATAAACTCCAAGACGCAACCTAGGCAGTTCAAACCCGTGACCTGCCCAATTGCCACCTCCAAACCCAAGCCACTCCACCAACTCACTTTCATGCCCAAACTCACCCTCAAAATTCTTTAAAACCTTCCTTAACCCTAACACCCAAAAAGCCCAAAAGGAAAAAAACATTTCCCCTTGTTACTGCCGAGACTCGAACCTCCTCCCTAGCAACCCCCTTAGACGCACCAAGCCAATTGTGCCAAGCCCTTTCTTTGTATCATATTTCGCACAAATTTCCCCTTAACCCCTATCTCACCTAGCTCCCTTCTTTAAAACACTTAGAAAGAAATTTTTAATTCCAAATCGACCTAATCGGGTTATGACTAGACCCTTAAAACACATCTAGCAATCAAAATATTTATTTCTTCAAGCACACATGGAAATTATTTAAATTACAAATAACCCCTAATTTAGGTGTTACGCTTTTACCCCTTAAAAAAATTTCGCCTCGAAATTACGGATCGGATCAAGAGTGGGGTATTATCGCGATCACATCCTCGGGTTCCCATGTGGCCTCCTCCGTACCATGATTTCGCCATAGCACTTTTACCAAGGGCATCGACTTCCCACGAAGAACTTTGACATCCCGCTTCAAAATCAGCGGTTCCTCCTCAAAGGACAAGTCCAGGGTCACCTCAACTTCCGCTACCGGTACTACGTGTGATGGATCCAATCTATAGTGCCTCAGCATTGAAACATGAAAGACATCATGAATCTGGCTCAATTTCGCCAAAGAACTCAAGTCGGTAAACTACCAGTCCCACGCGTTTCAACACCGTGTCTCGTCAGATGAACCTAGGGCTTAGCTTGCCCCTCCGCCAAACCTCAAGACCTTCTTCCATGGTTATACCTTTAAAAAGACCTTATCACCCATTGTGTATTCAACCTCTCTGCGCTTGAGGTCGCCGTAGGATTTCTACCTGTCTGACGCCTCCTTAAGACGAGCCCGAATCACTTTAACTTTATCCTCCGTCTCGCCACTAAATCGGACCCAACATCTGCCGTTCTCCTAGTTTCGTCCAACATGTGGGAGTACGGCATTTCGACCATACAACTCCTCATAGGTGCCATCTCAATGCTCGCTGATAACTATTGTTATGTTTAACTCGCCAACTGTAGGTACTCCTCCCAACTACCACGAAAATCCAACACACAACCCTCAACATGTCTTCCAACACTTGATGACCTCTCCGATTGTCCATCGATTGCGGATGAAAAGTCAGATCTTGAAATTCAACCTTGTGCCTAACTCTCGATGTAAGGCCTTCCAAAATCTCGACGTGAACCGAGGATCCGATGCGAGATAATGGACACAAGTACCCATGCAACCGTACTATCTCTGCGATGGACAACTTGGCTAACCAAGCGAGTAGTCAACCTCACCGATATAAAATGAGCCGACTTAGTCAACCGATCTACTACCACCCACACGCATCTTTTTCTTCGGGCGTGAGGGAAGCCCACTTACAAAATCCATAGTAATTTCCTCCCACTTCCTTTGTGGAATCTTTACCATCAGTAATAGTCCCGATGGCAATTGATGCTCAGCCTTAACCTGCTGGCATGTCAGACACTTGCCCACTAACTCGATTACTTCTCGCTTAAGACCCGGTCACCAAAATTGCTCCCTTAAATCCCGATACATCTTGCTGCTTCCCAGGTGCATAGCATACGCACTGCTATGAGCTTCTTTAAGGATTCGCTGCCTCAACTCATCATCCTTAGGCATGCATACTCTCCCCTGAAGGTACAACACTCCATCACTGCTCAAGCTGAAACCCTCGGCCTCACCACTCTGTACTTGTAACCTCCGAGTACTCAAAGCTTCGTCGATCAACTCCTCTCTTTGACCTCATCAATCCAAGAAGGCTTCACTTGCAATTCTGCCAAAAGGCTCCCGTCCTCATTCAGACTTAGGTGAGCAAACATAGCTCGCAAATCTGCTACCACCTTTCGGCTCAATGTATCAGCTACCACATTAGCCTTCCCCGGATGGTATTCAATTGAGCAATCATAGTCCTTCAATAACTCAATCCACCTCCGCTGCCTCAGATTCAAATCCTTCTGGGTCAGGAGGTACTTCAGACTCTTATGATCTGTGTACACCACTGACTTCTCCCCGTACAGGTAGTGCCTCCAGATCTTCAGAGCAAAAACTACAGCAGCCAATTCCAGATCGTGTGTCGGATAATTAACTTTGTGAGGCCTCAGTTGTCGTGATGCATAAGGGACCACCTTCCCATCTTGCATCAGCACACACCCTAATCCGGTATGTGATGCATCATAGTACACCGTGAACTCCTTTCCAGCCTCAAGCTGAATTAACACTGGTGCTTCTGTCAGAATCCTCTTCAGCTTATCAAAACCCTCTTGCTGCTTTTCAGCCCATACAAACGGAACTCCTTTCCTCAGTAGCTTAGTCAGCGGAGCTGCGATTAAGGAGAAATTCTCCATGAATCTCCTATAATATCCTGCCAACCCTAGAAAGCTCTAAATTTTCGTAACCGACTTTGGTGGCTTCCACTCCAACACCGCCTCAATCTTACGGGGATCTACCCTGATGCCCTCAGCTGAGACTACATGCCCTAAGAAAGTTACCTCCTTGAGCCAGAACTCACACTTGCTGAATTTAGCGTACAGCTATTTCTCCCTTAGAATTTGCAGAACCACATGAAGAAGTCCGTCATGCTCCTCTTCCGTCTTCGAGTACACCAAGATGTCGTCTATGAAGACCACGATGAATCGATCTAGACAGGGTTGGAAAACCCAATTCATCATGTCCATAAACGCTGTCGATGCATTCGTCAGGCCAAAAGGCATTATCAGAAACTCGTAGTGTCCATACCGAGTACAGAATGCCGTCTTGTGGACATCAGCCTCCTTCACCTTAAGCTGATGGTACCCTGACCTAAGGTTAATCTTAAAAAACACCGATGCTCCTTTGAGTTGATTAAACAGATCATCTATCCTGGGCAAAGGGTACCGATTCTTTATCGTCAACTTGTTCAGCTGTCGGTAGTCTATGCACATCCTCATTGTCCTATCCTTTTTCTTGACAAAAAGCACTGGAGCTCCCCACGGCGATACACTTGGTCGGATGAACCCTCTATCCAACAATTCCTGAATCTGTGCCTTCAACTCCACCAATTTCTTCGGTGCCATTCGATACGGAGCTATAGATACTGGCACGATTCTGGGTAACAGATCTATCCCAAATTCAACCTCATGGTCTGGAAGTAGACCCGGAAGTTCCTCTGGAAACACACCCACATAGTCACTTACCGTTCGAACATCTCCCACAGCAACATCCTTAGCTTCCAAGGCACAGACCTGAACCACATAAGCTTAACAACCCTTCCTAACCATTCTCTCCGCCTTCAAAGCAGAAACCAAGTTAGATAGGTAATCCCTTCTTTTACCTATCATCACCACCTCTTCTCCTTCCACTGTCTTTATTACCATGCGCTTAGCTGCGCAATCCAGGCTAGCCTGATACTTCACCAGCCAATCCATCTCGAGAATTAGGTCGAACTCCCGGAACGGTAGATCTATGAAATCAGCCAAGAACACGACCCCTTGAAGTTCTAGGGATACATCCCTATAAATTTTACTTACTTCTATGGAGTGACCTAGGGGGCTTAATACAGTCATCTTCCTAGAAGCAAGCTCAAAGTCTAGACGCAAGGTTTCCACTACACTACTAGCAATGAAAGAGTGGGTTGAGCCAATGTCTATCAAGGTATTATAAGGCACACCAAAGATCAAGAACATACCTGGGTTATGACGTGCAGTGCGCCGCCTCCTCTTGACGCCTCACCAGATAGACTAAACTAGGTTGTCTAGCCTCGGTACCATCGGTATTTCCCTCGGTGCCCTACGACCTCTGCCAAAGACCATTACCTCCTCTTCCCGCACCACGACCCCTCCGAGGTCATTGGTTATCCCTCCTGCTTGGTGCACGATCCCGACCTTCCGTTCTCAGCCTAGCTACCTTCTTTGGATAGTCTCTAACACGATGCTCCATAGACCCACATTCGAAGCATCCACGATTACCGTTCCAACACTCCCCCTTGTGAGACTTTCCACACCTATCACACAGTGGCGGCCATTGAGGATTGGCAGTAGCAGCAGGCCTAGCAGCTTGGTCCAGCTCACCAAACCTTGTCCTCTTTTGCTGATTACCCAAAAACTTTGAAGGTCCCGAGCTCCTCTTATTCCAAATCCTATCTTGGTTCCGTCTAACCGACTGCCTTACCCCTTCAGCAACCTTAGATTTCTCCACTAGGACAGTAAACTCCCGTTCCTGCTGTGGAGCTATCATCATTCTCAACTCATCCCCCAGCCCATCTTCAAATCCGACACAGTGCTCATGCTCGGTACCCATAATACCAGGAGCATACCTACTCAACCGGAGGAATTCAGCCTCATATTCTGCCACTGACTTATTACCTTGAACCAGGTTCAAGAAAGCCTTTCGTTGTGCATCCACGTAACTGGTTCCGATATACTTCTTCTGGTAGGCATCCCTGAAGAATTCCCAAGTAAAATTTTCTGCCACCGTTCCATCCCTCACGGTGAGCCACCACTGATATGACTCATCCCGAAACAAAGATATTATGCCCTTCAACTTCTTCTCAGCTGTGAAATCTAAATCACCCATAATCCTTTTCGTGGATTCCAACCAATACTCGCCAAGACCGGGCGCTACCCCGTAAACTCCTTTAAACACCTCACTCATATTGTCTTGAGTCGTTCAACCACGATTTACGGGCCCTACACCAGACCGCCTCAAGAATCTGCTCCAATACCAGAATACGACTTAAGATACGACATCATTACCACCGTCGATCTTAAAATTTAGTTTTCGCCGTCGGCAGATCCAGTATCTCATTTCCATGCCCATGTCTAGACCTTGCTGGCTCTGACAAGGTCATCCTAACCCTACCACGGCCACGTGGCGGACGTCCACGACCTCTTGAACTCATTCTATAGATTGCGTTTATCTGCTTAAAAATTTTATGCATTAGTATTTCACTTGATTATCCGCGAAGGAATTTTATGGCAAGAGTTTAGGAGTGGTTCTTTCGTAATCATACATACACATAGTTTTCCACTCATTCAATCCAAAGAGACGTTGTAGTTTTCATGGTGATCATTCTTCCACTACCCGGGGGTATTTTCGTAATTTGTCCTACAGGGGTATTTTTGTAATTTTTCAAAAATATAGGTTCTCGGATGATTTTGTCAAAAAGTATTTTGGAACTTTTAAATTCCTGGGGTATTCTAAAAAATTTTGAAATTCGGGGATATTTTGGTGATTTTGAAGTTCAGGGGCATTTTGGTAATATTTCACAAATCAGGGTGAATTTGTAAAATTTAATAAATCAAAGATATTTCAAAAGTTGTAAAACATTGGGGGTTCTTTTTAAGAATTTATTTTCCAAGTTGATGGTGTTGCAAAAATTTTGAAAACCAAGGTCGTTTTGGTAATTTTGCTAGTGAGGGGCAATTTTATAATTTTACAAAATCATGACGTTTTCGATATTTTGCAAAGTAAGGTTTTTGGGCACTTTGTATATAATGGAAATTTTTTATTGTAACTTTGGGTATTTTGGGAATATCATAAATCAAGGGCGTTTTTAAAATTTTTACCCCTAAGGGTATTTTAGTAATTTTACATAATCAGGGCATTTTCACAAAAATGATTTCCAAAAATTTGGGTTCTAAGTGATTTCGAAAAGAAAGATATTTGAAAATTTTCCATTTGAAAATTTTTTTCATTCGGAGGGTATTTTGGTAGTTTACAAGCCAGGGGTATTTTGGTCATTTTTCAAATTGAGGGGTATTTTGGTCTTTTTTTTTAAAACTAAAGTTTTAATTGCCTCAAAAACAAAATGGCTAATCCCTTTCGGGTTTTAGTTATCAAGTTTAGCCTATGAGTGTGTCGTCTCAGCTAGGATGAACCGTCACTACGCACCAAGTAGGATTCGAGTGAGTAGGAGGTGAGTCACGAGGACTGCTTAAATACCAGGCCCCCACCGAATCCAATCCTAGACATGCGTATAATGATTGCCACATCCTTTGCTTAGTGACAACTCACAGAGTTGTTTAGGTAATTATTAAATTTTATGCATAGTTGAGGTATGCTAGCCCTAGGGTTCAACAGCTTACTCTAGTAGTCTATATTCCCAATTTACCCTTCTACCCTCATCAAATATTCACAAAAATGGATGAAGTACTTACCAGGTGATTGGTGCGAGACTCGGTGCCATGCTGTTCAAGCCAAAACAGTTTCTCAAAACATCACAATAAGGCCTACTAACAAAAACAAAACATCTTGGGCCTTGGGCCCCCCACAGCCGAGTTTTGAACCGGGCTATGATACCAAAAATGTAACACCCCAGACTCGATCCATGAGTCATGACCGGATCTGGTATGTCATGGAGTAAAATAATTTGAGTCATTTGGAAGTTTGGTGAAAACTTTGGTAAAATTTGGTTAAGGTATGAAAACAGGGTTTGAAAACCTAGTTGGGCTTTTTATAAATACAGTTGGGCTCAGAAACCCTTATGAAAACATTTGATCATGTAGCATTTTAAAATCATCTGAGTTATTGGTGACTTGGTAAATTTTGTTACCCGATGGTAACTTCCTTGAAAACTTGTAGTAGTTACTTAGTTGAAAGAGTTGCTTTTAACCGGTTCAATTAATATTTATAAAATTCCTTTTGTAATCTAACATGAGTAAAATAAAGCAAATAAATAAACATCCAACAATAATTAGCGGCCTTATTACAACCCAAAATAAAAACTTAGAAAATAAATAAATTTTGACTTAAGCAAAGTAAAAGCAAATCCAACGACAAGCATGGCCGCCTCGAGTCCTCTCCGGCTCCATCTCCGCGATCTACTCATCTGCAAAATGTTAAGGGAAGGGGTGACTCACCAAGACTCAGTGTGTAAATCCCCCACCCGGAATGTAACTCATACATAAAATATTAATTAACATGCAAATATGCACCCAACCTAACCATCCACACTCCTTAACTACCCCGTGTGGTCAAAACCACTGATGACTTAGAGTCACAAATTATATGATGGGGCCAACCCATCGTGTGGTCAAAACCACTGATGACCATAGGTCACAATATATCAAATGTGGTCAAAACCATCTGGTGGTACCAAACCACGGGACTTAGTCACAATTTATCAATCGTTGTGGCCAAAACCATCGATGACCATAGGTCACAAATAATCGATGGGGCCAACCCATCTTGTGGTCAAAACCACTGACGACAGTCCACAAAATCATCGCCCTCCTCTCATCAATCCCACCATCACATGCTTATATATCAATTATCATATATCATGTCATAGCATTTAACATCATGTGATGGCATGCAAATCATATATCAAAAATCACAAGTTAGGGGACTTACACGGAATCCATGCTTAGCCATAAGCAAAACACTATAAAAAAGGATAAATGACAACAACAATAATCGTGTAAATTAATAAAGTGTGTAGTGAGTTCTTACACACCTGTTTCTACCAAATTCCTAGATCCCAAAGTTTCAATCTTTAGTGCTTTATCCCTTGACCTATATTCGGCCAACCACCAAAATTAGTACCATAGGCCTATTCGGCCAAATTAATAATCCCGAAGGACTTAATCGCACCTTTAATCCAAATATGGCCCTTGGCCGAATGTGACTTATTCACTTACCCCGCTTACCGAAACCCCAAAATATCACTTGAGTCTTCAAGATCCCTACCAAAACACATGTTAAAAATTGACTTGCACAAACACTCATAATCAAGGCCTATGGCCGAATGTCACTTACCTCTTTACCTTAGGAGAACAAATACCGAAAGCTCCCTTAAATCGACTATGGCCTCCCTACAATGATTTGATCATAATAGTAAGAATCATAGGCCATTCGGCCATAACCTTGTACCTAAAAGAGTTGATTATCCCTTACCTAAATGATTATGTATTACTTAGCACCACAAGTCAGCACCTCTTATTGTTGTGAGGGGGTTCGACTACCTTTTAGAAGAGAAAGGAACCGAAAATAGCACCTTTTTCCTCAAGGGAGATTCGGCCAAGGCAAGATTGAAGGGCTGGAAATTTTCTCTTAAAAGAGGGGGTAGATTCGGCTAAAAGAAACAAGAGGGGAAGAGAATTTTTGAACAATTTTGGGCAATTATATAAGGGGAATTTCGGCAGAAGCAAATTTGGAGAGAAAGAAAAGAAAATTGGTTGAAATTTTGGCACTTCTTTGCTGTACAAAACAGATATGGATAGCCCTCCCAAGGAGTCCAATAATCGGCAATCACTCCCCCCTACTTGTGATAATTTGGCTTTTAATTATCACTCATGAAAATAACACTTATCTTCCACTTATCTCCTATCCTTTTCTTAAACAATTTAAATGAAAATAAGCTACTAACACCTATTACTATTCTAGCCAAATTTAGAGCAAAAATTTAGCTCAACCTTATCAAAATAAGAGTCCAAAATTAAACCATCACTCACTCTCCCATTCACGCCGGCCTTCAAAAAAAAAAAATAAAAATGCCAATGTGGTTTCTTTGGATCGAACCTGCGACCTCACTGCAGCCCTCACTTCCAACGCCCTTTGCCACTTCTCCCATTAGACTTTCATGACATAAAGCCTTCACCTTTTAATTATAAGGCCTTCCTAGGCCGATTCCTTTCCAAAGCAAAATAAAATAAACTCCAAGACGCAACCTAGGCGATTCAACCCGTGACACCTTAATTGCCACCTCCAAACCCAAGCCACTCCACCAACTCACTTTCATGCCCAAACTCACCCTTAAAATTCTTTAAAACCTTCCTTAACCTTAACGCCCAAAAAGCCCAAAAGGAAAAAAAAACATTTCCCCCTTGTTACTGCCGAGACTCGAACCTCCTCCCTAGCAACCCCCTTAGACGCACCAAGCCAATTGTGCCAAGCCCTTTCTTTGTATCATATTTCGCCCAAATTTCCCCTTAACCCCTATCTCACCTAGCTCCCTTCTTTAAAACACTTAGAAAGAAATTTTTAATTCCAAATCTGACCTAATTCGGGGTTATGACTAGACCCTTAAAACATGTCTAGCAATCAAAATATTTATTTCTTCAAGCACACATGGGAAATTATTTAAATTACAAATAACCCCTAATTTAGGGTGTTACACCTCGGATGTTAAAATGACGAATCTAGTCGATTAGTCAATAACTTTCATTTTTCCTCGATCTAGATCTGATTTCCGCTTTTCTTGATCTAAATGTATTCAAAATTAACTTATTCAATCATCTATTCATTAAATTTAGTCCAAAACATACTTTAAGGCACATTTACCCTTTTATCCCTAAACTTTCACATTTTTCACAATTTAGTCATTATTACATAAAATCACAAATTAATGAAAGTCCAATTATACACATGCTGGCCGAATTACTATAATGCCCCTAGAAGCCCATAATTTTCATTTATTTTACATTTTAATCACTAACTTTACACATTTCTCAATTTAATCCCTATTTTGCATTTTCACTAAAAATCACTTTACAAAACTTATTTAACTATCAACAAACATACAAAATATATCATCAATCATCAAAAATCATACATATTAATCAATGGTAGCATTCACAATCTTTAACAACTTTGCAAATTAGTCCCTGGGCTAGCTAGTATTAGCTGCAACGATCTCAGAAACATAGAAATTATTAAAAACGGGATAAAAATCGTACCTTAATTAGCTATCCAAGCTTGGCCGAATGAAAACCTAAGTTTGGCTATTTCTTCTCCTCTAATTTTGGCTACGTTGAGAAAGATGAACCGAAATTTGATTTTTGTTTTCTTTTAACTAACCTTTATAAATAAATTACCATTTTAACCTTAATGATAACCTTTAAAATCACTTAATGCTTGTCCATATTTGTTCACTCACAACTAAAACAATCTAATTACCATTTAAGGACCTTAAATTTCAGGCCCTATAGCTATTTAATACCTTTAACTATTAGAACTCAAGTTTTACGCTTTACGTGATTTAGTCCCTTTTATCAAATTAACCATTTAAATTATAAAATTTCTTCAAAAAAAATTTCACACATGCATGTTATCATCTTGTAAATATTAAAATAATAATAAAATAACTATTTTGATCTCAAAATTTTGGTCCCAAAACCACTATTCTGATTTGACCAAAAACGGGCAGTTACACTAATGTAGCGTGTGTGAGAGTCTAGCTATACATGCCATATATAACCTGTGATAGTGTGATGTGTAACATCCTGATTAGGTAGGTCTGTGCATTTTGTGTGTTGTAGGGTTAAAGTGTTAGGTTGTGGTTTAGAGGTGCGAATTGGGCTCGTGTTTGAAATGAGACACAGGTTAATTTACTAATAAAGAACTACGGGACATAATAAAGTGGGTATCTATGTTTAAATTGCGAGGTGGGCTTGTGGCCCAAAAATTTTGTAGTGCTATCAGAGAGAAAGTGGGTGGCATTATTAAGGGAAGCATTGGGCTTAAGTTGGCCGCTTGGAGCCCATGCTTTTGGGCTAAAATTCGGCACTCCAAGGGGGGAAGGTTGGACGGCACACTAGCTATCAAAATAAGGGATTTTAATTCTTTCATTTTGCTGATAATAGGAAGGGAACAGATGGTGCTAAGAAAGCCTCCTTTGAAGGGAGGATTAAGATCAAGATAACAAGTGAGATAAAAGCTATCAGGTGATGGTAGAGTTGGCCGAAAATAAAACTCTGGGGAGAGGGTTTGATTATGCCAAAATTAAGAGATCACTTGTTCATGTTTTTCTTTCTTTTCATCTTTTCTTCAAGCCGAAATTCTTTTCTATCTTGTGGGTTCTTTGCCGCAACTTTCCACCACTTTCTTCTTCTCTTCATTCTTTTTATTCAAAGCCGAATACCCTTGTCTATACTTTCTTCTCCTATAGCCGAGACTTTCAAGGATTCAGTCTCCTTTTCCCGAAGTTACACCATAGCCAAATCACCTTCTCAAGTTTGGTAAGTTCTTCTTGGTTCTCTTCTTTGCTATTCTCTCTTTCTCATTTAGTTTTTAACCCGAATCACTTCTCTAAGATCCTGTCGGTTCTCACTCTTTACTCATAGGAGCTGAACCTTGCTTGCTGTGATCTCTTGTGCCAAACTGTAAGGAAAGCCGAAGGTATGTGATGGTAGTAGGATTCGGCCGAATGGCCACTTCCTTACCTTTCTCTTTGTATTCGAAACTCATCAAGCATAGGTGCTATAATCGTGTTGGTCTAATGTTGGATGCTTGGCCGAATGTAGGTAGGGAAGCGACGCTTTCTTGAGGATTTTTGGGATTTGACAACCTAGGTAAGGGTCTCGATTTAAGTGCTATGTGTATCTCTTAGATTGGATCTTATCATTTAAAGTTTGATTTAGTGATCAAGGTGTGTTCATGGACTTGAATGCCAGCCAAACAATAGGAAGGGTTGGATCTGTAAACCCAACCCTAAGTATAAAAAGCGAGCAGTATTAGGAGTGCGAGATTGGCCACCGAGTTATGGGCTAGCATCGTAGCAGGATCGTAGGCAGATAGTGGTAGACTCAAGCGACGATAGTGCTAAAACCGAGAGTACAATAGTGCGAGTATCAGGTGTGTAACTCTTACACACTTTATATGTTGTTATGCTAAATATTGTATTTGTCAAAAGCTGGAATAACATTGGGAAATATTACGTTATCCTTGTGGGTATAAGCAAGGACTCCGGGTAAGTCCATTAAGGTAAATAACGTGCTTTAACAATGTGAAACATGTGTGTGTATGTTGTGTTATGTTTTTATGTATCAAGCATGAAATATGGGTATGGCGAGAGGAGGGGGAAGGCTTGAATATCAGACTGTCACCAGTGGTTTGGTACCACACGTGGTTTGGCTCCGCATATCATGATTTTTGTGACTAAGTCTCACTGGTTTGGAACCATCAGTGGTTAGGTACCAGATGTGCTTATCTTGTGACTTATCCCAGTGGTTAGGTACCACAATGGGTTGGCCCCACATATCGATTACCAGTGGGTTGGCCCCACATATGAGTATTTGTAACTTCGGTTAGCAGTGGTTAGGTACCACCAGTGGCTAGGTGCCACAAGGGGTAGGATTGGGAGTTTTGGATGGATAATTAGGCAATGGGTTGCATGGCTTGCATATTTTCATATGAAACTGTGTATGAGCTTAACTCTTATGGGATGGGGATTTACACACTGAGTCTCGGTGACTCACCCCTTCCGTTACATTTTGTAGATGATGCTTAAAAGGTGGATCTGGAGCCGGGGTAAACTCGTGGTGGACATGCCCGACTATTTAGTTTGAATTCGTTTTTTATTTACTTTAAGTTTTGGATTTTGGTTCATGTAATAAGGCCACTTACACTTTATTTTTGGGATTTTTGTTATTTTTCTTTTCTTTTCTTAAACTACTATTAAACGAGAAAGGTATGCCTAATAATTTGTGACATGAACGTTTTTATAAACCTAAGATAATTTCCTAATTTTTTTTGAAAGGATATATATATATATATCGAATGATTGATAAACAACAAGGTAATTCTAACACGCTAAAATCTAGTTTCAAAATTTTTCGGCAATCCGCCCAATTCAAACGCATTTTTATTAACCACGCAAAAATCTTGCTTTCCAACCAAGTCGACAAAGTGGTTTTCCTACAGTGACACCCCAGATTCGGTCGTAATGTTTAAACCGGGTTTGGGATGTTACATTTTTGGTATTAGAGCCAGGTTCAAAAGCTCGGCTGTGGGTATGAGGCCCAAAATATTTTTAAAAAGGGGTCTGAGAAATAATTTGACAGAAATGCATACATGGGGAAGCATAGTACCTGAGTCTCTGGCACCGATCCACCCAAGTAAGTATACTAACCTTTGCTGTGATCTATATATATATATATATGTGTGATGGGTTTAATGGGACTAAAGGGATGTAGATAGCTATACTAGGGCTTGTAGACCTTAGGCTTAGCTCAACAAACTTTTAAATGTCATAAAACTTAACTTCCTTAAATAGTCATGTCTGTGAGCAAGTCAGAAGGACTAGGGTGTGGTAATACGCATACGCATGTCTAGGAGTGGATTCAGGAAGAGCTTGGTATTTAAGCAGTCCTAGTGACTCACCTCCTCTTTTCTGGAATTCTACCTGGAGCGTAGTGACTGTTCACCTTAGCCTCGAAGACTAGTTAACAGGCTAAATTTTAACTAAAACCCGAAAGGGACCAGTACCGATCTTTGTGAAATTACTTATATGACCCTAAATTTTGTAAAATTTTCCATAATACCCTAGGTTGAGGTATGACCAAAATACCCTTAATTCTGTGAAATGACCAAAATAACCCTATTTGGGAAACTACCAAACCACTTTTGTTTGAGGAATTACCAAATTACCTCCGATTTACGGAAGTCACCAAAATTTGCAAAATTACCAAAACACCCCCAGATTGTAAAATTACCAAAATACCCCTATTTTGAAAAATCACCAATATACCTTATTTTGGAAAATTACGAAAATATCTCTGTAGGTTAAAATTACGAAAATACCCCTGGGTAGTGAAATGACGAAAATACCCTTGGGCATTGAACTTGTGTTCGTGGATGTACTTGTGTGTGAAACCTGTATATGGTGCCCTGTTGGATGTTGTTGAATGTGAATTTCTTTTTTTTTTTTTCAGAATTGGAAATACAGACTTAAGATCTGAACTATGTAGACATGGTTCAGACTCGAAAGAACCACTGTTAAAACTTCCTTCCATAAGACTATTCATTGTTAATCATTGAAAGAACAAGTTATTTACCCATAAAATTCCTTAAATCAGACTAAATCACAAATGGAAGAATGAGCACTTGAGGTCGTGGGCGTATTGCACGCGGATGTGGTAGGGGTAGGACAACTGGGTCTGAACTGGTAGGGTCCGATTATGGGTCAAAAAATGAGGTGTCACTGCCACCCGCTATAGGCGCCGAATATCAGGAGCAGGCAGGTGGTGATGATGCAGTATCACAAGCTATGCTACGAGTCATAGAGAGAGTTGTTGGAGCTAGTGTAGGGGCGGGGACTCAGAAATCTGTGTCTGAACGACTCCGAGCAAATGGAGCTGAGGTGTTTAAGGGAGTTTCAGGTGTGGCTCCCAACACCGCGGAGTACTGGTTAGAGGCGATAGAGCGCATAATGGATGATTTGGATTTCACAGTGGAGAAGAAGCTAAAAGGGGTAGTATCTCTTCTTCGGGATGAATCTTATCAGTGGTGGCTCACGGTTAGGGAAGGTTCGATGGCCGATGACATCACTTGGGATTTCTTTAAGGTAGCTTACCAGAGAAAGTACGTTGGATCTAGTTATATAGATGCACAACGAAAGGCATTTCTAAATTTGGTGCAGGGGAGTAAGTCGGTATCCGGATATGAAGCAAAATTCTTGCGGTTGAGTAGGTATGCTCGGGGTATTATCGTTACGGAGCATGAGCGCTATGTTAGGTTTGAGGACGGACTAAGTGACGAGCTACGGATGTTAATTGCACCACAGCGAGAAAGGGAATTTACCGTTCTTGTGGAAAAGGCCAAGATTACGGAGGAGGTAAAGCAAACGGAGAAGAAGAACCAAAATAGGAATAGGGATAAAAGAAGTTATGGGCCTTCAGGATCTGCTGGGAGTTCTCAAAAAAGAGTTAGATTCGGTGGACGGGATCAAGCTGCAAGGCCAACTGCTGCTGCTCAATGGCCACCACAGTGTGCCCGATGTGGGAAGTCCCATTCGGGGGAGTGTTGGACAGGCAATAGAGGATGTTTTGAATGTGGGTCAATGGATCACTGGATAAGGGATTGTCCGCAGAGGCCGACTAGGACGCAGACTGAGAACCAAGGGCATAATCAGGTTAGGAGAGATGGTCAGCGACCATAGAGGGGTCGAGGTGCAGTTAAGGGTGGTAATGGAAACGGACGGGGCCGTGGGGCACCAGGCAGCGGTGCCAAAAATATCAATGCAAGACAGCCTAGGTTGGTCTATACAGCGAAGCATCGTGAAGAGGGCGACGTACCAAACGTCATAATCAGTACATTTCTATTTTTTGGGTTGCCTTATATTGCTCTGATTGATATTGGGTCAACACACTCTTACGTTGCTAGCAGTATAGTGGAAACTTTGAACTTAGCGTATGAGACTTCTGCTAAGGAGATGACGGTAATTAGCCCTCTAGGACACTCTGTGGTAGTAGACAAACTATATAGGGATGTACCCCTAGAACTTTAAGGGGTAGTGTTTCAAGCTGATTTGATGGAATTGCCCTTCGGGGAGTTCGATCTAATATTAGGAATAGATTGGTTGGTAGAGTATCAGGCGGGTCTGGACTATGTAGCTAAGGCATGGTGCTGAGAACGGCCAAGGGTGAAGAGGTGGTAATGATAGGTGAGAGGAGGAATTACCTATCAAATATGGTATCTACTATGAAGGCTGAGAAGATGGTGAGGAAAGGATGTGAGGCGTTTGTGGTTCATGTGTGTGCTTTAGATGTTAAGAAATTAGCTTTGGAGAATGTCCAAACGGTGAAAGAATTTATCGACGTCTTTTCAGAAGAGCTTTCGGGTTTGCCTTCGAACCGCGAGGTGGAGTTTGGTATAGACCTTCTACCAGGAACAGTGCCGGTGTCTATTTCCCCGTATAGGATGGTGCTGAAGGAGTTAGTGGAGTTGAAAACATAGATTCAGGAGTTGTTGGATTGGGGTTTTATCCGGCCAAGTGTATCGCCTTGGGGAGCGCCTGTGCTTTTCGTAAAAGAAGAAGGACGTATCAATGAGAATGTGTATTGATTACCGTCAGCTAAATTAGTTGACAATTAAGAACAAGTATTCGTTATTGAGGATAGATGACTTGTTCGATCAACTTAAGGGAGCCTCAGTCTTTTCCAAGATAGATTTGAGGTCGAGATATCACCAGCTTAAGGTCAGGGAGGCGGATATCCACAAAATGGCTTTTCATACTCATTACAGTCACTATGAATTTTTGGTGATGCCGTTTGGGTTGACTAAGGCCCCAACAGTGTTTATTGATATGATGAATCGGGTGTTTCAACCATATCTTGATCGGTTCATTGTAGTTTTTATCGACGATATCCTGGTTTATTCCAAGTCTGAGGAGGAGCATGATGCGTATCTTCGTGTGGTGTTGCAAATTTTGAGGGAGAAGCAATTGTTTGCTAAGTTTAGTAAGTGCGAGTTTTGGTTGAAGGAAGTTACCTGAGGGGATTAAAGTGGATCCTCGAAAGATTAAAGCTATTTTGGACTGGAAACCACCAAATTCAGTGGTAGAGATTTGGATTTTTTTGGGTTTAGCAAGATATTACAGAAGGTTTGTGGAAGGTTTTTCTTTGATTGCAGCGCCGTTGACTAAATTGCTAAGGAAAGGGGTTTCATTTGTGTGGTCGACAAGCAACAAGAGAGTTTTGAGAAGCTGAAGAGGATTTTGACGGAAGCTCCGGTACTAATTCAACCTGAAGTTGGGAAGGAGTTTACGATTTATTGTGATGTGTCGCACACAGGGTTAGGATGTGTGCTGATGCAAGAAGGGAAGGTAGTAGCGTATGCTTCTCGGCAATTGAGACCTTACGAGGTGAATTACCCGACGCATGATCGGGAGTTGGCTGCGATGGTTTTTGCCCTAAAAATTTGGAGACATTACTTGTATGGGGAGAAGTCTATTGTGTACACGAAACATAAGAGTTTAATGTACCTCCTCACTCAGAAAGAATTGAATTTAAGGCAGAGGAGGTGGATCGAGCTGTTGAAGGATTCTGATTGCTCGATTGAGTACCATCCGGGAAAGGCTAATGTGGTAGCTGATGCCTTAAGTCGTAAGGTTCTGGCAGACCTAAGGGCTATGTTTGCCCACCTTAGTCTGTATGATGACGAAAGTCTGTTAGCGGAACTGCAAGTGAAGCCAACATGGGTAAACCAGGTTAAAGAAAAACAACTATTGGATGAAGTCTTAAGCGTTCGATGTTTGCAAGTACAGAATAGTGGATTGGAGGGGTATAGCCTGAGCAGCAATGGAGTGCTATGTTTTCAGGGGAAAGTTTGCATGCCTAACGACGTGGAGTTAAGGTAAAAGATTCTTCAGGAGGCTCATAACAGTTCATATGCTATGCATCCTGGAGGTAGTAGGATGTACCGAGATTTGCGGGAGTAGTTTTGGTGGACAGGCCTTAAGCGAGAGGTAACTAAATTTGTGGGTAGGTGTTTGGCGTGTCAACAGGTCAAAGCTAAACATCAGCTACCCTCGGGATTGTTGTAACGAATAAAGATTCCGCAATGGAAATAGGAAAGGATCACGATGGATTTTGTTAGTGGGCTACCCCTCACGCCTACTAAGAAAGACTCGGTTTGGGTGATCATTGACCGTTTAACAAAGTCAGCACATTTTATACCAATTTGGGTTGATTACTCTCTCTAGAGGTTAACTAAGTTATATGTGGCAGAAATTGTGAGATTACATGGGGTGCCAGTGTCGATTATCTTAGACAGGGACCCTAGGCTCAAGTCGAGGTTTTGGAAGGCGTTGCACCAGGCCTTGGGAACAAAGTTAGATTTTAGTACAGCATTTCATCCCCAGTTAGATAGGCAGTTGGAGAGGGTAATTCAGATCTTGGAAGATATGCTAAGAGGTTGTGTCTTGGATTTCAGGGGTAGTTGGGAAGAATTCTTGCCACTGGCAGAGTTCGCATACAATAATAGTTACCAGGCACGGATGGCACCATATAAAGCATTATATGGTCGGAAGTGCCGTACCCCTACGTGTTGGATGGAGTTGGGAGAACGGCAGAGTTGGTGGCTAAAACAGAAGAGAAGGTTAGGTTGATTTGAGATCGTCTGAAGGAAGCTTCAGACAGGCAAAAGTCCTATGCCAATCTTAAACGGAAGGATATAGAATTTGCAGAGGGTGACATGGTTTTCCTGAAGGTATCGCCATGGAAGAAAGTGCTAAGATTTGGTCGAAAGGGCAAGCTGAGCCCTAGGTTTGTCGGTCCTTATCGGGTGTTGAAATGAGTGGGACCAGTAGCTTATCAGCTCGAACTGCCACCAGAATTGAGTCAAATCCATAATGTGTTTCATGTTTCCATGCTTAGACTCTATCGCTCGGATTCGTCTCATGTTGTGCCGGTAGAGGAAATTGAGGTGAACCCAGACTTATCTTTTGAGGAGGAACCAGTGCAGATCTTGGATCTGAATGTCAAAGTATTTCGTATGAAATCAGTCCCTTTAGTGAAGGTATTATGGCAGAACCACGGTTCAAAAAAAGTGACATGGGAGTCGGAGGATGCTATGCTACAGCAGTATCCTCAACTCTTCTGATCAGGTAAATTTTGAGCCCGAAATTTATTTTAAGGGGGTAGAACTGTAACATCCTGATTAAGTGGGTCTGTGCATTTTGTGTGTTGTAGGGTTAAAGTGTTAGCTTGTGGTTTAGAGGTGCGAATTAGGTTCAGGTTTGGGCTGAGATCTGGGTTAATTTACTAATAAAGAACTACATGACATAATAAAGTGGGTATCTATGTTTAAATTGCGAGGTGGGCTTGTGGCCCAAAAATTTGGTAGTGCTGTAAGGGAGCAAGTGAGGGGCATCATTAAGGAAAGCATTGGGCTTAAGTTGGCCACTTGGAGTCCATGCTTTTGGGCTACAATTTGGCACTCCAAGGGGGGGAAGGTTGGACAGCACACTAGTTATCAAAATAAGGGATTTTAATTCTTTTATTTTACTGATAATAGGAAGGGAAGAGTTGGTGCTAAGAAGGCCTCTTTTGAAGGGAGGATTAAGATCAAGATAATAAGTGGGATAAAAGCTATCAGGTGACGGCAGAGTTGGCCAAAAATAAAACTACGGGAGGGGTTTGATTATGCCAAAATTAAGAGATCACTTGTTCATCTTTTTCTTTCTTTTCATCTTTTCTTCAAGCCGAAATTATTTTCTCTCTTGTGGGTTCTTTGTCACAACTTTCCACCACTTTCTTCTTCTATTCATTCTTTTTTATTCAAAGCTGAATACCCTTGTCTAAACTTTCTTCTCCTATAGCCAAGACTTTCAAGGATTCAATCTCTTTTTCTCAAAGTTACACCATAGCAGAATCACCCTCTCAAGTTTGGTGAGTTCTTCGTGGTTCTCTTCTTTGCTATTCTCTCTTTCTCATTTAGTTTCTTGAATCACTTCTCTAAGATCCATCGGTTCTCACTCTTTACTCATAGCAGTAGAACCTTGCTTGTTGTGATCTCTCGTATGTAAACCTGTAAGGAAAGTCAAGGTATGTGATGGTAGTAGGATTCAGCCGAATGGCCACTTCCTTACCTTTCTCTTTGTATTCGGATCTCATCAAGGATAGGTACGATAATCGTGTTGGTCTAATGTTGGATGCTTGGCCGAATGTAGGTAGGGAAGCGACACTTTCTTAAGGATTTTTGGGATTTGACAGCCTAGGTAAGGATCTCGATTTAAGCACTATGTGTATCTCTTAGATTGGATCTTATCATTTAAAGTTCAATTTAGTAATCAAGGTGTGTTCATGGACTCGAATGCCAGCCAAACAGTAGGAAGGGTTGGATCTGTAAACCCAACCCTTAAGTACAAAAAGTGAGCAGTATCAGGAGTGCGAGATTGGCCACCGGGTTGTGGGTCGGCATCGGAGCAGGATCGTAGGCAGATAGTGGTAGACTCAAGTGGCGATAGTGCTAAAACCGAGAGTAGGATAGTGCGAGTAGCAGGTGTGTAACTCTTACACACTTTATATGTTGTTATGCTAAATATTTTATTTGTCAAAAGCCAGAATAACAGTGGGAAACATTACGTTACCCTTGTGGGTATAAGCAAGGACTCCGAGTAAGTCCATTATGGTAAATAACGTGCTTTAACAATGTGAAACATATGTGTGTATGCTGTGTTATGTTTTTATGTATCAAGCATGAAATATGGGTATGACGAGAGGAGGGGGAAGGCTTGAATATCAGACTGTCACCAGTGGTTTGGTATCACACGTTGGTTGGCCCCACATATCATGATTTTTGTGACTATGTCTCAGTGGTTTGGAACCACCAGTGGTTAGGTACCACATGTACTTACCTTGTGACTTGTCCCAGTGGTTAGGTACCACAGTGGGTTGGCCCCACATATGAATATTTGTAACTTTGGTTACCAGTGGTTAGGTACCACCAGTGGCTAGGTGCCACAAGGGGTAGAATTGGATGTTTTGGATGGATAATTAGGCAATGGGTTGCATGACTTGCATATTTTCATATGAAATTGTGTATGAGCTTAACTCTTATGGGATGGGGATTTACACACTGAGTCTCGGTGGCTCACCCCTTCCGTTACATTTTACAGATGATGCTTAGAACGCGGATCTAGAGCCGGGGTGAACTCGTGGTTGCCATGCCCAACTGTTTAGTTTAAATTCGGTTTTTATTTACTTTAAGTTTTGGATTTTGGTTCTTGTAATAAGTCCAGTTACACTTTATTTTGGGATTTTTGTTATTTTTCTTTTCTTTTCTTAAACTACTATTAAGCGAGAAAGGTATGCCTAATAATTTGTAACATGAGCGTTTTATAAACCTAAGATAATTTCCTAATTTTTTTTTAAAAGGATATATATATCGAATGATTGATAAATAACAATGTAATTCTAACATGCTAAAATCTAGTTTCAAAATGTTTCAACAATCCACCCAATTCAAACGCATTTTTATTAACCACGCAAAAGTGTTACTTTCCAACCAAGTCGACAAAGTGGTTTTCCTACAGTGACACACCAGATTCAGTCGTAACATTTAGACCGGGTTTGGGGTGTTACATGATGACTCTTGACAATTTAAATTGTGTTTTCATATAGTAAATAGATTTCAATCGAGCTATAGCTGATGATGTTGAGAGCAATGCACCAGTTCCTGCTCCAGGGACAACGCCTTCTGAATCTAGACCCGTATCGGGTAGCCAGGAAGGAGAGGCTAAAGAAGCCTTCGTCTAAATGATGAATGAATGGTTCACGCGATATGTTTGGGAAAATCTAGCTGCTCAATAATCATCATCCCCACCTAATCCCCTACCGATTCCTGTAGCCCCTCAAGTTGTGGAATTTCAACGACTAAATAAACCTCCGGTTGATAAGATTCAAAGCACGAAATGAGGAGTCCAGAGCTACTGTTGACAATGATTCTGAAAGAGCTGAGTTTTGGCTTGAGCATATGATTTGAGTCTTTGATAAGCTTTCTTGCACATCATCTGAATGTTTAAAATGTGTTGTATCACTTTTGAGGGACGTTGCATACCAGTTGTGGAATACTCTAGTATCTGTGGTACCTAGAGAATGGGACACCTGGGAATTCTTTCAAACCTAATTCAGGACGAAATATATAAGCCAGCGATTTCTGGATCAAAAGCACAAAGAGTTTTCAGAATTGAAATAAGGTCGTATGATCGTAACCGAGTACGAGAGAGAATTTGTACGGTTAAGCAAATATGCTCGAGAGTATGTTTCTACGAAAGAAATCATGTGCAAGCGGTTTCTTAACGGTTTGAATGAAGACATTAAATTTCTAGTCAGAATTTTAGATTTGAAAGAATTTGTTCTATTAGTTGACCGGGCTTGTAAAGCCAAAAACTTTAACAGAGAAAAAAGGAAAGCTGATTCAGAGGCTAGAGGTTTGACAAAAAGACCGATGAATAAACCTTATCATTCTTCATCAAAGAAATTCTGAGATTCGTATAGTTGATCAAATGCATCAGTGGGATACCAGAATAGAGATTGTGGAAATTGACATGTGAGTCCTAAAGCTCAAGCAACTTCCATCACGAGCGTTGGCATTGTGAGAAACAATAAACTTGAGTGTCAATAGTGTGGAAGACGACATTTTGGAGAGTGCTGGAATAAGAGTAATAAATCTTGTTTCAAATGTGGCTCACCAGATCCTTTTATTCGAGATTGCCCAGAGTTATCTGAGAAAGATAAATTTTAGAATACAAGACCGAGCAATACGGCTGCGAGAAGGAGACCACCGAGAAATACGAGGAATGTGTCTAGTGCCAAAGGTGTGACTAGGGAAGTGTCATCACCTAATGTTATCACCGGTACATTTGCTCTTTATGATGCTAATCTGATTGCATTGATTGATCCTGGACCAACTCATTCGTATATCTGTATGAATTTAGTGTTTAATAAGAATTTGCTTGTTGAGTCTACCGAGTTTGTGATTAAAGTATCGAACCCCTTAGGCAAGTATATGCTAGTTGATAAAGTTTGCAAGAACTGTCCTTTAATGACTCGGGGTTACTATTTTTTAGCTGATTTGATGCTACTACCTTTTGATGAATTCGATGTAATTCTGGGTATGGGTTGGTTAACGCTACATGATGCTGTTGTGAATTGTGGATGAAAGATTATTGAATTAAAATGTCAGAATATTGAGATCTTTTGAATTGAATCTGATGAGTCGAGTGGGTTACCAATTGTGATTTCTTTGATAGCTTAGAAATGTGCGAGGAAAGGTTACAAAGCTTAACTTGCTTATGTTATAGATACAAAAGTATCTGAATCAAAGATTGAATCAGTGTCTGTAGTCTGTGAGTTTCCTGATGTGTTTCCAGAAAAATTGTCAGGGTTACCACCGATCAGAGAGGTTGAATTTGCTATTGAGATAGTACCAAGAACTTCATCGATATTGATAGCTCTGTACAGAATGGCTCCAACATATTTGAAAGATTTGAAAGCTCAGTTGCAAGAATTAACAGATAAAGGTTTTACACGACCTAGTTTTTCTCCCTGGGGTGTGCCAATATTATTTGTAAAGAAGAAAGATGGGTCGATGAGAATGTGTATTGACTATCGACAGCTTAACAAGGTTACGATAAAGAATAAGTATCTGTTATCGAGAATAGATGATTTGTTCGATCAGTTGAAAGAGGCAACAGTGTTTTTAAAGATTGATTTGAGATATGGCTATTATCAGTTGTGAGTTAAAGATGCAGATGTGCGAAAAGCTGCATTTAAAATGAGGTACGGGCATTATGAATTTCTTGTTATGCATTTATGATTAACTAATGCTCTTGCAGTCTTTATGGATTTGATGAACTGGATTTTTAGACCGTAGTTAGACACATTCGTTGTTGTGTTCATTGACGACATTCTAATGTATTCGCGAGATGAGTTTGAACATACCGAGCATTTGAGGATTGTGTTACAAACCTTGAGAAATAAGAAACTGTATGCTAAATTCAATAAATGTGGGTTTTGGCTCAGAGAAGTCAGATTCTTAGGCCACATTGTTTCAGCGGAAGGTATACAGGTTGATCCAAGCAAGATTTTAGCTATTGTTGATTGGAAACCACCGAGAAACGTATCTGAAGTTAGAAGCTTTCTGGGTTTAACTGGTTATTATCGACATTTTTTAAAGGATTCTCGATGATTGCTACACTGATGAACAGATTTCTATAGAAAGATGTGAAGTTCGAGTGGTTAGAGAAATGACAATAGAGTTTTGATCACTTGAAAGCATTGTTAACTGAAGCACCAATGTTGGTTCAACCTGAGTCGGGTAAAGAATTTGTGATTTATAGCGACGCGTCATTGAATGGTTTGGGTTGCATGTTGATGCAAGAGGGAAAAGTGATAGCTTATGCCTCGAGATAGTTGAAGCCGCATGAAAAGAATTATCCAACACACGATTTAAAGTTGGCCGCTATTATTTTCGCATTGAAAATTTGGCGACATCATCTCTATGGTGAAAAATGTCACATCTTTAATGATCGTAAGAGCTTGAAATACATAATGACTCAGAAAGATCTAAACATGCGACAATAGAGATGGCTTAAGCTATAAAAAGATTACGAGTTAGTCATTGACTATCATCCAATAAAGCAGATGTAGTCGCAGATGCACTGAGTAGAAAATCATTATATACATGGCGAGCAATGAATACTCGATTGTCATTATCTGATGATGGTTTGATATTGGCAGAGTTGAAAGCTAAATTGATTTTTCATCAGCAAATTTGTGAAGCTCAAAAGTGTGATGCCGAGTTACAAGCTAAAAGAATGCAAAGTGAGTCGAATAGTGATTCAGATTATCAGACTGTAACATCTTGGATTTTGGGGCTCTGATTTAATATGTGTTATGTGTGTATGCTATGCTTTGTTTGTTGTTTTGGTGGGTTTATGGGTCCCGGGAAGGCTTGGGGTTAAGCCGAGCCTTGCTGAAAATTTTTGTTTTAGACACTTTAGGGGAGAGCTAGCTGGGGTAGGCTTTATAGGGTTTTGCTTGTGGTTTGTTGACACAGAAAGAGAGGTGGTGGAGTGGAAAGGTGTCGCCTAGGAGCAAGGGGAAGTTGACGCCTCAAAAAGGGGAGCTTGGAGGAGTTGGAAGGAGGTTTGAGTCACGAAATCTTCATTTTGTGAACTTCTTTTTGCCGTTAAGAGGGGGTAGTGTTGGTTTCGGTTGGGAACCTTAGAGTGTGAATGTTGAATTGGTCAAGATATTTGGATGGTTGGCCAAGAGAAGAAGGTGGGATTTGAATGGGTCAAACATTTTCAAATGGGTGAATGAGAGTGAGTTTAAAAGGTAATCAAGGGGCGGTGGCTTGTGGAGAGTTGGTGGCCGAATTTTGTGGGATGGAAGGAGAGAGATTTCAGTTTTGGGAGCTAAAAGGGGGGTAAGTGTTCCGAAATGCATTAAGGGGTTTTTGTTTCTTTTTTTGTTCTTTGAGTCCATTTTCTTGGTGTGCCGAATTGCTTTGATTAACTTTCATTTCCCCTTCTTTTGCTCTTTAGCCAAATTTGAGAGGCCATTAAGTGCACTTTCTATTCACTTTCTTTTCTCCATTTTAGACACTTTAGCCACACCTTAGCTTCACTCTATTCACCATCTCCTTTGTTTTTCTTTTTTTTTTCTTTTCATTCTCCTTCCCTTCCCCTCTTAAATCGAAACTATCTTTTGTTTCTCTTTTCTTCTCATTTGCATTTAAAGCTGAATTTCCAGCCTATACCTTGCAGCTTCATCCTTCGGTTCTTTCAAATTTATACAAAGCCAAAACCTCTATTATTTTTCTTCTCTAATTCATGCTAAAGCCAAATATTCCTTATCTCATCTTTTTCTTTTCTAACCGGTAGTCATTTTGGCCGAAACTAAGCCCTTGTTATCGATCATTTTCTTCTTCGATTTTGATCATCAAAGGTATTTGGTATGTTGTTAATCGTTCTTTTCTACTTACTCGCTTAGCAAGGCCAAACCTCTGAGTGTTGTCTCCCTTTCATCTTCTAGGGACATTAACAGTTTTAGCCTGATACGTGGGAGCAAGGTGATAGGAATCTGTTGTGTTTATCTCGTCATTTTGGGTTGTTAAGGTAAGGGGGACTCTGTCAGCTTTCTATTCTTTTGTCACTTTTTGGTAGCCAGAGCCATATGGCTAAATGGCTTGATAATGCTATTGTTGGACTCACACTTTTTTATCTCTTTTCCTCTTTGGGGGCGCCTATTCCGGGGAACCTTGGTAGCTGAATCATTTGAGTTCTAAGTCTGGGAATAAGTCAATCTTGAACCCTACCTCTCCTTTTAGGATCTCAAGGCAAGAGTTTTCTCTCTAGATTATTCGATCGAGTTTTTCCTTCCGATCTTCGTATCTTAACCTAATATTTCGATAAGCGATCATTGTTTAAATATAGTATCTTGACCAAGATCATTCATGGACTCAAATGCCAAAGAAATCTAAGGAGGGGTTGGACACGTAATCCCAAACCTCAAAGTTGAAGAAGCGGTGTCTCATTGTTCGAGATTGGCCCGGGTTGTGGACCCAGCTTTAAGCAGTAGTGGCGATAATATCATTTCGCTATCGATAATGTCGAAGTAGAGAGTATTGTTTGGCGTGTTACCAGGTGTGTAATCCCTAACACACTTTATTTTAACTATAATATTAATTGTTTGGGCTAAAAAGCTGGAAAAGGCTATGTATACATTCGTAATACCCGCATCGGCAAGGAAAGGAGTACCGGTATGTAATATAACAATTTATTGTGAGCTTGTGCGTATGTGCTAATCTATTACATGGATGATGGCATGCTGCATTTATTATGATATGTGTATTATGCATGGGATATGGATGATGATAAAGGGGAAGTGTTGATTATAAGGTCACCTAGTGATCAGTGGCTCTGCCACATTTGTTATAAGGTCACATAGTGATCGGTGGCTCTGCCACATTCGTTTATAAGGTCACATAGTGATCGGTGGCACTGCCACATTTATTTATAAGGTCACATCGTGATCGTTATTATAATGACAAAGATGACCAACAAGATTGTATAGCGGATGGAGGGTTGATTGTAGAAATCCCCACGGTGTGATGGCTGGTACGGGATGGCGTGTAGAGGATGGAAAAAACTAGGTTGGGCTGGGCTTGATGCATTCATGTAGTTGTATGATATCATGTATGAGCTGAATACGAGATTGTGGGCCGTGGGCCGTTTTATGTGTGTTGATGGATTTACACACTGAGTCCCTATGACTCACCATTTCCCTAACTTTTCAGGTAACCAATAGGCTGTGGATTTGGGAGTCGAGGCGGACTCGTAGAGGCCATAAAGAATTTTCTTTTCATAAACTTTTTACTACATTAATTAAATTTCTTTTAATTGGGGATTCTTGTTGTAATAAGGCCTTTGGTACTTTTTATTTGGGTTTTAGTTTTAATTTGATTGCTGATTTTTATTAAATGTTCAACACAGGATATTTCCTAAAACATTAAACAACTGCTCTTTCAAAAATGTTAACGAACGATGTACAAGTTATTTTTGATAAAACTCTAGATTTTCTTAACAATGATAACTCTTGTCAAAATAACCTTTTTCCTGAAAGTCGTTTGAATCTGATTATTTATAAACAAAGTTGCCGCTTTAACCAGAAAGTTCTTTTAAAATTATTGTTTTTCCCAAAGTCACTGAAAGATCCTTTTCAATTTACCCTATAACATACCAGATCCGATCGTAACGCTTGGGTTGGGTTTGGGGTGTTACATAACCAGGACTAATGATTGTTTAATGTTCTAAAATAGAACCAGCGTCCCAAAGAATTCTGAGCTCATTCAGAAAATTTTGCACGAAATACACAGTGGATGTTTACCTGTACACCCAGGGAGTACTAAAATGTACAATGATCTGAAACAATTGTATTGGTGGTCGAGAATAGAGCGAGATGTAACACCCCAAACCCGGTCAATACACCATGACTGAATCTGGTATGTTACAGGGAAAAAGGTATTTGAGAGGTTTAGGTTTCCGTTTAAAAGTTTGATGAAAACTCATTCGTATGTTTTGTTCTTGTAGAAAACTTGAGCATGATTGTTTAAAAGCGATAGTGTATTTGAAAGCCCGAAAATTTTGAAAACTTAATCAGTTATGTAAGTAAAACAAGTTTACCTCATTTAGAAATTTAAGTAATCCTTGTTGTTGCTTAAACACTTTTTTTTAAGTTAATAAGAAATCACATTCAAGTTTGGAAGACAATTGAGTTTCATTTAATTTTGAATTACTGCTGATACCAGATGGTAAAGTTTAAAACATATCGCTTTGTAGTTTTGACAACCTTATCTTTCCAAGTTTTATCGAATATTACCCAAAGAATTTGTTAAGGCATATTTGAAATCCAATCTAAGCAAGTAAATAACAAAATATAAGTTTAAAATTTTTTAAAGAGGCCTTTTACAATCCCAACATAATCAAATGAAATTAAATAAGGTAAAGTACCAAGTTTGAAAATCGATTGCAAGTCCGAATTTATTTTTGCATGGGCACCTCGAGTCCACCAGCTCCGTGTCCGCGATCTAAGTGTCTGAAATGATAAGGGAGAAAGGTGAGTCATAAGACTCAAAGGCATAAATCCTCTCCCAGATAACATGCTAACACACATCATAACAAAGCAATGCAAGTAATGCACCCGATCCTAACCATCCATAACACCTTTTCTACCCGTGTGGTACCAAACCCTTGGTGGTGCCAAACCACCGTGACCCAAAGTCACGATAACCATAGATGTGGTGCCAAACCCTTTGGTGACCCAAAGTCACGAAGATCCATTTATGGGGCCAACCCACGTGTGATACCAAATCATTGGCGGCGATCCCATATCTCAAAAGTGGGGCCAACCCACGGTGGCGTTAACCACGTGGACGAAGTCGCTATGAGGTGCCAAACCTCGGTGTCCCAAAGACACAAGTGTGATACCAAATCACCGTGACCGTAGTCACAATTAAAATGATGGGGCCAACCCATCGTGTGATACCAAATCACTAGCGTCAATCCCAGATAATCAACCGTGGGGCCAACCCATCGTGGTACTAAGCCACTGGGACGAGACGCGGAGGTGCTAAACCTCCGTGACCCAAAGTCACAATAATCAATCTGTGGTACCAAACCAACGGAGGTGCCAAACCTCCGGTGTCCCAAAGACACGGATATCATATCCCTCCTCTCATATCACCCAATATCATATCATACTAATGCAAACGTGCAATCACGCTATCATGCTTACATGCTTAATATGACATCTCAAAATACATACACCATAAATCATGCTATCACACATCATCACATATCTCGTAATGAAACGGACTTACTCGAATCCGTATCCATACCCCATTGGGTATAATATCAGCCAACCACACTGTTTCACTTACACAATCAGGTTATTAACACATTACTCAGTTAAGAAGGTGTGTTAGTTTACACACCTGACATATCGCACGCCTAATCCCGAAGAACCGGTTTAAACCCCTCGATTATTTGCTCCTAAAGTCGGCCAAACACAGATTAATCACTTAAACCATTCGCCGTAATAGATAAACCAAAGGGTTTTCGTTAAACCTTTACTCGTAAATGGTTTGGTTTCCTACCAAACCCGAACCAACAATGGTTTCCTTACCAAACGGTCACACCCTAGAAATGAAAACGGTTAATCTCTTAATAACTTAACTTAAAGAAAACTAAACGAAACCGACTAAAAGAACTCGTTCTTACCACCACTTACCGATTGCTTAAGAGAAAGAAGGCTCCTCACGATCGCTCCCAAAATCCGGATGTCCTACATCAAATCGGTTTAGACACAAAAGATTAACTCCTTTCAACAAAAGCCCAAAAATCGGCCACATAAACAAACCCAAATCGAATAAGAACATGAGAGAGAGAAGATAACCATTCGGCCAAACTCTTACCTATCCCACCGATTGACAACGAAAACGCAACAAGGTCAACCCTCCTCAATATTCGGTAATGAAGAACTATAGGGAGAAAAAAGATTCGGCTAACACCCTTAATCGAAATGGAAAAGGAGGTTCGACCTTAAGAGAAATGGGAAGAACGATCGGGAACAAAAAGGCTAAGGGGTTTTGGAAAAGAAGAAAATAAAATGATGAATGGAGGGGTGCTTTAGGTTTAAAGAAAAAGAAAATGGATGATGATGTTTTTTTGGAGGATAGAGTTTCGGCAAGAGGATATTGAGAGAGGAAGAGAGTATGAGAGGAAGAGAAGCTAGTTTCGGTTGACACAAGATGCAAATGAGAAGAAATGAGAACAATATTCGGCCACACACACACCAAGTTAAGAGATGCAAAGCAATTTTTGGCAAAAAGATACTTGGACTTTCGGTTTAAGGAGAACAAATGGAAAAAGAAGAAAGCACTCGGGGTTTCGGCTTGTTTTGACAAAAGGTGAATTTGCTTCCAAAATGCTTTTGATCGAAAAGAATGCACAAAATGAAGAAAGAGTTTGACTCCCACTCTCTCACATACCAAACCGCCCTCCCCCAACATCTCTCCAAAATCCGGCCACCACTCCCCCAAACACTCCAAACCTCCCATTCAAACTAGTTTGAACTAGTCTCCTTCCTACTTTCACTCTCCACCCATCGTTTGAACCTTTGTCTTGGTCCAAGGCAGAGTTTGAACTGCCTACAACTCCTCCCCTCCTTGCCGTCAAAATAGAACCCAAAATGGAGCACTCTGCGGCTTGAACACAGGACCTCCTCTCTCCGCAAGTGACGCTAATCTAAGCTCTTAGTGGCGCCTTGCTTGCCACTCCACCAGCTCATTTCTTATGCTAAAATTCACCTAAAATATTTATAAACCCCACTCCTTCAACTCCTCCCACCTAAGCGTAAAAACAAAATTTTTCCTACCACTCTAAGCTTACACCTAGCTTATAACTAAGCCCCAACAACATCAAAATAACAACATATCACACCATGCACATACAACAAAGCCAAAAATAAAATAGCCCATAACCGGGATATTACGTTCTACCCCTTAAAAATAATTTCTACTCGAAATTACTCGTCAAAAGAGTTGCGGGTATTGTTGTCTCATCATATCCTCGGGTTCCCACGTAGCTTCTTCCACGCCATGATTCTCGCCATAGTACCTTAACCAAAGGCATGACTTCCTACGCAGAACCTTCACATCCGGATCCAAAATCAGACAGCTCTTCCTCCATGGTCAAATCTGGTTTACCTCGATCTCTTCCATCGCCACCACGTGCGATGGATCCGAGCGATAACGTCAAGCATCAAACGTGGAACACATCATGAATCGACTTAGCTCACTGGCAACTCAAGTCGATATACTCTGGTCCCACTCGCCTCAAGACCTTTATACGCCCAATAAACCTCGGACTTAGCTTACCTTTTCTTCCTAACCTTAACACTTTCTTTCACGGTGAGACCTTGTAAAAACTTGATCTCCCACAAAGAAATTCAATATCTCTCCGCTTAAGATCAAGATAAGACTTCGTCGGTCCAAGCTTCCTTCAATCGGGCTCAATCAACATAACCTTGCCTTCGGTCTCAAAGAACCAACTCGTCCCAACAAGCGACGCTCACTTAACTCGCATCCAACAAGTAGGTGAGCGACACTTCCCCATCAGACAACGCCTAATATGGTGCCATCTTGATGCTTGCTTGGTAACTATTGTTGAAGCGAACTCACTAATGGTAGATACTCCTCCCAACTACCCCTAAAGTCCAATACACAACCTCGTAACATGTCCTCCAAGATCAGATAACCCTTTCCGACTACCCGCCGATCGCGAATGAAATGCCGGTTGAAATCCAACCGCTGCACTCAGAGCTCGATGCAACGCTTCGTAACCTTGACGAATTGATCCCTATCCGAGATGATCGACATCGCACACCTTTATGCAAAACCTCACTATCTCGACACATACAACTTCGCCAACCTCTGAAGTGAGTAATCCACCCTCACCGGGATAAAGTGAGCTAATTTAGTCAGTCGATCCACAATTACCCAAACTGAATCCTTCTTGCTATGCGTAAGAGGTAATCCACTGACGAAATCCATAGTTATCCTTTCCCACTTCCACTATGGAATCTTCACTGGCTGAAGCAACCCTGACGGCAATCGATGCTCACTTTGACCTCACCGACATGTCGACACTTCCCTACAAACTCTGTCACTTTTTTCGCACCCGCCACCGTAATCGTTTCTCCGAGATCCCTATACATTTTGCTACCTCCGGGATGCATAGCATAGGGGTGCTATGTGCATCTGAAGAATCTTACGCTTAACTCAAGATCCCCGGCATACAAGCTCTCCCCAAAAACACAACACTCCATCACAAGATAAATCAGAACCCTCCAAACCATCATTACGCACTTGTGTCCTCTGCGTACTCAAAACCTCATCCATCAACTGCTTTTTCTCGACCGCTCAACCCAAGTAGGCTTAACTGCAGCTCTCGCTGAATACTCCCGTCGTCATACAAACTCAAGTGGGCAAACATCGCCTTAGATCCAAACAACCTTACGGCCAACGCGCTCGCCACAATGTTAGCCTTGCCCGGATGATACTCAATCGAGCAAATAGTCTTTCAAAGAACTCAATCCATCTGCTACTGTCTTGATTCAAGTCTTTCGAGTCGGGAGGTACTGACTCTTATGATCGTGTAGACTATCGATTTCTCTCCGCATAAGTAATGCCTCCAAATCTTCAAGGCAAAGACTACAACCGCAAGCTCCAGATCGTGCATTGATAATTGACCTCATGTGGTCTCATTTGCCGAGATGCGTAAGCCACAACCTTCCTTCCTCGCATCAAGACACAACCCAAACCCGTATGTGATGCATCGTAATAAGCTGTGAATTCCTTTCCATTTCAGTTGAATTAGAACCGAGCTTCACCAAAATCTTCTTCAACTTGTCGAAGCTCTCTTTGTCGCTTCTCCCAAGTGAACGGAACCCTTTTCTTAACAATTTGGTCATCGGCGCTGCGATCAACGAAAGTCCCTCTACAAACCTTCAGTAGTATCCTGCCAAACCCAGAAAACTCCGAATCTCAACTACTGACCTAGGCGGCTTCTAATCCAAAACCGCCTCAATCTTTCAAGGATCTACTCTAATCCCTCACCGATACTACATGACCCAAGAACGCCACCTCCTAAGCCGTAACTCAGATTTACTAAACTTCGTGATAAAGTCGTTTCTCCTCGAGAATCGCAATACCACCCGAAATGCGTATCATGATCCTCCTCGGTCCTTGAATATACCAAGATGTCGTCGATAAAAACCACTACGAACTGATCCAAATACTACTAGAACACCCTATTCATCATATCCATGAAGGTCTTGGCTCGTTAGCCAACCCAAACGGCATAACTAAGAACTCAAAGTGCCCATATTGAGTACAAAATGCCGTCTTGCAGATATCCGCCTCCTTCACCTTTAACTGGTGGTACCCAGACCTTAAATCAATCTTCGAGAAAATCGACGCACCCTTTAGCCGATCAAACAAGTCATCTATCCGAGCGGCGGATACTTGTTTTTGATCGTCGACTTATTCAATTGGCGGTAGTCTATACACATCCGCATAGTACCATCTTTTTCTTGACAAAGAGTACCAAGGCGCCCCAAGGCGTAAACACTTCATTCGATAAAGCCTCACCAACAACTCCTAGATCCGAGCCTTAAGCTCCACTAACTCTTTAGGCGCCATCTTGTACGGAGCAATAGATATTGCGCAGCTTAGGACAATGTATCTATCCCAAACTCTACCTCACGATCTAGTGGCAAACCCTAAGCTCCTCAGAAACACATCAACAAATTCCCTAATCGTCCAACTGCTCCACACAGACTCTTTAGCCTCCAAGGCATACACATGAACCACATATGCTTCACGCCCTTTCTCGACCATCTTCCGGCTTTCGAGGCGAGATACCACATTGGATGATAATTCCTTCTATTACCGATCGGGACTACCTCATCACCCATAGTTGTTTTTGAACCATGCGCTTAGCCGCATAATCCAACCTCGCTCGGTACTTAACTAGCCGGTCCATTCCGAGAATCGATCGAACTCCCCAAATGGCGCTCCATCGATCGACCACAAACACTACCCTTGGAGTTCTAGAGGTGCGTCTCTATCTGACTTATCTACAACTACAGAGTGACCTAAAGGGCTTATTACGGTCATCTGCCTAGATAACTCAGAGTCTAAATCCATGGTCTTCACTATGCTTCTTGCAACATATGAATGCATCGAACCCACTTCAATCAAAGCAGTAAATGGAGAACCAAAGATTAAAAATGTACCGGTTATGACGTCCGGTGCGTCACCCTCCTCTCGGTGCCTCGCTGCATACACTAGTCCCGGCCGTCTGGCCTCAGCACTACATGCACCTCTACCCGGTGCTCCACGGCCCCGACCAAAACCATTACCTCCTCTGCCATTACCTCGGCCCCTCTGCGGTGGTGGTCCATTATTCTTGTACTGAGTACGGCCCTGACTCTCGGACTGAATCCTAGCCAACTTGCGCGGACAGTCCCTCACATGGTGGTCCAACGAGCCACACTCAAAACAGCCTCTACCACCAGTCCAACATCCTCCCCAGTGAGCTTTCCCACAACGGTTACACTGCGACGGTCCCTGACTAGCAGCAACAAGCCTACCAGACTAATTTGGCCCACTCGGTCTAGCCCTTTTTACAGACACCGACGACCCGTAAGATCCAAAACTCCTCTTATGTCGGTTCCTATCCATGCCTTGCCTCACGACTCCTTAATACCCTCGGCTACCTTCGCCTTTTCAACCGAGCAAAGAATTCACGCTCTGGGGCTAATCAACAACCTTAATTCATCTCGCAGCCATCCTCGAAATGAACACACCTCTCGTGTTCAAGAGACACCATACCCCGCATACCGACTCAACCTCGTGAACTCGCCTCGACTCGACACATTTACTCCTTGAACTAACCTCGAAATGCTTTCATTGCTCATTAATGTAGTTAGCTCCAATGTACTTTTTCCGATAAGCGACCAAATAGTCCCAAGTCGATCTTCATTCAGAATTTGTCTCGAACCGTGAGCCACCACCGGTATGACTCATCTCAAGAAGTGATACTATCCCTTCAACTTTTCTTTTGATCGAGTCCAGATCGTCCATGATCCGCTGTCGCTTCCACCAATATTCAAGATCTTTGGGAGCAACACCAGAGACACCTCGAAAAACTTCAAATTTGCTTGTTCAAGTCATTTGGCATGATTTTCTAGCTCCTGCGCCTCCACCTACTCCAACTACCCTTTCCGAACTCGCAAGATCACCGCGACATCGCGTCGTCCCGATGTTCTCAAACTCACCACCTCCAAGCGGTGGCGTCTACCAGTATCTCATTCTCGACCCACCGTAACCCACGGGTTGAAACATCATCCTACCTCGACCACGCCCACGACCACGCCCACCTCGTGTACTCATGACTAAAATCTAAATCGGTTTAAAGAATTTTATGCATCAAGAATTATTCCTTTGCTTAAAAGCAAAGTCTTATGAATATTGCTTATTAAAGAAGTTTCGTTTCGCAAGTCCACGAGTCCTATCGGCTTCAATTTCTAAAGTAGTCTTACTATCACTAGCCATCCAATCACATCTCATCAATATCATTATCACAAACAATAGTAAGGGTACTTACAGGCTTAATTGGTGCAGGAGACTCGGTGCCATGCCTTTCAAACCATGCTTTTAAGACGTAACACTTAAAACTAGAATTTAAAACATTTTGGGCCTCGGGCCCATAGCAAAGCCTTTAAACTTGGCTCGATACCACAATTGTAACACCCCAAACCGGTCAATACACCACGGTGAATCGAACTGTATGTTACAGGAAAAAGGTATTTGAGAGGTTTAGGTTTTCGTTTAAAAGTTTGATGAAAACTCTTTCGTATGTTTTGTTCTTGTAGAAAACTTGAGCATGATTGTTTAAAAGCGATAGTGTATTTGAAAGCCCGAAAATTTTGAAAACTTAATCAGTTATGTAAGTAAAACAAGTTTACCTCATTTAGAAATTTAAGTAATCCTTGTTGTTGCTTAAACACTTTTTTTTAAGTTAATAAGAAATCACATTCAAGTTTGGAAGACAATTGAGTTTCATTTAATTTTGAATTACGGTGATACCCGATGGTAAAGTTTAAAACATATCGCTTTGTAGTTTTGAAAACCTTATCTTTCCAAGTTTTATCGAATATTACCCAAGAATTTGTTAAGGCATATTTGAAATCCAATCTAAGCAAGTAAATAACAAAATATAAGTTTAAAATTTTTTAAAGAGGCCTTTACAATCCCAACATAATCAAATGAAATTAAATAAGGTAAAGTACCAAGTTTGAAAATCGATGCAAGTCCGAATCTATTTTTGGCATGGGCACCTCGAGTCCACCCCTCAGTGTTCGCGATCTAAGTGTCACCAAATGATAAGGGAGAAAGGTCATTCATAAGACTCGGTGCATAAATCCTCTCCCAGATAACATGCTAACACACATCATAACAAAGCAATACAAGTAATGCACCGATCCTAACCATCCATAACACCTTTTCTACCCGTGTGGTACCAAACCACCGGTGGTGCTAAACCCTTGGTGACCCAAAGTCACGATAACCATAGATGTGGTGCCAAACCTTTGGTGACCCGAGTCACGAAGATCCATTTGTGGGGCCAACCCCGTGTGATACCAAATCACCGGCGGCGATCCCATATCTCAAAAGTGGGGCCAACCACGGTGGCGTTAACCACGTGGACGAGTCGCTATGAG
Source organism: Gossypium rotundifolium (assembly GCA_025506655.1). NCBI lineage: Eukaryota > Viridiplantae > Streptophyta > Magnoliopsida > Malvales > Malvaceae > Gossypium > Gossypium rotundifolium. The sequence goes on along the minus strand of CP106732.1, from coordinate 47,794,493 downwards.
GTGCCAAACCTTTGGTGTCCCAAAGACACAAGTGTGATACCAAATCTTTGGTGATTTGTAGTCACAATTAAAATGATGGGGCCAACCCATCGTAGTGATACCAAATCACTAGCGCCAATCTCAGATAATCAACCGGGGCCAACCCATCGTGGTACTAAGCCACTTTGGGACGAGACGCGGAGGTGCCAAACCTCCGTGACCCAAAGTCACAATAATCAATCTGTGGTACCAAACCACTAGAGGTGCCAAACCTCCGTGTCCCAAAGACACGGATATCATATCCCCTCCTCTCATATCACCCAATATCATATCATACTAATGCAAAGCGTGCAATCACGCTATCATGCTTACATGCTTAATATGACATCTCAAAATACATACACCATAAATCATGCTATCACATATCATCACATATCTCGTAATGAAAAGGACTTACCCGAATCCGTATCCATACCCCATTAGGTATAATATCAGCCAACCACACTGTTTCACTTACACAATCAGGTTATTAACACATTACTCAGTTAAGAAGGCGTGTTAGTTTACACACCGATAGATCGCACGCCTAATCCTCAAGAACGGTTTAAACCCTCGATTATTTGCTCCTAAAGTTGGCCAAACACAGATTAATCACTTAAAACCATTCGGCGTAATAGATAAACCAAAGGGGTTTGCGTTAAACCTTTACCTCGTAAATGGTTTGGTTTCCTACCAAACTGAACCAACAATGGTTTCCTTACCAAACGGTCACACCCTAGAAATGAAAATGGTTAATCTCTTAATAACTTGACTTAAAGAAAACTAAACGAATCGACTAAAAGAACTCGTTCTTACCACCACTTCTTGATTGCTTAATGAGAGAAAGAAGGCTCCTCACGATCGCTCCCAAAACTGGATGTCCTACATCAAATCGGTTTATACACAAAAGATTAACTCCTTCAACAAAAGCCCAAAAATCAGCCACATAAACAAACCCAAACCGAATAAGAACATGAGAGAGAAGATAACCATTCGCCAAACTCTTACCTATCCCACCGATTGACAACGAAAACACAACAAGGTCAAACCTCCTCAATATTCGGCAATGAAGAACTATAGGGAGAAAAAAGATTCGGCTAACACCCTTAATCGAAATGAAAAAGGAGGTTCGGGCTTAAGAGAAATGGGAAGAATGATCGGGAACAAAAAGGCTAAGGGGTTTTGGAAAAGAAGAAAATAAAATGATGAATGGAGGGGTACTTTCGGTTTAAAGAAAAAGAAAATGGATGATGATTTTTTTTTGGAGGATAGAGTTTCGGCAAGAGGATATTGAGAGAGGAAGAGAGTATGAGAGGAAGAGAAGCTAGTTTCGGTTTACACAAGATGCAAATGAGAAGAAATGAGAACAATATTCGGCCACACACACACCAAGTTAAGAGATGCAAAGCAATTTTTGGCAAAAAGATACTTGGACTTTCGGTTTAAGGAGAACAAATGGAAAAAGAAGAAAGCACTTGGGGTTTCGGCTTGTTTTGACAAAAGGTGAATTTGCTTCCAAAAATGCTTTTTGACCGAAAAGAATGCACAAAATGAAGAAAGAGTTTTGGCACTCCCACTCTCTCACATACCAAATCGTCCACTCCCCCCAACATCTCTCCAAAATCTGACCACCACTCCCCCAAACACTCCAAGCCTCCCATTCAAACTAGTTTGAACTAGTCTCCCTCCTACTTTTACTCTCTACCCATCGTTTGGACCTTTGACTTGGTCCAAGGCAGAGTTTGAACTGCCTACAACTCCTCCCCTCCTTGCCATCAAAATAGAACCCAAAATGGAGCACTCTGCAGCTTGAACACAGGACCTCCTCTCTCCTGCAAGTGACGCCAATCCAAGCTCTTAGTGGCGCCTTGCTTGCCACTCCACCAGCTCATTCCTTATGCTAAAAATTCACCTAAAATATTTATAAACCCCAGCTCCTTCAACTCCTCCCACCTAAGTCTAAAAACAAAATTTTTCCTACCACTCAGGCTTACACCTAGCTTATAACTAAGCCCCAACAGCATCAAAATAACAACATATCACACCATGCACATGCAATAAAGCCAAAAATAAAATAGCCCATAACCCGGGATATTACACGAGACATATCAGAATTTTGTATCGAGATGTTTGGTGTGTCAACAAGTAAAAGTCGTGTAACAAGATTAACCCGAAACCATCGGTGGAATAGGGTTAAGAGGCATTACCAAACAATCAAATCATTTAACAACCTATTCACGACACAAAGTCAATCAGCAGTATATCACATCAAAACATAAACATATAGTCCCTTATTGAGGCCTATAAGACCTTAAACACATGCTAGAGAAGGATCGAGACTAAATCGAAACACATACAGAAGTTCTCAGAAACTTAAAAACTTACCCAAAATACAAGGGATACACGCCCGTGGGAGCCAACCGTGTGCCCTCCATGGCTACTAGACAAACCTGTGTGTCCTTCCCGTGGTCGAACCTGATTCCTCAACACAGCCACTAAGCATGCCTGTGTACCCTGGCCGTGGTCAATCCTGCCAAAGCAACACGGTTACCAAGCACCCCCATGTTCTAAGGCCGTGCACTACTAAGCCATATACTGACTTTCTCAAACGGATTCTAGGCACGCCCGTATGCCATGGCCGTATGCCCTTAAGCAAGCTACTGACTTTACCCCACGACCACTAGGCATGCCCAAGTTCCATGGCTGTGTGACATTATAGGTCATTTGCAAGACCAAAATGCCGGCCAAATGGGTTATACCTACAAGAAAAATTTACCAAAACAACTCATGCACTTATGACTACCCAAAAGCATACCAAAATAATCATTCAAACCATACATTCAATACCAATTCTATTCATACCAAATTTAATACCAAAACTTATCCTATCACAAGCATAATTCATTTCCAATCTCACTTATTCCTACTAGCATCATACCATCACCAAAATTTCCATCCATAAGTCAATTTCTCAACTTACAATCCATACCAAAAGATGCATCATATAAACCAAAGTCATTCATGCCAAAAACTATCACATATCTAGCTACATCTCATGGCTACTTACAAATCTCAAACATGATTCAAATAACTTGCCTATACATGCCATATCTTATCTATGTACATCTTTCCAAAATACCCCAAAATAGATTGTCGATAGTGTGATTGAGATGCTGACGATCCCCCGATTTGAGCTAGCTTTACTGACACTGCAAAGAAGAAAGACAAATCACACAGTAAGCTTTCCAAAGCTTAGTAAGTTTGTAATTTAATACATATTGCTCAATAATACCACATCTTATAGAATTAAATCATCACATAGATAAATTGCACAATTAGGCTCATCATCAATCTCAAACATATGCTCAAGTATCTATTCATATAACTATTAGGGCTATCATCAACCACCTAGGTTCAAACGTACCTTGATCAACACATAGTTACTCACCATTCATGCTACTCAATTGCTCGATATTACCTCTCGTTCAACCTTCACTATTCTTTTGATTTATTCATACATTTAGTGCCAATTTCATAACTGAACCATAATTGTCATCATACACTTAGTGCCTAATCTTTCAAGCTGACTTATCTCAGATCACACACACAAGGCTGTGTCTATAAGCCGAAGCTTTCATATCATCACACACACAGTGCTATTCATTTCCGTTTCTATTTCAATTTCGCACACTTAGTGCCATAAAATAAATCTTGCACATAGCAATTCACTTTCATACACATATACATATTCATCTCATAATGTTAAAACATATCTTAATAACATGTATTATATCTGAACTTACCTCAGACGTCGAACTATCGATATAGTCGATTAATTGAGCACTTTATCTTTGCCTCGATCTCGATCCGAACCTCTCCTCGCTTGGCCTATACACATTCAAATTCAATCAATTCAATCATCAAATCATTCATTTTAGTCCAAACACACATATTTAGGGCATTTTACAAATTAGCACTCATATTTTCACATTTCGACACTTTAGTCCTTAATTGATAAAATCATCTAATACACATAATTTGCTTGTGCTCAAGCCTAGCCGAATTCTCACTATACTCATACAAGCTGACACCTTTCATTTATTTTACATTTTAGTCCCTTAATTTCCATATTTCACAATTTAGCCCAAAATACGAAATTTCATCAAAAAAAATCCAAAGACAAAACATGTTAATCCAACACCAAGTTTTCATATTTCACTATCATCTTGCACATAGATCAAACATTCATTAATGGCTCATCACAAAAACATCATCAATTCACAAAATTGCTACATGGGTTAGCTAGAGCATGAAGCAATGATACGAAAACGTAGAAATTATAAAAAAACTGAGCCAAAACATACCTTAATGAAGCTTAGCAAGTGCCAAAATTTCAAAAGCTTCAATGGCTACTCTCTTTTCTATTTTTCAGTGGAAGAAGGATGAGAAAATGGCCATCAATTGGTTTTGTTTTAATTAATATTAACTTAATTCATCATTTACCATTTTACTCTTCCATTAAACATGTAAAACAAATATATATATCAAGGCTAATTTATCATTTAGCCATCCACCATCTTTAATAATAGCTTAATTTCCTCATAAGGCCATCCTATTATGAAGACAACAACACTTAAGTACTTATAAATCAACACATAGCTTTTACATTTTATGCGATTAAGTCCTTTCTCTTAATTCGACACACAGACGATCAAATTATCACATAGAATTTTCACACAAACTATGTCACATACTATTCACACAGAAAACAACATTAAATTAACTTTTTGACCTCGTATTTGTGGTCTCGATACCACTATTCTGACTAGGGTCTAAACCAAGCTGTTACAAGCCGAGCATCAAGTGCCTTCAGGTTTGCTACAACCTGTGATGATGCTAGAATGGAAATGGGATAGAGTTACGATGGATTTCATATCGAGATTACCTCTGTTTCTGAAAAAGAAAGATGCTATTTGGGTTGTTGTAGATCGATTAACAAAGTCAGCAAATTTCATTCCGGTACGCACTGATTATTCACTCGATAGATTAGTTGAATTGTACATTTCTGAGATTTCTAAATTGCACGGGGTGCCAGTTTCAATTATTTCTGATAGAGATTCGAGGTTTACATTACGATTTTGGAAGAAATTACAAGAAGCTCTGGGTACGAGATTAAATTTTAGAATAACTTTTCACCTGTAAACTGACGGACAGTCTGGGAGAGTAATTCAGGTTCTCGAAGATATGCTCTGATGTTGTGTTTTAGAGTTTGAAGGCAACAAGGAGAAATATTTGTTATTGGTTGAATTTGCATATAACAAAAACTTTCAATCGAGCATAAAGATAGCACCGATGAAGCTTTGTATGGTCATAAATGTCGAACTCCATTATACTGTACAGAGTTGACTGAGAAAAATATTCACGGGTTTGATTTGATTCGAGAGACTGAAGTAAAAGTGAAAATAATTCGAAACAGTCTAAAAATAGATTCAAATCAAAAAAAATCGTACGCGGATTTGAAAAAAATGATATTGAATTTTAGATCAGTGAGAAAGTGTTTTTGAAAGTATCTCTGTGGAAGAAAATACTTATATTTGGTCGCAAAGGTAAACTGAGTCCACGTTTCATCAGGCCGTACGAGATTATTGAAAGAATAGGGCCAGTAGCTTACTAGTTAGCATTACCATCAGAATTAGAAAAGATTCATAATGTGTTTCATGTGTCAATGTTGTGTCGATATAGATTGGATCCTTCACATGTAATTTCTCCGGCAGAGATTGAAATTCAACCTGATATGACGTACAACAAAGAACCGATCAGAATTTTTGCTCGAGAGGTTAAAGAGTTGAGAAATAAATGCATAGCTTTAGTGAAAGTATTGTGTCAATGTCATGGTGTCGAAGAGGCTATGTGGGAGCCTGAGGAAGCTATGAGAAAACAGTACCCTATCCTATTCACTGGTAAGATTTTCAGGGATGAAAATCTCTAAGGGGGTAGAGTTGTAACAGCCGTTTTTAGTCAAATCAGAACATTGGTTTTAGGACCACAAATATGAGGTCAAAATAATTATTTTATAATTATTTTAATGTCTACAACGTGATAATATGTTTGTGTGAAAATTTTGTTAAGAAATTTTACCATTTGATTGGTCAATTTGATAAAAAGGACTAAATCGCGTCAACTACAAAAGTGTTGTTCTAGTAGTTAAAGGTATCTATTAGCTATGGATTATAAAAGTTAAGGTTCTTAAGTGATAATTAGACCCTTTATATATTAAGTGAACAATGATGGTCGAAAATGAATGATATTAAATGGTTTTATTAAAAGTTAATTTTGTAATTTGGTTATTAAACATAAAATAATTAAAACAAAATAAAATTTATTTGTTTGGTATCATCGTCATCTACCAAATTTAGAGAAGAAGAAAGCAATTTTTAGGGCTTTAAACAGTCGGCCACATGCAAGCTCAATTATAAGTCCGTTTTTGTCCCGTTTTTAATGATTTCTATGTTTTTATGATTGTTGCAACTAGTTCTAGCTAGCCTAGTAACTATTTTGCAAAACTATTAAAGATTTTGAATGATGCCATTGATGAATACATGAGTATTTTGTTGATTGGTGATAGATAATGAATGCTTGTTGATAGGTATACAAGTTTTGTTAAGTGATTTTTGAGAAAAATGTAAAATCGAGATTAAATTGAGAAATGTGTAAATTGTGTGGTAGAAATGTGACATAAATGAAAAATATGGGCTACTAAGGGCATAATAGTGATTCAGCTAGGCTTGGGTTGTGATGAAATTAAATGAATTTTGATTTACAAGCTTAGGAATTAAATTGTAAAAATGGTGAAACATTAGGGGCAAATGTGTAAATGTTCTTATATGTGTGTTTTGGATTAAATTGAATAGAGAGATTATTAAATAAGTTAATTTTGAATATATTGAGATCAAGAAAAGAGGAACTCAGATCTAGATCAGGAGAAAACTAAAGTTATTAACTAATCGACCTATTTCATCATTTTCACATCCGAGGTAAGTTCGACAATGGCTTGATGGTATTTCGGCAATTGAAATCCCGGTTGAACCTTAAGAATAGTTTAGGATACTAGTGACATGTCATTAGGGGATACACTGAGTTGGCTTCGGGCCATGATATTAGCACTTTGGGTGCAAGTTATACTGATTTGGCTTCGGGCCATGAATATCAGCTAATTTGGCTTTGGGCCATGATATCAGTATTTAGGATATAAGTTACCTTGATTAGGCTTCGGGCCATGATATAGGTACTTATTGAGCGAGATTTTTGAGTATCTGATTTTTATTCCGAATGGTTCAGTGGGTAAATGAATGATGTGGTTGAGAATGAGATTTGTACGAGATGGTACAGGTATGTGCAGAACACTTATTAGCTTTGGATCAAAGAAATAGTGAAGAAAATATATTGTTTTGTGAATGAGAAATCGGAAGGTTTGTTAGTTGATGTGAATCCATGTATTGATAATCAATTGTTGAATTATGTGTTTATGATTATATCGAGTTTATTTCATATGAGCTTACTAATCTATAAAGCTTACGTTGTTTTTTTTTTTTTTTATGTTTTATAGTGATTTCAAAGCTAGCTCAGATTTGGGGATCGTTGGAGATCACATCACACTATCCACCTATCACTTGGTACCTATGGACTTTGGTATTTTAAGTATATGGCATGTATAGGGACTTTGAGTTGTTTTGGTATATGTAGCATGATTTTGGCCATTTGTGTTGGCTTGTAAATATTAAGTGTTTGGTCCTGTGTTAGTCATGTAAGATGGCTTATTTTGGTAATTGTGTGATGTGTGTATATATGTATTAATGCATCTTAGTGATGTGGTTTATGGTTATTTCAGAATGGTTGTGCTTGTGGTTTTAGTCTAGGGGATGTTTAGTTGAAATAGTACATATGAATGCTTTGGAAATGTGAATTGGTATGTGTTGAATGACTAAAACATAAGTTTATAAGCATATTGGTTGCTTGTATTGGAAATGCTATGATTTAGCCTTGATTGTGGTTAAGTGAGATGTTCATTTATGCTATGAATTTGTACCATCTAGGTTGTGTAGGTACTTGCAAATTTGGGTGGCAAATTGGCTAATAGCCTATTTTTGTCCACACGGCTGTGTCCCCTGATGTTGATTTTGAAAGCAAGTTAGTGTACTCCACGCAGCCTCACACAAGGGCGTGTGATATGGTCGTGTGGCATAAGTCAGTATACCCTACAAGATTGACACAGCCTAGTACACGGCCTGGCACACGAGCATGTATGATCATTTTTAGGGCACAGGGGCATGTGTTTTGGTCGTGTGACCCAAGTTTGAGAGTTAGACGGGGTCGGACATGGGCTGGGACACGACTATGTCTCCCATTTCAAATGTCCACACGACTTGTGACACGGGCATGTTTGGTGGCTGTGTGAGACACAAAGCCGGGCCACACAGGCTTGTGTCCCCTGTTTTGAGAAAATTTTCTTAAGTGTTTTAAAAGTTTCCTATGTTATCGGTTTAGTCCCAAACCACTTCCAAAGTATGTTTGAGCCTCGTAAGCTCATATTAAGGACATTATGATTGATGTTGAATGATGATTGCATGAAATGTGAAAAATGTTTGAGAAATGTATGTGTAATTATTTTATAAGTCTGATAAAGCTCTGTAACCTTATTCCGACGTTGAATACGGGTGAAGGGTGTTACAAAACCATGAATACATGCACGAGGAACAAATTGGGAAGAAAATGTTTGAAAAATATACCTTTCGTACTCTGAAAAATAGGAAGGAACCACTGTTGTTTTAATCCACTTTGCATGGTGGTGTTGATCCAAAGCTGTAACAGAATCATTCTGGCCTCTATCTAGTCTACCCTGTTGCGAACGAATGGAAAAAAAACTCTCACTGAACATTTCAAAGAGTTTTTTCGAAAAGAAATGCGACTGCTAGACCTAAGTTGTTTTTATTTTTCTACTTAATGTTGGTTAACACTCTTCTGCACCGTTGGACTTTTTTTCTATGATTCCCTTTATTTAATATCCCCTAAGAAAATAGAATCCCCTTTTTGGTGCCAAAATATATATGAAAATATCACGATGTGATATCCTTTCAAAAAGATATTAATTTCCATATATATTTTATGTTTGACCAAATTAATTATCATAAAACTTTATTTTAATAATTTGATAAATGATCATAATTAATATTTTATATGAATCAAATTCATACATTTATTTTAACTTTGTTCTCTATTCTTGTAAAACAAATTTGTACATATATTGTGCTTATTATTTAACCTGTCAAAATAAATTAATTCTATAATAAATATGTAATATCCGATTTAGACCCTAGTCGTAAGCAAGAGTTTTGGGACCACAAATCTGAGTTAGAAAAATATTTTAATATTATCTTCTAAGTTGTCAGCATGTGAATTAGTATGTGTGAAATTTCTGTAAAATAATTTTATCGTTTGTGTGTTTAATTTGAGAAAAGGACTAAATTGCGAAAAAGGTAAAAGTGGCAATTCATATGTTAATGTGTTTATTTGATATGGCTTATTAAAGGTGAAGTCCTTAAGTGGATAATATACCTTTGTTTATGCTAGTGAACATTTATGTCCATATTATACATGATTTTTATAAGGTTTAATAAAGGTTAAAATTGTAAAATGTTTAATAAGCTAATTAAAACATAAAATAAAACAATTGTTTCATTATTTTTGGTATCATCCACCACCGGAAATAAGAAAAGAAAAGAAATTTTAAAGCTTTGAACATTCGACTAGCTAGAAGCAAAAATTAAGGTATGTTTTGGTTTCGGTTCTTGATAATTTCTACATTTTTGTAATTGTTGCTTTGTGTTCCTCAAAACCCATGCCTCAATTTTGTGAATTGATGAAGATTTTGAGAAGTGCCATTAATGAATCCATGAGTTTTGTGATGTTTAATGATGAAATATGAAATATATGTGTTATATTAACATGTTTTGTCTTTGGAGTTTTGTTGATTTTGAGTAAATTGGACTTAATTGAGAAAATAAAATTATGAGGGACTAAATTGTGAAATAAATGAAATGTATGGATTTGTATGATTATAGTGAACATTCAACGAAGCATGGTTATAAGAAATTATGTGTATTTTTGGTTTTATGAAATAGAGACTAAAATGTTAAAATGTGAAAATGTGAGGGCTAATTTGTGCCCTAAATATGTGTTTTTGGATTGAATTGAATAATTTGGTAAATAAATGAGTTAAATTTGAATATCCATAGATCAAGAACTGAAGAAAACGGACTTAGATAGTGGGAAATCAAAAGTAATTGAGTAGTCGTGTTCGTTTTTGTTTATCCGAATCCAATGTAAGTCTATATACAAAGAAATGTATTTACATTGATATATGTACATTTATATGAAAATTCATAATGATGAATGTATATGAGATGATGAGTACATGAATTCTGAGATAGTATCGACATGTTGTCAACATCCGAAAAAGTGCCTACGAACCTAGGAATAGATAGGATTGCGTTTGTCATGACATAGGTTTTTGATATATGATACCGTGTAAGACCACGTCTGGGATGTTGGCATCGATATGAGACATCATGTAAGACCACGTCTGGGACATTGGCATCGATTTGAGATTTACGTGTAAGACCATGTCCGAACATTCGCATCGTATTAATTCGTGTAAGACCATGTCTGGGACAGTGGTATCGATATCTAAGTACATGTAAGACCACGTCTGGGACGTTGGCATTGTATGACTATTCCGACATTCCGAGTATCCTATTTGATTCCAAATGGTCCAATGGGCAAATTCGAGAAATGAAAGTCTACGTGAAATGTATAAACGAATCAGGTACGTTTGAATTGTACACTAAGCAAGTGTAAGAAAGGTAAGTGTTTATATAAACTTACCTAGATAAGATATGTGAATAGATTTGATGAGGTAAAATGTGTTATATGTGTGAATGAACTATGATCTAAAGAAGTACATGGTGATAAATAAATTGATAAGCAAATGGCTAGATAAATAAGCCAAGAAGAATTATGAATGTGCAAATAAGCTAGTAGAAAACTCATTTTTGATATGAATAATGAATGCATATATGTTAAGTATATTGTATATGGCTTACTAAGCTTTTGGAAAGCTTCCTTTGTGTGTGTTTGCTCTATTTTATAGATCGTCAAAGCTATTGAGGGCTCGAGAATTGTCGAAGATTGTCATCACACTACTCAAATCACATTTTGGTACCTTATGTGCATGTATAAATTAATTATGGCATGTACAGTCTAGTTAAAATGGATTATGTTTATGATATGTAATAGCCATGTGATATGGCTAGATAAATGATGGTGATATGTATGAGTGATTAAGCCTTATGATGTTTATTTTGGTATGGTTTGTTAGCTAATGAAATGGTCAAGGCAATGGTAAGCTTGATGATGCAAAATTGGTATATGTTTGATGAAAAGATGTCTTATAATATGATGGTAAATTGTGAATGAAATTTTCTTAGAAATGTTTGTAATTTAGTTTGGCTAATTGTTGCATAAAATATTATGCTTGGGATACTTTTGAATGTTGGGAAAAGTTGGTTTATTTAGGCATGAATTGTATTGGTATGATGCTTGTAGGGATAACCCAAGGTGTGGGTGGCATTTTGGCCTTAAAAATGGCCTACAATTGCCCACACGGTTGAGCACATGGGCGTGTGACTCGACAATGTCCCTCGTGGTTGTATTTCAAAACAAGTCAGACTCGACCACGGGGCTGAACACACGGGCATGTGACTGGCCGTGTGGTGCAAGTCTGTACTGACCACGGGTGAGGCACACCAGCGTGTCCATGGCCGTGTGGACAAGTTAGTATGTATGCCCTACTTTGACACGGCTTAGACACACGGGCGTGTCTGAGGCCGTGGGAGGCACATGGCTTGCCCACACGGGCGTGTGACCTCTACAACTTAGAAAAAAATTTAAATTTTTGAGAAGTTCTGTATGTGTTTGGTTTAGTCCTGGTTCTATTCTAAAGCATGCTTGAGGTCTCGTAGACCTATTTAAGGGAAACTTTGATTCGTTTTGTTGAATTATATTATGAAATGTCGTGAATGTTTCGCTTGTCCCAGATCGCTTTTAACCCTATTTCGGCTATGGTTACGGGTTAGGGGCATTACAAAATATAATTCTCGTGACAGTTAAATTTAATACCAATTGTGTTTTGATTTTGTTCGTTTCAACCATAGGGTATGGCCTTATAGGCTCTTGTAACATTGGTAGTAATACTAGAACACTATAACGTTACAAGTAATAAGTAGCATCTATCAATGCATCATCGCTACACAAGTTACAAGAATTCGCGGTTAAACATAACCTTTCTATGATAAAATTTCATGTATTATATCCTTTTGTCCTTTATATCTTGATTGGACACAAGTCATGGAATAGTCACACTTGTAAAGTCTAATCTCATGTTTCTTGATACCCAAAGTAGACTACAATAAACAAATATGTGTAATATCTCATATTAACTTATTTGAGCATGGTCATGCATTTCTAGTTTCACTTCATCAAGTGGCCTAAGATATTGCTTCCATTATGTAGAAGGGACAAATCCTATCTTGATTAATCATATCCCACTACATAGATTATGGCATACCTAACACCAGTCTTTATAGTAAAACCTGTCAGTAGACATTTGACTGTATCAAAATATACAACTCACTATGTTGGATCAATGATGGTCTTAAGTCTAAGGATCGTTTACATAGTTATCACTATGAATAATGTTTGACTACTATATAATAATCCAATAAACGTACTCATAGCGAGTCAGTCCAATATGTCATTCTCTAACATCTACTCATGTATTGATTTTGCACCCCTATGTCAATGATAACACTTTGTCATCAATCAACTACATGTTAGTCTTAATGCATTATTATTGTTCAAGCCCACAATAATACTCGACTAAGGACCTTTTAAGAATAATCATATTATTCTCGTGACATTATTATAAAATGTTTTTTATATATACAAAAAGAAATCGAAATAATAATGGCAATGCCTTATATTAATAAATGAGGTAAAACATGTATGTTATTAAAATCATCTCGTAATTTCTCTTTGGAAATACTCTAACAATTCTTTCCTAAACTATATGACATGTTTATCTCATATATTCATGGCATGCTATGGCAATTTTATAATATTCACATTTATAAAAATCAACAATTGTGATTCTTCACAGTTTTTCTTTTAATGGAAAAATTGAAGAAATAAATGTGAACCATGTACTAGGTAGGGTCCCAGGAAAGGGAGGTGAGTCATATTCGACTGCTTAAAAACCAAGCTTTCCTTGCCGATCCTATCCTAGACATTCACCTTCTCAAGATTACACTTCTTATCTTTAATTTATCGATTGTGGATCATTTCAAATATATATATATATATATATATATCAAAATTATATTATTAAGAATTACTAAACATAAATATATAAAGAGATGAGTAATAAAATAAAATTATTTGTAACACCCATATCCCGCTTCAATTGTCAAAATAGTATACCAGATGTTACTAGTCAAGTTGGAATAGTGAATAATGATTTACGTTCAATAATCAATTCAATTCCATAATTACAAGAAATATTCAATATTAAATAGGTCATTCAGTTTCAGGCGTTAAATTAAGCTTTCAAAGCTCTAAAAATAAATTACAAACATTCAGGGACAAATTCAGAACAAATCTAAACATTTAGGAAAAATATATTTACGTCTGTCCAGGCCTTGCGATATTGCTCAACCCATGTGGCTTCAAACATGGTCGTGTGGCTATCCTACATGCCCGTGTGCAACCTCAAACGTCCGTGTGCATGGACCGTGTAATTCTTTGATTTGGATCACACGACCGCGTGTTAACCCGTGTCACATTCGATGTAGGGTCACACAGCCGTGTCGCATGTCCTGTGTCAGCCCATGTGGAAACTGCACCTATACTACTTTTCAACACACCCTGGGTACACGCCCATGTGCATTACACGACCATGTGATAGCCCATGTCCTAGGCCGTCTGTAACACCCCAACCTATACCCGTCGCTGGAATAGGGTTACAGAGCATTATCGACTAATGTAATAGTAAACTATTCAATTCATACATCAATGCAAACATAATCTAAGTACACTTGAATACATTAATAACGTCCTTTAATCGAGCCCTTGAGGCCCTAAAAATACTTTGAAAATAGTTCAAGACTAAATCTAAAACATTTGAAAATTTTAGGAAAAAGTTAAAAATTTTGGACTGTAGGGGTCACACGGTCATGTGGCCAGGCTGTGTGACTCACACGGCTGAGACACACGCCCATGTCTCATGCCGTGTGAACATTTGAAATAGGGACACATGGCCATGTCCCAGCCCATGTAACTTACTGACTTGGGTCACATGGTCAAGCCACACGCCTATGTGCCAGGCCGTGCTGCCCTCGAAATGGCATCACACACTCGTGTGTTAAGCCATGTGCTAGGCCTTGTAACAGCCTGGCTTATATGCCTTGAACCTACAGGGGACACACGTCCATGTCACATGGTCGTGTACCACATATGGTGAGACACACACCGTGTCTCAGGCCGTATGGACCTAAAATGTACCTTAATCAACAAGTTTACCATTTTATGCTTACTTGGAACCTAAGCAAAACCATTTACCAATGAAAATAAGTATCCAAATTGACTATAGTCGTGCCAAAAACATACCAAAATCAACCTAATTTTGTGCCTAACCAATGTACCCTCATTGGTACCACAAGTATACATAAATTTATATCAAAACATAACATCAATTTAACCTATCAACTCATTCAAGATATTACCTATCAACACCAACTCAAACATACCATATCTTAGCTACTTAACAACCAATTCATCACATACTCTTTTAACTATTCCAACAAGTATCAAATGTCTATACTAACACATATTGATAAGGCACCAAAATTACAAAAAGAAAATCAACCAAATAAATTTGTACAACCAAATTCATATTTAACAATTTGCATATCAAAAACATTAGTATCTTTATTAAACCTATTACATGCCATATAATCTAAAATAAATGTTTCAAAAGCTACCAAATTAAGCTGGATTGTGTGACTTGAGTGTTGATCTAATCGTCCAACCTTCCAAGTATTTACAATAGCAAAGTTTAACACAAGTAAGCTCACTAAATCTTAGTAAGTTCGACGTAATAAATCCATAAATCTTACCGAAGTGAATACAATAATTTAAAAAGTAATATAACAACCATGAAAGTTTCCTATCATCCACAATCCCAATTGGTAATTCATAACTAATCAATTCAAATCCCAACAATATATGAAAGAAATTCATCAGAATTTCTTAACAAGTTAGCCTATTGAGATTTTCAATCCAATGAATGACTTACGGATAAGAGTACATCATCAGTCCAACCAAACACACCAGATGCTCACATGAGCCAATCCCTCCAACACGATAATGCTCATAAGAGCTAATCCAAATCATAAGAGCTAATCCAGCCTCACACCAATGCTCATAAGAGCTAAACCAACCATCACACGAAACAGAGTGTATAACACGAGAATTTGCAACAATTGTTGAACCTCGATTTACTCGGTTAATATGAAAAAAATATCCCTCCAATACCATCTCCACTCCAACCACTGTAGCGCACCAAAACACATATGTACTCTATTCACGTTCAAATTAAGCCGAGTATTAAGTTCAATACTAAACTTCTAATTACCATCCATCATCATTAATTTAAAATAAATATATAAATTGTATCATGTTAGACTACTCAATAATTCATTTTGATGTTAAATTCTAAATCGTACGAACTTACCTAGACCAAATTGAAATGTTGTAGCAGTGTAGAGACTATTTTGCACTTTTTCCTTTTCCATGAGTATCTACTGTAATATGACCCAATTTAGACCCTAGTCATATTAGTGGTTTTGAGGCTAGAAATTTGAGGTCAGAATGATAATTTAATAATATTTTTTGTGTGAATAGTATGTGATTTAGCTTAAGTGAAATTTCTGTCTGATAATTTTATCGACTATGTGTCAATTTGTGATAAAGGACGTAATTGCATAAGGTGTAAAATGCTCTGTGCTGATTGTTAAGTGATCAATTGTAGATGTCTTTATAATGTGACATCCTTAAAAGGCAATAACCCCAATATTAATATAGTGGATGGCTAAATGACATGTAAACCATAATGTTTATTTCTCTGATATGTTTGATGAAAGGACAAACTGGTAAAATGTTTAATAAAGTATTAATAATAAAAAAAGCATGGAAATGGATGAATGTTCGTATTTGACTTACCGAAAATAGAAAAGAAAAGAAGAAAGAAAAAGCTTTGAAATTGTGGCTAGGGTTAAACTTGATTCAAGGTATGTTTGAGCTTAGTTCTTGAAAATTTTGACATTTTCGTAATCGTTGCTTCGTGCTTTAGCTAACCCATGTTGTAATTTTGTGAATTGATGATGTTTTTGTGATGAGTCATTGGTGAACACTTGAGCTATGTGTTAGTTGAGAGTGAAATATAGAAACTTGGTGTTGGATTAACATAGTTTGTATTGGAATTTTTAGTGAATTTGAGTATTTAGGACTTAATTGAGAAAATGAGAAATTGAAGGGTTAAATTGTGAAATAAACGATATGTATGAGCTTGTATTAGCATGGGAAGAATTTGGCTAGCATATGTGTTTTGAAATTTTGTGTATTTGATGATTTTGTGAAATAGGGACTAAAGTGCTGAATTACGAAAATGTAAGGGCTATTTTGTAAAATTCCCTAAGTGTGTGCGTGTGGACTAAATTGAATGAATTGGTGATTGAATGGATTGAATTTAAATGTGTATAGACCAAGAAAGGAGAGGCTCGGATCGAGATCGAGGCAAAGATAAAGTGCTCGATTAATCGACTATTTCGATAGTTCGACGTCCGAGGTAAGTTTGGAAATAATACATGTTATTAAGATATGTTTTAGTGTTATGGAATGAATATGTATATGATTATGAGATTTGAGATGCTATGTGCAAAATTAAATTAGATGGCACTAAGTGTGCGAAATTGAAATCAAAACAGAGATGAATAGCACTGTGTGTGCGATGTTGTGAAAGCTTCGGCTTATTGATTTGGTACTTTGTGTGCAATACCGAGATAAGTCGATTAAAAGAATAGGAACTAAGTGTGCAATGACGAATATGCTTCGATCATGTATATGGCACTGAGTGTGCGATTAAATTAATCGATTATCAGAGGATGATTGACATGTAATATCGAGCATTGAATAGCTTGCAAATTGAAAAACTATGTGTTAGCTAAGGAATGTATATTGAACCTTTGTGGTTGATGATTTTATAGATAAAGCTATGAATGGATGAATGAGTATTTTAGCTATGGATGATATGGTATGAATATGAGAGAATTGATCTATGTGATGGTTTATTATATACATTTGCTTGATTTGATGAGATAATTATATTCTATTTCGAACTTACTAAGCTTCAGAAAGCTTACTGTGTGATTTGTTTCTCTGCTTTACAGTGTTAGTAAAGCTAGCTCAGATCTGGGGATCGTTAGTATCTCAATCACACTATCGACAATCTATTATGGTACTTTGGGAAAGATGTACATAGTTGAAATATGGCATGTATAGGCAAGATATGTAAATTATGTATGAGATGTGTAAATAGCCATGTGAGGTGGCTAGATAAATGTTTGGAATATGCTTGTGTGGATTTGGTATGTGAAGTGAGATTTGGTATGTTTTGATGGCAATGGATATGTCTTATAAATGGTAATCTTGTTGATATATTGATGCTAGTATGATCTAGTGAATTTGAGGATGAATCATATTTGGTATTGAATGTGTTCAAGTTGTGCAATTTAGTCTATAAGTTAACATGGTTATAAATGAGATTGTATGAGATGTTATGTAGATCACTTGACATGAGATTTTTTGCCAAATTGTGTGTGGGATTATGCTTAAATGTTCTTGTAGGATTGACCCTTGTGTGGGTGGTAAATTGACCTTTCATATGGTCTGTTTTGCCAACACACAGAAAGTACTACAGTGCGTTTAATGGCCATGGGTGAATGATAGGATCTAGCCTAACAGTACACAGCCTTAACACGGGTGTGTCAACTAACCGTGGGCATATGTCAGTACCTATTTAAGTGAACATGGCCTTGGCACACGGATGTGCCTAGTAGACGTAAAGCCAAGTCAGGATCGACCACGGCCAGGCTACACGGGCATACTTGGTGGCCATGGAGTGAAGTCAGTTTCGACCATAGGGAAGACACATAGGTGTGTCTAGTAGCCGTGGGAGACACACGGCCTACCCACATGGGCGTGCAGCCCCTGAAACTTTGAAAAGTTTTAAATTTCTGAGAATTTCTATATATGTTCGGTTTAGTCCCAACCCCTTTCTAACACGTGTTTAAGGTCTCGAAGACCTCAATAAAGGACTATATACTTGTGATTGAATATGTTTGATTGATATTTGACTTTGTGTTGTGAAATTGTAATGAAATGTTCTGATTGTTTGGTAATGCCTCTTAACCTTATTCTGGAGATGGTCTAGAGTTAGGGGTGTTAAATTTTCCCGAATCGAAGGTAATTCTGGTAACTTTTCAGGAAACACATTTGAAAACTCACATACCACAGGCATGGATTCAACTTTCTTTTTCGGCACTTTTGTATCAATCACATACGCCAAATAAGCTTCACAACCCTTTTTCACATAGTTCATAGCTTTCATCGCAGATACAACAGCTGGTAATCCTTTTATATCACTGGATTCAATTCAAACTATCTCACCATTCTGACTTTTCAACTCAATACTCTTTCTTTTATAATTCACAATGGCATTATACAGAGTAAGCCAATCCATACCCAGAATTATGTCAAACTTATCGAATGGTAGTAATATCAAATTAACCGGAAAATAAACATCTCGAAACATCAACGGACAATTCTTGCACACCTTATCCACCAAGACACACTTGCCTAGGGGATTCATTACTCTAATCACAAATTCAGTAGACTCAATAGGTAGAGTCTTGCTTGATACTAGATTCACACACACATATGAATAAGTAGATCCTGGATCTATCAATGCAATGACATCACTATCAAATAATGTGAAAGTATCGGTGATGACGTCTGGAGATGATGCTTCCTCTCGTGCACGTATAGCAGAGCTCAGGCAGGTGCTCTTGCCTCTGACCTCACAGCTGTGTCAATAATACCTCTCTGACTTCCACTCACGTTCTATACATTTCTAGATAGTCTACTCCTAGTCGATACATTACTTGATCTCACATTCTGAACATTTTCTTCTTTGACAATCTTTGGGTAATATCAAATAAAATGATCTCGATATCCACATTTATAACAAACTCTATTATTGTACTTGCCCCAGCATTCTCCCACATGTCGTCTTCCATTTATGCTCACACTCGTGTTTGTTACTCTTAACGCTGCCAACACTTGATTCAATCAGATCTTGAGTTCATGGACCAGCACTTTGTCTCGAACGATCTCTACTTGGATGTTCAAATGAAGCATTTGAACAATTTCTTGCATCTCTAAATATCTTTGTAGAAGGTTGAGAAAACTTATTCATTGATCTTTTTCTTTCATCACGAGCTTTAGAATCAGCTTTCTTCTTTTCTTTATTGAGCTCCTCAGCTTTTGTATGCTCTTTCAACTAGCACAAAAAATTCATTTATATTGAGTATCCCAACCAACAACTTAATGTCCTTATTCAACCCTTCTATGAAGTGTTTACACATAGAAACTTTGGTCGAAACACATTCCCGTGCATACTAGCTCAATCTCATAAATTCTCGTTCATACTCAGTAACTGACAAACGGCCTTGTTTCATCTCTAAAAACTTTTTACATTTCTGATCAATAAATCGTTGGTTGATATACTTCTTTTTGAACTCAGCTTGAAAGAAATCCCAAGTTATTCTCTCTCTCGGAACCATGGATATCAACGTTTTCCACCAGTTATAAGTTGTATCTCTCAACAGAGAAACAACACATTTTATACATTCGTCCGGAGTGAACGACATCTCATCAAATACTCGAAGAGTATTCTAGATCCAAAACTCAACTCGATCAACATCGTCATCAGATGTGGCCCTAAACTCTTCGGCCCCATGATTCATAATCTTGTCCACAAGAGGTTTATTCAATCTGATCAGATCTGTAACTTGTGGCACAATAGGTACATGTGGGGGTGGAGGTTGTGGAGCAACCAGATTCGTTCGAACGAACTCCAAAAACCGCTCTGAAACACCCCAAACCCGGCCCACGAGAATGGACTGGATCTGGTATGTTCCTCGAAGTAACCCGGTTCAAATTCATTCGAATACTTTGAAAACTATGAGTTTTGGAAGATAGTTTGTTGTGGGTTGGGCTTAAGTTGAAATCAAATTTATTTCTATAACAAAAACCCATTTGTTTCAAGTGACAAATTATTTAAGCTTATTTCATATTAAGTGGGCTTACTCTTTATAAAGCCCTAAATTCATAACATAGTAATTATAGCGTAAATAAAAATTAAATCACGGTGGCCTTATTACATAAAACGAAACCCAAAATAATAAATTGTACAGTACTTAAAATAAAAAGAAAATATTCAAATTAAATTGCACTTCAAGTCGAACATGGCCACCACAAGTTCTGTCAGTCGGTCCATTACTGCTCATCACCTGAAACATATTCCCACAACGGGGTGAGTCGATAGACTCAGTGTGTAACCAACACTAAACATAATAGAAATAGGCACACCATAAAAAAATCATATGCATATAACAATTTCAAGGTAATGATGCAAACCCGAACCCAAACCTATATGCCATCCGCTACACTCCACCCGCATTCAACCTCAGATACCGTGGGGACTACTAAGTCAACCTCCTTCCGCTACACTCCATCGAAGGCGACATCTGCAATGACGTGCTCATTGCCCATCGATAATATTGTGGCATAGCCACTCATCGTAATGTAACCGGTTACCACTTAGTGAGACCGAAATCATCACATTCACTCGGTGAGACCGAAGTCATCACATTCACTTAGTGAGACCAAGTCATCACATTCACTTAGTGAGACCAAGTCATCACATTCACTTAGTGAGACCGAAGTCATCACATTCACTTCCCCTCTTCAATTGACCCAAATGCCCCAAATAATAAATATCATGCATAACATATTTTATTTCACTTTCACATCACTTTTCACTTGTATAACATTTTTCAAAATCCTAGTAGAAGTAGGAAAATGTACACAATACTTTGTACCATAATATGGCACTTTAGGCACTTTCTTTCACTTTCACATTAACATATATAACATATTTAAACCATAAAACTATTAAGAATAGTGTGGAATACACACCGATTTGTTTAGCGATTCCTTGAGATTCGAAAGCAAGATCTAATGTTTAGATCCTTAATTCCTACATTTGGTTTATCGTATTACTTAGCATAAATTCTATTTTAATATAATATCCAAATCCTAGTAGGATTTGTAAAGAGGCTTACCTTTGATGCCGATTTGATGTTTATTCAAATCCAAAACTTTGTTTTCCTTCACTTGATATTCTACCAACCTTAAATCTCAACATAAATTAGTTTTCGCTTTTAATAATTATAGATCTTATAATCACACAACCTTGGCGAATACTTTCAAATGCTTACCTTATGGATTTTAAATCCAGAAAACTTCACCTTCCCTTTTTCCTTGTAATCGCCAACACCTAGATCTCGAATAGGTTAGTTTTTTTTTTTGATCAATTTGATCTAATTGACTAAGATTTGGCCTTGGCGAATGTATAAGCTTACTTACCTCAAGTTCTCAAACTCAAGTTGATCTTTATTTTTAATTCGCCAAAATCACTTGTTAGATTTGAACTATTATTCAATTATGGAAGGGACCTTTTTTTTGGCGAATGTATGTTGATGTACTTACCTCGTTTTTGAATCCCGGATGATCTCTTTTAATATTGGCTATGGCGCTATTTGGGATCTCGAAATTTTGGCTTTTGTGGAGGGATAGTAGAAGAAAAGAAAAGAAAGGAAAAGAGATGGAGAGAGTTTTGACAAGGAGGATTCTACTAAAGAAAAGAGAAAAGATTGTTGTTACTTTGAGTAGGAGATTTCGCAAGAAGATGAAGAGAAGAGAATCGCTCTTTACTTTTCTCTCTTTGGTCGAAACTATTAGCCTTAGAGTCCCTAAATCCTCCAACTCTTCATTTGTGATAAGTTTTAATTTTATCAACTATGAAATTCCATCAAATCTCCTAATTAGCCAAAAGTTCTATTGAATAAAACTCTCTTCTTAGCTTCCCTTGTACCGTCAACTCCCACTCATGGAAGCAAAATAAAATTTCTTTTATTTGCTTCCTAGATGACTCAAACTCGTGCCCAAAACTTCTTGCATTTGGGCCATTTCCTAAGGCCTTAGGTGGCATCTTCAGCCACATTTCCAAGTCCGTTGTTGGGTTAAATTTCATGTACTTTATATTTTTAGGGTCACTCGGCCCTAAGTTCCCCTTGGGCTCTTAAATTCGACATTCCGGTCAATTTTAAGTTTCCTAAAATTTTCATGCTGCTCAGATTTTCCAAGTTTCCAAAATGTTTAGTTACCTATTTTGGTTTGGTTACCAAAATGTTCACTTTCCTAATTTACTTAGGTTTCCAAAATGTTCACTTTCCTATTTTCGACGTAACATTTCCATACATCCTCGTGTTTCCAAAATCATTCCAAATTTATTCCAAAACACATAAAACATGTCTTATTGTACAATTAGGCCAAATGTATAGGCCCTTTTTAGGATGTTACAGTTCTACCCCCCTTAAAAATAATTTAGTCCTCGAAATTACTTACTATCGTTCATCCGTACAGTCTAACTCACCACACTACGCTATTCTTTCGCACACTCGATCTTAAAGAACTATCATACTTTTTAGGCACATTCTCTAAGTTCACAATCAAGGTTCCATACACTTCATTAGCAACATAAGATCGAACTAATCTTATAGCGAGTAAAGTAATGAAGTATAATCCATAAATAAAAAACTTACTCGTTGTCCCATCTGGCGTCACTATCCTCGCGATGACCGACCGTATAAACTAACCTTGGTCGCTTTGCTTCAACCTTCAACACCTCCGCTTGGTGCTCTACGACCTTGGCAGGAACCATTACCTCGTAATTGAACCTCGACCTCGCTGAGGTCATTGCCTTCCCTACCTACCGATTAACATTACGAGTTCTTTGGTCATATCATCGATATCTTTGGGCAGTCCTTGAGCATATGGTCCTTAGACCCACATTTAAGACATGCTCTATCTTTTTCCAACACGCACTTTGAGTGCTTCTTTCCACAATACTCACAAGGACGATCGCCTCGGTATCAACTTGTCAACCCTTCGACCCCCGCCGGGCCTTTTTCGCACATTTCCGATGATCCATAACCTCTCTTGGGTCTATTCCTCGCCGAGTTTCGCCTAGTCGAGTCATTGATTCCTTCACTACCTTAGCCTTTTCAACCAACGTGGAGAACTCCCCCTCGATGTGGAGCTATCAATAACCTTAGGTCATCCTTAATCCGTCCTCAAAGCAGTACCATACGTTCATGTTCGGTCGCGACTACTCCTCGAGCATATCGGCTTAACCTCGAAATTCACCTCATATCATGCCATCGATTTGTTCCCCGGTCCTAGAAAAGCTTTCCTCATCAATATACCGAGAGCCGACATACTTCTTCCGATATGCCCCTTAGCATACTCCTACGTCAGATCCTCTACCGTGGCACCATCACGAACAGTTAGCCACCATTGGTATGCTTCATCACGTAACAGGCTACCATCCCTTTCAACTTCTCCTCGTGGGTCGGTCGAGTTCATCAAATGTACGCCGATTGCTTCCAACCAATACTCTATGCAGATGGGTGCCACACCGACACTCCACGGAACACCCCTACCGTTGGCTCGGAGTCACTGTCTGATTTTGAGCTCCCAAATTTCCACCCGCGCCAGCCACCATTTCCAATACTCACAACATAGCCTGCGACACAGCCTCATCCCCCGTCTGAGCCTACTGCTCGACGTTAACAGCTGGGGGTGGTGGTGGCGGTGGTAATTCATTGTCAGAACCTTGACCTGATCTAACGGGTTCTGACACAGTTATTCTTCCTCTACCGCGTCCTTGATGACCGCATCCTCTAGAAATCATTTTCTAGCGTCGATATCTGATTAAGAAATTTTATGGATTAGTCTTTGTTTCACTTATTTATCAGTGAAGGAGTTTTATGGAAAGGGATTTTAAGAGTGGTTCTTTCGTATTCATACAAACACACAGTCCTTTCCATTCATTCATTCATCCATCAAACAAGTATGAACTTTCGTTCATTCAGAGAAACGTTGTAGTTTTTGTTGTTGTTGTTGTTTTCCTCTACCCGGGGGTATTTTCATAATTTTGTCCTACAGGGGCATTTTCGTAATTTTTTAGAAGAAAAACATTCCTTGGTGTTTTTGTCGAAAATTATTTTGAAAATTTTGAAGTCTAGGGGTAATTTGGAAAAAAATTTAAATTCGGGGTTATTTCGGTAATTTTTGACCTCAGGGGTATTTTGGTAATTTTTCACAAATCAGGGTAAATTTGTAAAATTTAATAAATCAGGGGCATTTCAAAAGTTGTAAAACTCTGAGTGTTCTTTTCGGAAATTGTTCCTTCAAAAATGGGAATGTTGCAAAAATTTTGAAATTCAGGGTCATTTTGGTAATTTTTGTAAGTCAGGGGCAATTTTGTAATTTTTTTCCAAAATCGAGGTATTTTGATATTTTGCAAGTTAGGGCTTTTGGAATGTTTATAAAATAATGAAATTTTGGTAAAACTGTTGAGTAGTTGAATCATTTTATAAACCAAGGGCACTTTGGTAATTTTACCACTAATGGCATTTTGTAATTTTATGGAAAAAATTTTCAAAAATAATTGTGTCTGAAATAGTTTTCGTGAATTAAGGAAAAAATGATTTAAGAATTTTAATATTAAGGTTAGAAAAAATGGCTAGTTCCACTTTCGGGTTTTAGTTATTGAGTTTAGCTTTATGTTGAGCCTTCTTGGTCGGGTGAACCAAAGCTACGCACTGTGCAGGATTCGAGTGGAAAGGAGGTGAGTCACGCGGACTGCTTAAATACCAAGCTCCCACTGAAACCATTCCTAGACATGCGTACAGGGGTTGCCACACCCGCTAAGTCCTCTAGGTTAGGGTGAACCGAAGCTACGCACCAGGTAGGATTCAAGAAGAGGAGGTGAGTCACTAGGACTGCTTAAATACCAAGCTCTTCAGGATCCACTCCTAGACATGCGTACCATGGTTGCCACACCCTAGCTTAATTGACTTAGTCATAGGTTGGTTTAGTGTATTAAGTCTTATGTATTTGTGTTTGAGTAGACTAATCCTAGGGTTCAAGTTCCTATCATGCTATTCTACGTTCCATGCCTTTTCTACCCTTATATAAATCATGAATCACACATAGAGTTAGGGGTACTTACCGGTGGATCATGGTTTGAGACTTAGCGGCCATGTCTTTATACTGTCCATTTGTAAAAATACTTCCAAAAAAAAACTCATTTGGCCTTGTTTTAAAAACGTTTTGGGCCTTAGGCCACAGTAGAGAGTTTGAACTGGCTCGATACCAAATTGAAACACCCCAAACCCTATTACGAGAATGGATGGATCTGGTATGTTCCTCAAGTAACCTTGTTCAAATTCATTCAATACTTTGAAAACTATGAGTTTTGGAAGATAGTTTGTTGTGGGTTGGGCTTGAGTTGAAAACAAATTTATTTCTATAACAAAACCCATTTGTTTCAAGTGACAAATTATTTAAACTTATTTCATATTAAGTGGGCTTACTCTTTATAAAGCCCTAAATTCATAACATAGTAATTATAGCGTAAATAAAAATTAAATCACTATGGCCTTATTACATAAAACGAAACCCAAAATAATAAATTGTACAAGACTTAAAATAAAAAGAAAATATTCAAATTAAATTGCACTTCAAGTCGAACACTACCACCACAAGTTCTCGCTGTCTCGGTCCATTACTGCTCATCACCTGAAACATATTCCCACAACGGGGTGAGTCGATAGACTTAGTGTGTAACCAACACTAAACATAATAGAAATAGGCACACCATAAAAAAAATCATATGCATATAACAATTTCAAGGTAATGATGCAAACCGAACCCAAACCTATATGCCATCCGCTACACTCCACCCGTACCAACCTGTACACCGTGGGGACTACTAAGTCAACCCTCCTTCCGCTACACTCCATCGAAGGCAGTCGCTGCAGTCGACGTGCTCATCGCCCACTGATAATATTGTGGCATAGCCACCATCGTAATGTAAATCAAGTCACCACTTAGTGAGACCAAGTCATCACATTCACTCAAGGAGACCAAGTCATCACATTCACTTAGTGAGACCAAGTCATCACATTCACTTAGTGAGACCGAAATCATCACATTCACTTAGTGAGACCAAGTCATCACATTCACTTAGTGAGACCAAGTCATCACATTCACTTCCCTCTTCAATTGACCCAAATGCCCCAAATAATAAATATCATGCATAACATATTTTTATTTCACTTTCACATCACTTTTCACTTGTATAACATTTTTCAAAATCCTAGTAGAAGTAGGAAAACGCATCAATACTTTGTACCATAATATGGCACTTTAGCCACTTTCTTTCACTTTCACATTAACATATATAACATATTTAAACCATAAAACTATTAAGAATAGTGTGGAATACACACCGATTTGTTTAGCGATTCCTTGAGATTCCGAAAGCAAGATCTAATGTTTAGATCCTTAATTCCTACATTTGGTTTATCATGTATTACTTAGCATAAATTCTATTTTGGGTTATAATATCCAAATCCTAGTAGGATTTGTAAAGAGGCTTACCTTTGATGCCGATTTGATGTTTATTCAAATCCAAAACTTTGTTTTCCTTCACTTGATATTCTACCAACCTTAAATCTCAACATAAATTAGTTTTCGCTTTTTAATAATTATAGATCTTATAATCACACAACCTTGGCGAATACTTTCAAATGCTTGCCTTATGGATTTTAAATCCAAAACGTTACCTTCCTTTTTCCTTGTAATCGCCAACACCTAGATCTCCTGAATAGGTTAGTTTTTTTTTTGATCAATTTGATCTAATTGACTAAGATTTGGCCTTGGCCGAATGTATAAGCTTACTTACCTCAAGTTCTCAAATCAAGTTGATCTTTATTTTAATTCTCTTTGAAATCACTTGTTAGATTTGAACTATTATTCAATTATGGAAGGGACCTTTTTTTTGCCAAGTGTATGTTGATGTACTTACCTCGTTTTTGAATCCCGGATGATCTCTTTTAATATTCGGCTATGGCACTATTTGGGATCTCAAAATTTTGGCTTTTGTGGAGGGATAGTAGAAGAAAAGAAAAAGAAAGGAAAAGAGATGGAGAGAGTTTTAACAAGGAGGATACGGCTAAAGAAAAGAGAAAAGATTGTTGTTACTTTGACTAGGAGATTTCGGCAAGAAGATGAAGAAGAGAATGGCTCTTTACTTTTTCTCTTTGGCGAAACTATTAGCCTTAGAGTCCCTAAATCCTCCAACTCTTCATTTGTGATAAGTTTTAATTTTATCAACTATGAAATTCCATCAAATCTCCTAATTAGCCAAAAGTTCTATTGAATAAAACTCCTCTTCTTAGCTTCCTTTGTGTCAGTCAACTCCTCACTCATGGAAGCAAAATAAAATTTCTTTTATTTGCTTCCTAGATGACTCAAACTCAGGCCCAAAAACCTCTTGCATTTGGGCCATTTCCTAAGGCCTTAGGTGGCATCTTTAGGCCACATTTCCAAGTCCGTTGTTGGGTCAAATTTCATGTACTTTATATTTTTAGGTCACTCGCCCTAAGTTCCCTTTGGGCTCTTAAATTCGACATTCCGGGGTCAATTTTAAGTTTCCTAAAATTTTCGCACGGCTCTGTATTTTCCAAGTTTCCAAAATGTTTAGTTACCTATTTTGGTTTGGTTACCAAAATGTTCACTTTCCTAATTTACTTAGGTTTCCAAAAATGTTCACTTTCC
Source organism: Gossypium rotundifolium (assembly GCA_025506655.1). Taxonomy (NCBI): domain Eukaryota; kingdom Viridiplantae; phylum Streptophyta; class Magnoliopsida; order Malvales; family Malvaceae; genus Gossypium; species Gossypium rotundifolium. The sequence continues at coordinate 47,766,212 of CP106732.1, read as the reverse complement.
TATTTTCGACGTAACATTTCCATACATCCTCAGGTTTCCAAAATCATTCCAAATTTATTCCAAAACACATAAAACATGTTTTATTGTACAATTAGGCCAAAATGCATAGGCCCTTTTTAGGATGTTACACACTCACTCATCATACGGAAGAAGGATTGCTTAGCCTCTCCTCCCTCACCACTATCATTAGTGTTTGATAGAGATTCGAGGTTTACCTCTCGATTTTAGAGGAAATTGCAAGATGCGTTAGGCACAAAATTATATTTTTATACTGCTTTTTATCCGTAAACAGATAGTCAATCCGAACAAATCATTCATATTCTCGAAGACATGCTAAGGTGTAGCATACTTGAGTTTGAGAATACGTGGGAAAAACATTTGTCGTTAATTGGATTCGCGTACAATAATAGTTTTCAATCTAGTATCAAAATGGCACCATATGAGGCTCTTTACGATCAAAAGTGTCGAACTCCATTGTATTGGACTGAGCTGAGTGAGAATAAGATTCACAGGGTTGATCTTATAAATGAGACTGAGCAAAAAGTGAAAGTAACTCGTGACAGTTTGAAAGCGGCCTCAGATCGTCAGAAATCTTATGCAGATTTGAAACGAAAAGATATATAATTTGAGGTTGGTGATAAAGTGTTTTTGAAAGTATCTCCGTGGAAGAAAATACTTCGATTTGTCCAAAAGGGCAAGCTGAGTCCGAGGTTTATCGGACCGTATGAGATTATTAAATGAGTTGGACCGGTTGCTCACAGATTGATGTTGCCACCTGAGTTAGAAAAGATTCATAATGTGTTTCATGTGTCGATGCTTCGAAGGTACTGATATGCCCCGTCTCATGTGATTGCTCCTACTGAGGTTGAGATTTTACCAGATTTGTCATATAATGAAGAACCGATCTGAATTTTGGCATGAGAGACCAAAGAGTTGAGAAATAAGAAAATATCTTTACTAAAAGTATTATGGCACAAACACGGATTTGAAGAGGTTACGTGGGAGCCTGAGAACATTATGAGAGAGAAATATCCACAACTATTCACTGGTAAGATTTTCAAGGAAGAAAATCCTTAGGGGGAGAGTTGTAATAGCTCGGTTTAGACCCTAGTCAAAATAGTGGTTTCGAGGCCACAAATTCGAGGTTGGAATGATAATTTAATAATATTTTCCATGTGAATAGTATGTGATTTAGCCTAAGTGAAATTTCTGTGTGATAATTTTATCGACTGTGTGCCAAATTGTGAGAAAGGACTTAATTGCATGAGGCGTAAAATGTTGTATGCTGATTGTTAAGTGTTATATTGTTGATGTCTTTATAATGTGAAGTCCTTAAAAGGCAATTAGCCCAATATTAATATAGTGGATGGCTAAATGACATGTAAACCATAATGTTAATTTGTCTCATATGTTTAATGAAAGGAAAAATTAGTAAAATGTTTATTAAGGTATTAAAACAAAAGCATGAAAATTGATGAATGTTCATCTTTCACTCACCAAAAATAGAAAAGAAAAGAATGAAGAAAAAGCTTTGAAATTTTGGTTAGGGTTAAGTTTGATTCAATGTATGTTTGAACTTGGTTTTTGATAATTTCTACGTTTTCGTAATCGTTGCTTCATGCTTTAGCTAACCCATGTTGTAATTTTGTGAATTGATGATGTTTTTGTGATGAGTCATTGATGAAAACTTGAGCTATGTGTTAGTTGATAGTGAAATATAGAAACTTGGTGTTGAATTAACATAGTTTGTATTGAGATCTTTAGTGAAATTGAGTATTTTGGACTTAATTGAGAAAATGAGAAATTGAAGGGTTAAATTATGAAACAAATGACATGTACGAGCTTGTATTAGCATGGGAAGAATTCGGCAAGCATATGTGTTTTGAAATTTTGTGTATTCAAGATTTTGTGAAATAGGGACTAAAATGTCGAAATGTAAAAATGTAAAGGCTATTTTGTAAAATTCCCTAAATATGTGTGTGTGAACTAAATTGAATTTATTGGTGATTGAATGGATTCAATTTAAACGTGTATAGACCAAGAAAGGAGAGGTTCGGATCGAGATCGAGGCAAAGATAAATTGCTCAATTAATCAACTGTTTCAATAGTTCGACATCCAAGGTAAGTTTGGATATAATACATGTTATTAAGATATGTTTTAGTATTATGGAATAAATATGTATATGATTATGAGATTTGAGATGCTATGTGCAAAATTAAATTAGATGGCACTAAGTCTGCGAAATTGAAATCAAAACAGAGATGAATAGCACTGTGTGTGCGATGTTATGAAAGCTTCACCTTATTGATTTGGTACTGTGTGTGCGATACCGAGATAAGTTAGTTAAAAGAATAGGAACTAAGTGTGCGATGACGAATATGCTTCGATCATGTATATGGCACTGAGTGTACGATTAAATGAATGAATATTAGAGGGTGATCGACATGTAATATCGAGCAGTGTATAGCTTGCAAATTGAATAACTATGTGATAGCTAAGGTATGTATTGAACCGTTGTGGTTGATGAGTTTATAGATAAAGCTATGAAATGATGAATGAGTATTTTAGGTATGGATGATATGGTATGAATATGAGAGAATTGATCTATGCGATGGTTTATTATATACATTTGTTTGATTTGATGAGATAATTGTATTGTATTTTAACTTACTAAGCTTTGGAAAGCTTACTGTGTGATTTGTTTCTCTCGCTGCGTTGTCAAAAAGCTAGCTTGGATCTGGGGATCGTCAGCATCTCAATCACACTATCGGCAATCTATTTTGGTACTTTTGGAAAGATGTACATAGTTGAAATATGGCATGTATAGGCAAGATATGTAAATTATGTATGAGATGTGTAAATAGCCATCTGAGGTGGCTAGATAAATGTTTGAAATATGCTTGTGTGGATTTGGTATGTGAAGTGATATTTGGTATGTTTTGATGGCAATGGATATGTCTTATAAATGGTAATATTGATGATAGATTGATGCTAGTATGATCTAGTGAATTTGAGGAGGAATCATATTTGGTATTGATTGTATTAAAGTGGTGCAATTTAGTCTATAAGTTAACATGATTATAAATGAGATTGTATGAGATGTTATGTAGATCACTTGACATGAGATTTGTTGCCAAATTGTCTGTGGGATTATGCTTAAATGTGCTTGTAGGATTGACCCTTGTGTGGGTGGTAAATTGGCCTTGCATATGGCCTATTTTGCCAACATAGTTGTGGCACACGGGCGTGCCTAATGTGGGTGAATGACAGGATCTAGCCCAATAGTACACGGCCCTAACACAGGTGTGTCAACTAACCATGGGCATAAGTCAGTATCTAATTAAGTGTACACAGCTTTGGCACACGGACGTGCCTGGTAGCCATGGAGCCAAGTCAGGATTGACCACGGCCAGGGTACACGGGTGATAAACCGTAAAAGTAACATATTTTAACCCTATATTTAGTACGCTTTTGGATGATTTAGCCCTTGGTTTACGTAAAAAGGTGCTTTTAATCCTTTCTTTTGATGTTTATACTCAGGAAAGCACTGGAGGACGAAAAGAATGAGAAACGAGCTTAAAACGGACCAATTTGGGCCAAAGAGGAAATTGACACGGCCTGGCCTTCAAGCCACACGACCATGCCTCGTTAAATTACTTCACACGGCCATGCCATAATTTACACGGTCATGCCCCAATTGACAAAATCAAGACATGGCCTGAAGAAGATTTACACGGGCGTGTGCCATGGGCGTGCCCCTGCCACGGGAATGAGCAATTTCACTCTAATTTGGATGCTTGAAGCCAAAGAAACATACTCCTAAGTCTACTTAAACACCTTAATAGTAATTCTACTTGAAGGAGGTACTTAGGAGCCATGTAAAGCATCTAAAGAGCCTATATAAACAACCTAAGGCAGTCGTCCTTAGGGGGAAATTTTGGGCAGAATTTTTTGCAAGAGCTTTTGTTCAGGGAATTACTCGAAGATAGCCAGTTGATCCATCTCAAGAAGCCAGAGTTCTACTCAAGACAGAGGATCTTCTCTTCAATTCCTTTAGGGGGTTTTAGGGATTTCTTATGTTTTGTTTTATCTTTTCTCTTGAGATGTTTTCTTATTCAGTTATGAACTAAACCCTTCAGATACTTGAAGGGGATGAAACCTATGATGGGTTTTGTTATTTGATTTCTAAATTATATGATAAGTACTTAGTTTGTTCATAATTATGTTGCTTAATTTAATCTGATGTACTTAGGTGGGGAGGAATAGACCATGCCTAAGAGTAGATCTAGCATAATTAAGCGGAGTTGATCGCACGCCTAGAAGTAGGGTGACGAGATTTTGTCGGATTAGGGTGAAACCTAATATGGAAGTCCATTAATCGATTTACTGCTTCCTTAGGGGGTTATTATAAGAGAACGAGAGTTCCACTAATTAACCTAAGGTTAGACATTATTCACCTCGAGAGAAGGTTTAATATAGGTTAGGGAGTCTCACGGATCAAGCTAAGTAAAGAAGTCATATGAATTAAAAGTTAGATAACAAGAGAAGTCATAGGTGGATTCTTCCTGAGGGTATCGTCGTAATCAACTGAGTTTTTCCAGAGTCTATTCCCAAAGTTTCATTCTTTTGTCTTTGCATCTAGTTTAGTTTTTCATTAGTTTAATAAACCAACCACTCCATGTTTTAGGCTAAATAATAGAAAGAAAGTGAGTAGTAGTACTTTTAGGTTCCTTTGGGTTCGATAAAATAATCTTGCCTAAACTATACTATTGTTCGATAGGTGCAGTTGGCTCCATCGTTGTCATAGTTAGTCTACAGGTTCGATCATTCTTTATAAATATTAAAACTCGACTGTTTGACACGATCAAGTTTTTGGCGCCGTTGCCGGGGAACACTAAAATATTTAGAAAGCTCTATTTCTATTATTTTAGCCATTATTTTATTATTTTTTTTCGTAATTTACTTTTATTTTTAGTTTAGGTTAAATTTTTATTTCTTTCTTTCTTCTTCTAGTAGGTACCTCTAGTTTATGACTAGAAGGAACCCGAGAGGACCTTTAGCGTACGAAAGTGACATTGAAGCTACCACTCGCAGAGAAACTAGACGAGCCCTAGACTACCAAAGAGAAGAACAACAAGACAGATCCAATCCTACTGAAGGGATGGACGAAAACAATCCGCCGCCAAATGTGCGAGGACAGAATGCTCCGCGTACTATGTATGATTATGCTAAACCTAATTTTACAGGAGCAGAATCTAGTATTGTTAGGCCTGCTAATGCTACTAATAATTTTGAATTAAAGCCTAACACAATACAAATGATTCAACAGTTTGTTCAATTTGATGGTTTGCAAGACGAAGACCGAAATACTCATATTGCTAATTTCTTAGAGTTATGTGATACCTTCAAAATAAATGGCATTTTTGATGATGCAATTCGTCTTCGGTTATTTCCCTTTTCATTGAGGAATAAAGTTAAGCAGTGGTTGAACTCGTTACCACGAGGGTCAGTCACCACATGTGATCCAATGGCCAAAAAATTTCTTTTAAAATATTTTCCACTAGCCAAAACGGCCAAATTTAGGAATGACATACCTTCTTTTGTGCAGAATGATGCAAAAACATTATATGATGCATGGGAAAGATATAAGGATCTCCTGAGAAGATGTCCACACCACAGATTACCTTTGTGGCTTCAAGTCCAAACTTTTTACAATGGTGTGTGTAACATCCGAGATTTAGGGGTCTCACATTTTAATTCATACCTATGTGTTAGCACGCTCTGTATGACTGTTTGGGTGTGTTTGGGGGGCTTCAGGAAAGCTTGGTGATAGGCTAGAGCCTTAGCAAAATTTTTGTTTTTGGGTACTTAGAAGGGGGAGCTGAATGAGTGGGGTGTTAAGGGTAGTTGGTTGCATGTATGGACACAAGGAGTGCCTTGGTAAAGTGGCAAGGAGGCGCCACTTAAGGCTTAAAGAAGTGACGCCTCAGGGGAGTGATAGAGCCTTGGTTCGAGCAGCAGAAATCCCCTTTTGTGCATATCTTTTTGAAGCAAGGACCAGGATGAGTTGTGCTTAGGATGGACTTTGTGGGATAAGGGTTGAAGGAGTCAACATATTGGATGAATGGAAGAGAGAAAAATAAGGGGTTTGAAACATTCAAACATATTTGAATGTGTGATCAGAAGAAAAGCAAGGAGAAAGAGTAGGGATTGAGTTGGGGTGTGTGTTAGCCGAAATTTGAATGGTGGTAGGAGGTGTGAGCAATCGGTTCTGGAGTGTTTAGGGGGGCCAAATGTTATGATAGCCTTAGGGAGGTGTTAGGCATTTCAGTTTAGTTAGATGGCATCTAGAGTACTTTGTTTTCTTTTCTTTTTGGTCAAAACCGAATTGTCCCCTAAAGCCTTCTCTTCTTTTTTTTTTGTATTTTGGTGTTTGACCGAAACTACATTACCCTTTACTCATCATCTTTGTTATTTTTCTTGCCTTTGACATTAAAACCGAAACTCCATCTATTCTTCCTCCTTATCTGTTCCATCTCCTGTTAGTCGAAACTCCCTAACTCTCCTCTCATTTTTTATTGCTTGCAAAAGCCGAAAACCTTCTGAAGCCATACCCTACCGCAACTTCATTCTCTTTTTCTTCCTTTCATTTGGATTTAGCAAGATCCGAAACTCCATATCCCCTTCCTCCTCTTCATCTTGTTCATTCATTGTTAGTCGAAATCTCTGTTACTCTCCTCTCTGTTCTTTCATCACTTTGGCCGAATATCACCTGTTAAAGATCATCTTTCTTTTTGTGTTTCTTTTCATAGGGGAATAATTTTAGGATTTGGGGTAAGTTCTTAGTACCTTGGTCGAATCTCTCTCATCTCTTTTCCTTTTTCTCTATCGTTTTCTATAAGAAGAAAAGCCGGGATTGTCATATGTTTTGAGCAGTTCTTACTCATCTTTATGCCGAATTCCTCTGGCACTCATAAACGTTTCTTTCGGTTCTTGTAGCAGCAGATTGTCGATATCTCTCCACCCCTTTCAATCGTTTTGCTAATGTTGTGGTAGGTGTTCCTATCTTTTAATCATCTCATATTACGCTAATGCCAAAGGCAGAGATTCGATTCTATTTGATGTTTGGCTGACTATAGATAAGGTGGTGATGCTTTCGTTTGGATATTTGGAATTGGCTTGACTTGTGGATCAAGCCCAACATTTCGGGATCTATCAGCCTAGGTAAGAAACCTTTCCATTCGGGTTCATATTTCCATTTGCTCTTACTCTGTGCATTAATTTGGTTAGTGACCAAAGATTATTATGGACTCAAATGCCAGCCAAGCGTTAGGAGGGGTTGGATCCGTGAACCCAGCCCTTAAGTTCAAGAAGAGGGTTGTATCTACGCTTCGCGATTGGCCACCTGGGTGTGGACCAGCATCTGAATAGGAGAGTGGACAGATAACGGTAGTGTTAATTAACGACAGTGTCAACGTAGGAAGCATAGTCTTGCGAGTAATTAGGTGTGTAACTCTTACACACTTTTTTGTTTGATATGCTATTTGTTATGGGTTGTTAAAAGCTGGAATAACAGCAGAGATCACCAATTTACCTATGTGGGTAAAAGCACGGATGCCGGGTAAGTTTTCTATGGCTGTAAACGTTGATTGCATATATTGGAGTCTATTAGTGCCATGTAATTTTACATATGTTATTCTATATGTTAAGCATGATAATACTTGATGGTAAACATGTACATGAGAAATGGGTGATAAGAGGAGGGGGAAGGAATATTTTCAGACTGTCACCAGTGGTTAGGTACCACACAGTGGATTGGCCCCGCTTATTATGATATTGTGACTAAGTCTCAGTGGTTTGGAACCACCAGTGGTTAGGTACCACATATCTATATTTTTGTGACTCGTCCTAGTGGTTTGGTACCATAGTGGGTTGGCCCCACATATCGAGATAAGGGATCATCACCAGTGGTTAGGTACTACACATTGGGTTGGCCCCACTAATGATTATTTGTGACTTCGATCACCAGTGGTTTGGAACCACCAGTGGTTAGGTACCACCAGTGGCTAGGTGCCACAAGGGGTAGAATTGGGAGTTCAGTTGGATAGGTTGAATGGGTTGCATGACATACATATTGGCATATGAAACTGTGTAAAAGTTTAATGTCTTTGGGATGGAAATTTACACACTGAGTCTCGGTGACTCACCCCTTCCATTACTATCTTGCAGGTAACTCCTAGACCGTGGATATGGAGCCAGGAGGACTCGAGATGGCCATGCTCAAGATTACGTTTCTTTTGGTTTTAAATGGTTATTTCGGATTTATTTTATTTTAAATTTGGGTTATCAGTTATGTAATAAGGCCACTTAGTTTTTCTTTGGGACTATTCTTTTGGGTAGAATTCCTTTACAATTTTGTTTAATTACTGAAAGCATGCCTAGTAAGTTATAAATTGACATTTTCAAAACTAAATAAACTTTCGGGATTTTCCTAGTTTCACCATCGGGGAACTGAATATCTAGTAATAACAATACGGCCACTCTAATTTCTTAAGACTAAGGGTTAAAATGTTTTTTTTTTTTTTTGGTTTACACAAATATACTGGGTTCTTTCATAAATGCAAAGGTTTACTTTCTAACTTGAGACGACAGACGGGTTTTCAGATGTTTTCTTCCCTGTAACATACCAGATTTGGTCGTAACATTTTGACCGGGTTTGGGGTGTTACAGTGTGAATTCTTCAACGAGGCAAATGATTGACTTATCAGCCGGTGGAACTTTGAATAACAAAACTCCTGAAGCGGCTAACGGCTTTATTGAGGAGATGTCATTGAATACCTATCAATGGCAAATTATAAGGGCCAAACCGACAAAATCACCGAGTTTTTAACATAGATGCAAGAACAATGTCACAACATGAGATGGAGATGATGAATAAAAGCTTGATAATTTATGTTCTTCATTTGGTACATCTAGTAATGTAATGCGAAGCAAGTGGGAATGTGGCGAATCCTGAGTACCCACCCTACCAACCAGGAATAGAACATGAGCAGACAAACTATATAGGTAACAATTTCAGATCCAATAATAATCCTTATAGTAACAATTATAACGCAGGTTGGAGGAACCACCCAAATTTTTCGTGGGGAGGACAAGGAAATCAAGGAAATCAAAGGCAGCAATGTAACATCCTGAATAGGGCCTATGCATTTCCAGTTTAATTGTATGAAATGACAAGTTTCAAGTACTATGAATAAATTTGTGAAACTTTTGGAAACTTAGAAATGCATGGAAATGGAAATGGAAATGGAAATGGAAATGAAATGGACATTTTAAACTTAGACATTTTGGAAACTTAGACATTTTTGGAAACTTAGACATTTTGGGAAACCCGAACATTTTGGAAACCCGAACATTTTGGAAACCCTGAACATTTTGGAAACCTAAACATTTTGGAAACACGAACATTTTGGAAACTGAACATTTTGGAAACCTAAACATTTTGGAAACCCGAAGATGTAAGGAAAATGGCAAGTTATAGAGCCAGCTAAAATTTTAGGAAACTTAGAAATAAGGCCGAATGACAAAATTTAAAGCCCAAAATAGGAGATAAGGGCAAGAGGGCCTTAAAAGAAAAAGTTGGTGAATTTTGACATACAATCGAGCTTGGAAAAGTGGCACAAGTGTCACTTAAGGCTTATGGATAATGGCTCGAGTTCGAGTCACATGGAAAGCAATTATTGAAGGTTTAATTTTGTTTCCCAAGGCTAGGGATGGACGGCACATGTTTGATTGAAAGGGAAGAGTTTTATTTTTTTAAAACTTGTCAAATTAAAGTGATAAATAGAGGATTTATTTTACTAAGATAAATAAGGAATTAAAGGATGGATTAAAGGTTATTTTAATTTAATAAAGTGATAATTAATGAAGATTAAATTATCACTTGGGAGAGTAAGGCCAAGCTTTGGACTCTTGGTCTAGTAGATTCAGCTTAAAAGAGGAAAGAGAGACTTTTCTCTCATTCACTCCACTTGTCAAATTTTGCTCTCTCTTTCCCTCTCTTTGCCGAAATTTCCCAAGAAAGGACTCCATCTTTTCTTTTCCTTCCTTTTGCCATTGCCTAGTCAAAACTCTTCTCTCCAATCTCGGTTAGATCTCCATAGCCGGATCTCAAGAACCCAAGACAAGGAAACAAGTGATTGAAGGTTTCAAGGTAAGTTAAGCCATTCAATTTTCTTTCTTTCTAGTTCTTAGAAAGTAAAAGGCTTAATTCCTATTCTCTTTGATCATGGCGAATATACAAGGGATCTCGGGTTTCCACCATCGTTGAACATAAAGATCAAGGATCTAAGGTAAGAACAATTGATTCTTGTTCTTTAAATCAATTTAAACAAGGCTTAAGAAAATAACCTCTCTTTTTGTCTATGGTAGAATGTTAGAGGAGGAGTTTCGGATTTCGGATCCGAGGAAAATTAAGGTAAGACACATCTGCTAAAGGCCATCTACCACTTATTAAAGTTAGATCAAATCTAACCTATGATCTTTAGGGATTTTGATGGATATTCAAGACAAAAAAGGGAACTTTCGGATTTGGAATCTCTAAGGTAAGCCTCAAAATATTGACTAAGGGTTGTGTGAGTATCTAAATCCATTCCTTAATTTTTGAAAAAGAAAAACTAACCCTATTGAACTACAAGGTTGGCGAATATCAAGTAGAGGAAAAACCAAACTTTCGGATTTGTATAATCACCAAATCGGCAAAGGTGAGTTTTCCTTACAAATCCTACTAGGATTTGGTTTTGTCTAAAAGGGTTTATTAATGTGCTTTAATTGGTGGGCGAATATAGGGATTAATAGATCTAAAATTAGATCTGGATTCTCGAGAAATCAATGAACCTATTAAGCGAAAAGGTGTGTACCCTTACTATCCTTCGATATTATATGGCTAAATATTTTAATATATGATATGAATAATAATGTGAATGTGGCTATGTACCACAAATGTGGCAAAAAGTACCTGTGCACGTTTCCTACTTCGATAGGATTGTGAAAATGTTATTTAATAACATGCTAATATATGTATATAAACATGAAATTAATTAAGTTATGCTATGTATATGTTTTGGGGCATTTGGGTTTTATGTGAAAGGGGAGAACAGTGTTGACTTTGGTCTCACCAACGAAGGTGTTGACTTGGTCTCACCAACTAAAAATGTTGACTACGGTCACATTGCGTAAATTTTGGTAACCGGTTACAACAAGTGTCAATTGACACAACGCTTAAATTTGATTATAGTGTCTAATGACACAACGTGGAGAGTAGCGGATGGAGGGTTGACTTAGTAGTCCCCACGGTGTGAATGGCGTGCAGGTGGAGAGTAGCGGATGGACCATTAGGTTTGGGTTTGGGTTGCATCATAATTTCATTATTATATGGACTTGATGATTTAAACGTGAATGCTGAATTATTGATTGATAGTATTGTGTGCACATTGAGTCTGTTGACTCACCCCATTGTGGGAATTATTTTTTGGTGATGAGCGTGATTTGAACGGGCGGAGAGACCATGAGGAGGCCATGCATCATTTGAAGAATTTATTCAGAACTTGGACTTTATTTAATTTTGATACCTTTTAATTTTATTTTGGGTTTAATTGATGTAATAAGGCCATAAGGCCCAGTGGATTATTCTTTGTTTTTTTTTTTTTACATTACTTTTTAATATTTTGCTAAGCACTATTTTGGATATGTTACATCAAATTGGGTTTACAAGATTAAATAAATGGGTTTTCATTCTAAGCCCAACTCAAATCCATAGTTTTTCTAAAAATTTACAAATTTTCTCTAAGTATCGAATGTGCTTGAAACGGGTTTACTTTTGGAACATACCGATCCGGTCCATTCTCGTGGTAGGGTGTGGGTGTTTCATTTAATATCGAGCCCGTTTTAAACTCTCTACCTGTGGGCTCAGCCCAAAACATTTTCAATGCGAGCCCAAAATGATTTTCTTTGAACATAGCGTGTTTTATGGCATGGCCCTAAGTTTCCGACCCAGGTCCACCTGTAAGTACCCCTAACTATATGTGTGATTTCGTGAACTGTATAAGGGTAGAAAAGGCATGGAACGAGAATAGAATGATAGGAACTTGAACCCAGGATTAGACTACTCAAACGTAACACATAATACTTAATGCACTAAACCAACCTATGGCTAAGTCAACTGAGCTAGTGGTGTGGTAACCCATGTACGCATGTCTAGGAGTGGATCCAGGAAGAGCTTGGTATTTAAGTAGTCCTAGTGACTCACCTCCTCTTCGCAGAATCCTACCAGTGCGTAGCTTCTGCTCACCATAACTCGTAGGCTCATGGTGTGGCAACCTCTCATGCATGTCTAGGAATGGTTTCATGGAGCTTGGTATTTAAGCAAATCTGCGTGACTCACCTCCTCTCCACATGAACCCTACAGTGCGTAGCTTTGGTTCACCACGACCAAGAGGGCTCTGGACATAGGCTAAACATAATGACTAAAACCCGAAAGTGGAACTAACTGCTTTTAAAAAAAAAAGAGAAGAGAGAACAAAACAACAAACCCTAGTTTTATTCAAACCTTTAAAACTTTTCTTTTAAATCGAGAAAATTATTTTTACAACATTTTTCTCAAAAAACTCTTGATTTACTTAAAATTACAAAATGCCCTTGGGGTGAAATTACCAAAACGCCTCGGTTTGTAAAATGTTCAACTACTCAACAACTTTACCAAAAATTTCATGATTTCATAAACATTCAAAAAAAAAACCTAATTTGTAAAATACCAAAATGCCATGATTTTGGAAAAATTACAAAATTACCCTAACTTACAAAATTACTAAATGGCCCTAATTTTCAAATTTTGCAACATCCCCATCTTTGAAGGAACAATTTTGAAAGAACCCTCAAAGTTTTACAACTTTTGAAATACCCAAAATTTATTAAATTTTACAAATTTACTGATTTGTGAAAATTACCAAAATACCCCTAAGGTCAAAATTTATCGAAATACCCTGATTTCAAAATTTTTCCAAATTACCTCAGATTTTGAATTTCCAAAAATAATTTTTGACAAAATCACCAAGGAACCCTATTTTGACAAATTACAAAAATACCCCTATAGGACAAAATTACGAAAATACCCCGGGTAGTGGAAAACAACAACAACAACGACAAAAACTACAACGTTTCTCCGAATGAACTAAGTTCATATTTGTTTGATGGATGGATGAATGAATGGAAAAGACTGTGTGTTTGTATGATACGAAAGAACCACTCTAAAATCCCTTTTCATAAAACTCCTTCGTTGATAAATAAGTGGAACAAATAGCTAATCCATAAAATTTCTTAATCGACATCCGACACTAGAAAATGAGCTCTAGAGGACGTGGTCGCCGTGGTCGAGGAAGAGGAAGGATGATCGTGGTTCGGAACCCGTTAGGTCGGGTCAAGGGTCCGAAAATGAGATGCCACCGCCACCACCACCCCAAATTTGTTAATGTTGAGCAGCAGCTTAGACGGGAAGAGGTCAGGTCGCAGTCGCTCGTGAGTTTTGGAATTGGTGGGGTGCGGTGGAAATGGAGGAATCGAAAGTCAGACTGAACGGCTCCGAGCTAATGGAGCGAAATGTTTGAGGAGTATCCATCGTGGCACCCAAGATACTGAAGATCTTGGTTGGAAGCAACGGAGCGATAATGGATGAGCTTGATTTGACTCGGAGGAGAAGTGAAAGGATGGTGTCATTGTTACGCGATGAAGCGTATCAATGGTGGTTGATTGCTCGTGATGGTACCGTAGTGAAAATCGACTTGGGAATTTGTTAAGCGAGGCCTTTCGGAAGAAGTATGTGGGAACCAGGTATACGGATGAGCAGAGGAAGGCCTTTCTAGGGTTAGTACAAGGAGTAAGTCCGTCGCAGAATATGAGGCGGAATTTCTGAGATTGAGCCGCTATGCTCGAGGGGTAGTGGCAACCGAGCATGAACGCTGTGTCTGTTTTGAGGACGGGCCGAGAGATGATTTAAGACTGTTAATAGCACCGCATCAGGAGCAGGAATTCTCTGTTTTGGTAGAAAAGGCCAAGGTGGCCGAGGGATTAAGGATGCTACTAAGCGCACCGTGGACAAGAATAAGACCAAAAGAGGGTTTGGGTCATCTGGAAAGGGTTACAAGAGGCCTAGGTTGATGGGCCAGAATCAACAAGTCGGTACAAAGTGCGATTTGTCCTTGTGAATATTGTGGAAAGAGGCATCCGGAGTGTTGGAAAAGATAGGAGCATGTTTTAGGTGTGGGTCCAAGGACCATATGTTTAAGGATTGCCCCAAACAACCGACGAGAGCCGACCGGTAGTTCGAATGCTAGCTGGGCCGGTAGAGGCGCATGCAATTTCAACGGGCCGTGGTTCAATAACCGTGGTAGTGGTACAGTGCAGAGGCCGTGGAACACAGGCCGAGGTAATACTAATGTCGATGCAAGACAACCGGTTTGGTTTATGCGGTTCATGAAGGGAAGATAGAGACGCGGACGTAATAACCCAGACGTTCTTTATTTTGACAAACCCTACTTTGCTTTGATCGATGTGGGCTCGACCCATTCTTATGTTGCAAGTAGTGTAGTGAAAACATTAGGCCTAGACTCGAACTCTCTTGATAGGCAGATGACTGTAGTAAGCCCACAAGGCCAAACTATAGTGGTAGACAAGATCTTTCGGAATGTACCCTAGAGATTCGTGGAGTGAGCTTTGAAAGGCACTTAATGGAGTTACCTTTCGGAGAGTTTGAGCTTATACTCGGAATGGATTGGTTAGTAGAACACCGAGCCGTGTTGGATTGTGCAGCTAAACGTATGGAACTAAGAACCTCGGAGGATGAAGTGGTGGTAATGATCGGAGAAAGGAGGAACTATTTATCTAATGTAGTTTCAGCACTGAAGGCTGAGAAGATGGTTAAGAAAGGTTGCAAAGCATTCTTAGCTTTTGTAAGTGCGATAGGTGAAAAGGAGGAAGGTGTTAATGGAGTTAGGACGGTAAGGGACTTCGTAGATGTGTTTCCAGAAGAGTTACCGGGAATACCCCAGGGAGGTGGAATTTGGGATTGATTTGCTACCGGGATCGCCTCTGTGTCAATCGCTCCATACCGAATGGCACCAAAAGAGTTAGTGGAGCTAAAGGCTCGAGATCCAAGAACTGTTGGGTCGTGGGTTCATCCGACCCAAGTGTGTCTCCATGGGGAGCACCTGGTCCTTTTGTGAAGAAGAAGGATGTAACTATGCGATGTGCATAGACTGGTCCGCTAAATAAGCGGACCATTAAGAACAAGTACCCTTGCCTGTGATCGAGGACTTGTTCGATCACCAAGGGAGCCGCAGTGTTTTCGAAGATTGATTTACTGGTCAGGATACCATCGCTTGAAGGTGAAGGAGGTCGATATTCATAAGACCGCTTAGGACAAGATATGGTCACTTCGAGTTTGTGGTGATGCCGTTTGGGTTGACAAACGCCCCCGCTGCGTTCATGGACATGATGAATCGAATTTTCCAACCCTACTTGGATAGATTCGCGTTGTGTTCATCGATGATATTTTGGTGTATTCGAAGTCGGAGGAGGAGCATGATGAGCATCTCCAGTCGATTGGAAGTATTAAGGGAGAAAAGCTCTATGCCAAATTGAAAGAAGTGCTAATTTTGGCTTAGGGAGGTGGCATTCTTAGGGCATGTGGTATCCGCAGAAGGAATAAGAGTGGACCCTAGGAAGATCGAGCAAGTGTTGGATTGGAAGCCACCTAGGTCCGTGGCTGAACCAAGTTTCTTAGGCTTATGTGCTATTACGGTAGGTTGTGGAAGGATTCTCGTCAATAGCCGCGCTTTAACCAAGTTACTAAGGAAGGAAGTACCTTTGAATGGACTACTAGCAGCAAGAGAGCTTTGAAAAGCTTAAGAAGTCTTGACAGAGGCTCCAGTGTTAATTCAAATTGAGGCGTGAAAGGAATTTGTAGGTAATCAGAATGCTTCATGACACGGGTTAGGTGTGTGTTAATGCAAGATGGCAAAGTGGTTGCTTATGCGCTCTACAGACTAAGGCCTCATGAGCTTAACTACCCAACCCATGACTTAGAACTAGCAACGGTGGTTTTCGCCTTAAGGTTTGGAGGCACTACCTTTATGGAGAAAGGTCATTATCTACACACCACAAGAGCCTTAAGTATTTATTAACTCGTAGGAGTTGAACCCGAGGCAACGAAGGTGGGTGGAATTGTTGAAGGACTACGATCGCTCAATAGAGTATCATCCGCAAGGCTAACGTAGTAGCCGATGCCCTAAGTCAAGGTTGTATCGGATCTACGAGCTTTGTTCGCCATATAAGTCTCAGATGATGATGGAAGCCTGTTGGCAGAGTTGCAAGTCAGGCCCACATGGCTAAAAGAAGTGAAGGAGGGACAGTTGGCTGATAATGACTTAAGTACTAAGTTGCAACAAGTACAGCAAGGGGGATTAGAGGATTATGATGTCAACAATGAAGGAGTATTGTGCTACAAGGGTAAAGTCTGTATGCCGAAGAATTAGGAGTTGAGACAAAGGATTCTTCGGGAAGCGCATGGTAGCCCTTGTGCTATGCATCCCGGAGGCATCAAGCTGTATAGAGATCTAAGGGAACAATTTTGGTGGTCTGATCCAAGCGAGAAGTGACTGAATTTGTGGGGAAATGTTTGACATGTCAGCAAGTTAAGGCTGAACACCAAGTTCCATCAGGATTGCTTCAACCAATCGAAATTCCCCAATGGAAGTGGGAAAGAATTACCATGGACTTCGTTAGTGGGCTTCCCTCACGCCTACTAAGAAGGACTCGGTATGGGTGATTGTGGACCGCTTGACCAAGTCCGCACACTTTATCCCAAATGTAATGGATTATTCTCTTGAAGTTGGCTAAGTTGTATGTGGCTAAAATTGTGAGATTACATGGAGTACCAAGTCGATCATCTCGATAGAGACCCAAGGTTTACGCCTCGATTTTGGAAAGCACTCCATCAAGCTTTAGGCACTAAGCTAGACTTCACTACTACTTTTCATCCACAATCGACGGGCGATCTGAATGGGTTATACAAGTGTTGGAGGATATGTTGAGAGGTCATGTAATGGAATTTCGAGGAAGTTGGGAAGATTACTTGCCTTTAGCTGAATTCGCCACAACAATAGCTATCGTGCCAAGATTCGAATGGCACCATACGAAGCATTGTATGGAAGGAAGTGTAGAACACCTACTTGTTGGACCGAGTTAGGAGAACGCCGAGTTTTGGGTCCGAGTTGGTGGCGTAAACCGAAGAGAAGGTTGAGTTAATTGCACGGCTGAAGGAAGCCTCGATAGGCAAAAGTCGACGCAGACCTTAAGCTTAAAGGAAATAGAGTTTGAAGTGGAAATCAAGTGTTCTTGAAAGTCTCACCTTGGAAGAAGGTAATGAGGTTTGGCCAAGAAAGGAAAGCTAAGCCCAAGATTTATAGGGCCTTATCAAGCATCTGAAGGTTAGTTGGGCCAATGGCATACCAATTAGAGTTGCCACCGAATTGCAAAGAAATGCATGACGATTTCATGTGTCCATGTTACGTCATATCGATCGGATCCATCCCATGTGGTACCGGTTGAAGAGGTGGAACTAAGGCCGACTTATCCTATGAGGAAGAACCGATTCGGATCTTGGAACGTGATGTGAAAGTACTACGAAAGAAGACAGTTCCCTAGTCAAAGTGCTATGGCGCAATCATGGAACGGAAGAAGCTTCGTGGGAGATGTAAGAGGCGATGAGACAAGAATACCTCAATTATTTTAGTTAGGAAATTTCGGGACGAAATTTTGTTTTGGGGTAGAATCTGAACATCCTCGAATAGGGCCTATGCATTTCAGGTTTAATTGTATGAAATGACAAGTTTCAAGTACTATGAATAAATTTGTGAAACTTTTGGAAACTTAGAAATGCATGGAAATGGAAATGAAAATGAAAATGGAAATGGAAATGGACATTTTCTAAACTTAGACATTTTTGGAAACTTAGACATTTTGGAAACTTAGACATTTTGGGAAACCCGAACATTTTGGAAACCCGAACATTTTGGAAACCCGAACATTTTGGAAACCTAAACATTTTGGAAACTCGAACATTTTGGAAACCCGAACATTTTGGAAACCTAAACATTTTGGAAACTCAAGATGTAAGGAAAATGGCAAGTTATAGAGTCATTGAAAATTTTAGGAAACTTAGAAATAAGGCCTAATGACAAAATTTAAAGCCCAAAATAGGAGATAAGGGCAAGAGGGCCTTAAAAGAAAAGTTGGTGAATTTTGACATACAATCGAGCTTGGAAAAGTGGCCTCAAGTGTCACTTAAGGCTTATGGATAATGGCTCGAGTTCGAGTCACATGGAAAGCAATTATTGAAGGTTTAATTTTGTTTCCCAAGGCTAGGGATGGACGGCACATGTTTGATTGAAAGGGAAGAGTTTTATTTTATTAAAACTTGTCAAATTAAAGTGATAAATAGAGGATTTATTTTACTAAGATAAATAAGGAATTAAAGGATGGATTAAAGGTTATTTAATTTAATAAAGTGATAATTAATGAAGATTAAATTATCACTTGGGAGAGTAGTGGCCAAGCTTTGGACTCTTGGTCTAGCGATTCAGCTTAAAAGAGGAAAAGAGAGACTTTTCTCTCATTCACCCACTTGCCAAATTTTGCTCTCTCTTTCCCTCTCTTTGCGAAATTTCCCTAAGAAAGGACTCCATCTTTTCTTTTCCTTCCTTTTGCCATTGCCTAGTCAAAACTCTTCTTCCAATCTCGGTTAGATCTCCATAGCCGGATCTCAAGAACTCCAAGACAAGGAAACAAGTGATTGAAGGTTTCAAGGTAAGTTGCCATTCAATTTTCTTTCTTTCTAGTTGCCGAAAGTAAAAGGCTTAATTCCTATTCTCTTTGATCATGGCCGAATATACAAGGGATCTCGGTTTCCACCATCGTTGAACATAAAGATCAAGGATCTAAGGTAAGAACAATTGATTCTTGTTCTTTTAAATCAATTTAAACAAGGCTTAAGAAAATAACCTCTCTTTTTGTCTATGGCCGAATGTTAGAGGAGGAGTTTCGGGATTTCAGATCCGAGGAAAATTAAGGTAAGACACATTCGGCTAAAGGCCATCTACCACTTATTAAAGTTAGATCAAATCTAACCTATGATCTTTAGGGATTTCGACAGATACTCAAGACAAAAAGGGAACTTTCGGGATTTGGAATCTCTAAGGTAAGCCTCAAAAATATTCGGCTAAGGGTTGTGTGAGTATCTAAATCCATTCCTTAATTTTTGAAAAGCCGAAAAACTAACCCTATTGAACTACAAGGTTGGCCGAATATCAAGTAGAGGAAAAACCAAACTTTCGGGATTTGTATAATCACCAAATCCAAAAGGTGAGTTTTTCCTTACAAATCCTACTAGGATTTGGTTTTGTCTAAAAAGGGTTTATTAATGTGCTTTAATTGGTGGGTCGAATATAGGATTAATAGATCTAAAAATTAGATCGGGATTCTCGAGAAATCAAGGAACCTATTGCTTAAAAAAGGTGTGTACCCTTACTATCCTTCGATATTATATGGCTAAATATTTTAATATATGATATGAATAATAATGTGAATGTGGCTATGTACCACAAATGTGGCAAAAGTACCTGTGCACGCTTCCTACTTCGATAGGATTGTGAAAATGTTATTTAATAACATGCTAATATATGTATATAAACATGAAATTAATTAAGTTATGCTATGTATATGTTTTGGGGCATTTGGGTTTTATGTGAAAGGGGAGAACAGTGTTGACTTTGGCCTCACCAACGAAGGTGTTGACTTCGGTCTCACCAACTAAAAATGTTGACTACGGTCACATTGCGTAAATTTTGGTAACTTCGGTTACAAAAGTGTCAATTGACACAACGCTTAAATTTGATTATAGTGTCTAATGACACAACGTGGAGAGTAGCGGATGGAGGGTTGACTTAGTAGTCCCCACGGTGTGAATGGCGGATACGGTGGAGAGTAGCGGATGGACCATTAGGTTTGGGTTTGGGTTGCATCATAATTTCATTATTATATGGACTTGATGATTTAAACGTGAATGCCCGAATTATTGATTGATAGTATTGTGTGCACATTGAGTCTGTTGACTCACCCCATTGTGGGAATTATTTTTCAGTGATGAGCAAGTGATTTTGACCTGGTAGAGACCATGAGGAGGCCATGCATCATTTGAAGAATTTATTCGAACTTGGACTTTATTTAATTTTGATACCTTTTTAATTTTATTTTGGGTTTAATTGATGTAATAAGGCCATAAGGCCCAATGGATTATTCTTTGTTTTTTCTTTTACATTACTTTTAATATTTTGCTAAGCACTATTTTGGACATGTTACATCAAATTGGGTTTACAAGATTAAATAAATGGGTTTTCATTCTAAGCCCAACTCAAATCCATAGTTTTTCTAAAAATTTACAAATTTCTCTAAGTATCGAATGTGCTTGAAACGGGTTTACTTTAGGAACATACCAGATCCGGTCCATTCTCGTGGGCCGGGTGTGGGGTGTTTCAAGCAACCTCCTCCAAATTATCAAAATCAGTCATATCCACAAGAAAAGTAATCAAACCTCGAAGATATGCTGACAAAATTGATGGCAGCCACAGATTCTCACTTCTAAAAAACTGAAGCAGCACTTGATGAACAACAAAAATCAATAAAAAGGATCAAGAATAAAGTTGGAGCACTTACTAGGTCAGTGGGACATCTCAGAAAACTGATTTCTGAACATCAACAAGGATGTCTACCAAGCAACACAGAAATAAACCCAAAAGAACAGATCCAAGCCATCATAGCTCAAAAGGGTACAAAGGTAGACGAGCCCACCACAACACAAGAAGCCAAGGAAGAACAAGGTAAAATAGAGGTAGTACACGAAAAGCCAAAACCAATAATCAAAGAACACAAACCTCGCATACCTTATCCCGAAGCATTGAAGGGAGATGATTCAGAGGAACAGTTTGGTAAGTTTCTTAAACTTTTAAAGAAATTACATATTAACTTACCCCTTCTTGAAGCTCTTTTCTAGATGCCAGACTTGAGGAAATTTTTAAGACAACTCTTGACAAACAAACAAAAAATAGATAAAGAGCACCACGTGGAACTAAACGCAACATGCTCGGCAATGTTACAAAATAGACTACCGCAGAAACAAAAAGATCTAGGAGTTTTACAATTCCATGCTTAGTTGGTAGTTTAACTATTGATAATGTGTTAGCTGATCTAGGGGCAAGTATAAATGTCATGCCTTATGCATTGTTTAAACTACTAGGTCTAGAGAAGCCCAAAAAAACTAGGATGAGTATTCAACTAGCTAATAAAACTGTTAGAATTCCTAGGGGCATTATTGAAGATGTGCTTATAAAAATCGATAAATTTGTTTTCCCAGTAGATTTTGTTGTTTTAGACATGGATGAGGATAATTCAATCCCCTTAATTTGAGGAACAACTGCTAGAACTAAAATTGATGTTGCCACAGGTGAACTCATTCTTCTCATAGGAGATGAATCGATTAAGCTTCAAGCCCTCGACTCAGCCAGAACAACAGATGATGAAGGTAAGAAAGTCACTTCAATAGATAGTCAAATTGTTCAACTTTCATCGTAGGAAACACCACCTAACGACAACCCTGAGCCAACTCATAAGTCCCAAAACAACAAAGAAGAATCCTACAAAGGACAAGACCTTATGATTGACAAGTTTGAAGAGCAGAAGATACAAGTCAAAGAAAAGTTGGATCCACACAAAGTAAAACCTAAGGAACCGCCAGAAAAGCTCGTAAGGACATCAAACCACTACAAAATAGGAGACCAGGTTCTGTTAGACAAAGCAGATCCATACATCACCACAATAGACCTGAAGACAAAAGGAGAAATATTTCTTAAGGTACACGATATCTTCCACCATGGAACAGTCGAGGTAAGCAATCCAACATTCGACACTTTTAAGGTAAATGTTTCTCAACTTGAACCTTATCGAGAAAATAAAATTTTAAGTAAGAGGGAACATATTCAAACCTTTAAACATCCCTAATTTTTCTAATCCGAGAAAAGTATTGCTTAAGACTATAAACGAGTGCTTTTTGGGAGGCAACCTGAGTACTAACATTAATTTTTATTCTGTAGTCTTAGTTTTATTTTTATTTCTACTTTCTCTTTTAGAATTTTAATAAACTAAAAGTGCAAATTCCCAGATCACATGGTCTAGTAAATGACCATGGCCGTAGCCGTGTGGGTACTCTGAATCACCGTACTGACATAGCAGAAGCCGTGCAAATCCTGCCCCAACCAACTACAGAAGTCACGGTGAAACACCCCAAACCCGGCCCACGAGCCTTGACCGGATCTGGTATGTTCCCTAGTGTAAACCGTTTCAAATTTTTTTGTTACTTAGGAAAAAATTGTGTGATTTGGAAGAAAGATCGTTTTGGGTTGGGCTTGAGTTGAAAACAAGTTTAATTCATTGTTAAAATCCTTTACTTTAGGTGACAAAACATTTGGGCTTTGTTTTTAAAAAAATGATTTACTTAATCTTTTAATAAAATGAGGTTTGTAAGCTTAACAAATAAAAACAGAATAAAATATTCCTACTAAGGCCTTATTACATCAAATAATTCCCAAAATTTAAATAAATCATAAATACTTAAAGTAAAATAGTCCAAATAAAAGAAATCAACTTCACATGGCCTCCACTAAGCATCTCGCGAACATGGTCCACCACCGATCGTCACCAAACATGTTCCCACAACGGGTGAGTCAAACAGACTCAATGTGTACACAAACACTAAGTCTTAACAAATTCAGCATAACAAATCATATTCATACGTATCATAATTTCACATTTAATGATTCAAGATAATGATGCAACCCAAACCCAAACCTAGATGCTATCCGCTACACATCCCCGCACCAACCGCACACCGTGGGACTACTAAGTCAACCCTCCATCTCGCTACACACCATCGAAGGCGAACATCGCAGCTTGACGTTTCATCGCCTTATAAAATTCGTGGCATAGCCACAGATAATTGTGTCATGAGACACCACATTGAGATAATGTAACCGAAGTTACCACATTCAGATAATGTGACCGAAGTCACCACATTCAGATAATGTGACCGAAGTCACCACATTCAGATAGTGAGACCGAAGTCATCACATTCACTTCCCCTTTCTCAAATAACCCGAATGCCCCATATTATTCATATCATGCACATCATACTTAAATTCACATTCATGTCACTTTTCACATGATAAGTATAACATATTTCGTAATCCTAGTAGGAGTAGGAAAACGTACCTGAGTACTTTGTACCATAACATGGTACTTTAGCCACATTCTTACACTTTCATATTAACACATATATCAAGTTTAAGCCATAAATCTATTAAGATTAGTGTGGGGCACACACGGTACCTTAGCCATGCTTTTCACATTCTTAATAACACATTTAATTTAAAACATAGCCATGAACATATTAAAACTTAGGGTAGGGTACAGACCTGATTCGCTTAACAATTTCACTTGAAATCCAGAAATCCGATCTACTACCTTAGATTTTTAATGCCTACATTAAGCCAACATGGTAATATTTAGCAAAGGTCTATTCGGCCATAAAACCAAATCCTAGTAGGATTTGTGTACTTACCTTAATGCCGATTGAATAAAAATCAAATCCCAAAACTTGTATTCTTCCCCTTTGAAATCGGCTACTCACTAGATCCCTTGAATCGGTTAGTTTTAGCTTAAAACACATAATAATAGATCTACTACAAAAATAGGGTCTTGGTGAATATTCATAGTCACTTACCTTAAGGATCTTAAATCCCAAAATTCACCGAATAACTAGGAACACACGGCTATGGTGTACCTTCTGAAAAGAACTTCTCCTTCCATGATTCTACTAAGATTAATAATCAAAATTAGTCCCTAAATTTTGATAAGTCTAAAATATAAAAGAATGGAAACTAAAATTTGAAGGAATCGATTGCACCTTCACTTCAACCTTCAGAGATTCAGCTATGGCTAAATGATGCTCTCACAACTTTCGGCTTTTGGAGGAATTAGAAAGAAAAGAGAAGGAAGAATAAAAGCAGAGGAATTTCGACAGAGAGAGGAGAATTGCTTAAGAAATTCGGCAAAGGAAGAGTGAATGAATGAACCTTCTTTCCCTTTTATAGCCGAAATTACTAGGCTAGAGTCCCTACTTGGCCACCACTCTTCCTATGTGATAATTATCACTTTATCAAAAGAATTAATGCAACAATTATCTCCTAATTAGCCAAATTATAAAGGAAATAAAACTCCTCTTTAAGAGCCCACATGCGTCCACCTCTCGCTCTTTGTAGCAAAATAAAACTTCTTATATTTGCTTCCTAAGTGATCGATCCTCGCCCAAATACACTTGCATGTGGCGCCATTTCAGAGGCCCTAAGTGGCATCTCCAAGCCACTTTTCCAAGCCCAATTGTGTGTCAAATTTCACATACTTTTCTCTTAAGGCCACCTTGCCTTAATTTCCTCTTTTAAACTTTAAAACTCGACATTTCTAAGTCATTTCTAAGTTTCTAAAAATTTTCGTTTGGCTCTTTAAACTTGACATTTCCTAGGTTTCCAAAATGTTCACTTTCCTCTTTTAACTTAGGTTTCCAAAATGTTCACTTTCCTATTTTACTTAGGTTCCCAAAATGTTAACTTTCCTCTTTTTGAAACTTAACATTTCAAAATCATTTCCTTACATTTCCTAGTTTCCAAAAATGTTCACTTTGAACTTAACATTTCCTTACATTTCCATACATTTCCTTACATTTCCATGCATTTCCTTACATTTCCATACATTTCCTTATATTTCCATACATTTCCTTACATTTCCATACATTTCCATACATTTCCTTATATTTCCATACATTTCCATACATTTCCTTACATTTCCAAGGTTCTAAAAATGCACACCATACATCCATATCATAGTAAACATGCTATTTCGGAAGATTAAGCAAAAATGCACACAATGGGATTCAAACCTCTTCCCTCAAAGTACTTCACTTGATGCCATAACCCTTGCACCTTATGTGGCGCCCCTTGCCACTTTTCCACATCACTTCTTATTTTTAACTTAAAACCAATAATTGTCCAAAGCTTTCTTCCATCCTAGGATTTTAAAACCCTTAATTCACTTCCAAACACCGCCAAAACCTACTACTCATGAATTATGCACAAACGCATAACCCCTAATCTAGGATGTTACAGTTCTACCCTCCTTAAAATAATTTCATCCTCGAAATTACTTACTAACAACAGACAATCCTTCTCACCAAGACTTATGCTTGCTGCAAGACTCGATCTTAATAGAACCATCATACTTTCCAGTGCACAATCTCTAAGTTCACGCCCTTAGAACTCATTTCTAACGTCGCGATTTAATCGATTAAGAAGTTTTATGTATTGAAAAATTTTGTTTCACCGATTAACCGTGAAGAAGTTTTATGGAAAGAAAATTTTTTTTTTGAAGTGGTTCTTTCGTATTCATACATGCACACAGTCTTTACATTCATACATCCATCAATCAATTATGAACTTCCGTTCATTCAGAGAAATGTTGTAGTTTTCATTGTTGTTGTTTTTCCACTACCCAGGGGTATTTTCGTAATTTGTCCTACAAGGGTATTTTTCGTAATTTGTTGAAATAAGGTTCCTTGGTGATTTTGTCAATAAGGGTATTTTGGTAATTTTTGAAATTGGGGTATTTGAAATTTTGAAATTTGGGTATTTCAAGAATAAACCGAGGTAAATTTATAAATCTTAATAAATCAAGGATATTTTGGAATTTACAAAACTTGAAGGTTGTTTCGAGAATTTGTTTTCCAAATCGGTGTTGTTGCGAAATCTTTGAAGATCGGGGGTCATTCCGGTAATTTTGTAACTCGGGGGTATTTCGATAATTTTGCAGGGTAAGGGTAATTTCGAAATTTTTTTTTCTAAAATCAGGGTATTTTGTCATTTTTCAAATTGGGGTTTTTGAACATTTTATTAAAAAATGAAATTTTGTTAACAGTTATGGGTATTTTGAAAATTTCTTAAATCAACGGCATCTTTGTAATTTTACCACTAGGGGTATTTTAGTAAATTTGTAATTCAGAAATATTTCAGAAAATTTATGAAAATAATCTTTTTCAAATCAAGAGGGTAATTTAGAAATTTTAAAACTAGGGTTTCCATAAAATACGCTAGTCCCTTTCGGGTTTTAGTTAGGGGTTTAGCCCGTGAATAAGTCCTCTTGGTTAGGATGAACCGAGGCTACGCACTGTAGAATTCGAGTAAAGAGGAGGTGAGTCGCTAGGACTGTTTAAATACCAAGCTCTTCCCTGAATCCACTCCTGACATGCGCTGTGATTTACCACACCCTAGCTCGGTGACTTAATCATGTGTTTGTCTAATGGTCCTTAAGTCTTATGTGCTTGTGTTTTTGAGTAGACTAGTCCGAGGGTTCAACAGATCCTAGTTCACTAATCTACGTTGCCATAAAATCCCATACATTTCACATATTCAAATCACTTGTAAGTCAAGTACTTACCGCGCATCATGGGTCGAGACTTAGTGGGCCATGCCAGAAAAACTTGAAAATTTTTCAGAAAATTCCTTTTGGGCTTACTTTGGAAACCGTTTTGGGCCTTAAACCCAAGGCCAAGAGTTTAAAACTGGGCTCTGATACCAAACTGAAACACCTCAAACCTGGCCCACGAGCCTTGACCGGATCTGGTATGTTCCCCGGTGTAAACCGTTTCAAATTCTTTTGTTACTTAGGAAAAACTTGTGTGATTTGGAAGAAAGATCGTTTTGGGTTGGGCTTGAGTTGAAAACAAGTTTAATTCATTGTTAAAAATCCTTTACTTTAGGTGAAAAAACATTTGGGCTTTGTTTTTAAAAAAAAATGATTTACTTAATCTTTTAATAAAATGAGGTTTGTAAGCTTAACAAATAAAAAGCAGAATAAAATATTCCTACTAAGGACTTATTACATCAAATAATTCCCAAAATTTAAATAAATCATAAATACTTAAAGTAAAATAGTCCAAATAAAAGAAATCTGAACTTCACATGGCCTCCACTAAGCATCCGCCGAACCCGGTCCATCACCGATCGTCACACAAACATGTTCCCATAACAGGGTGAGTCAAACAGACTCAATGTACACAAACACTAAGTCTTAACAAATTTAGGCATAACAAATCATATTCATAATATCATAATTTCACATTTAATGATTCAAGATAATGATGCAACCCAAACCAAACCTAGATGCCATCCGCTACACATCCCCGTACCAACACTGCACAGTAGGGACTACTAAGTCAACCCTCCATCGCTACACACCATCGAAGGCAGTCGCTGCAGTTGACGTGCTCATCACCCATATAAAATTCGTGGTATAGCCACCAGATAATTGTGTCATGAGACACCACATTTAGATAATGTAACCGAAGTTACCACATTCAGATAATGTGACCGAAGTCACCACATTCAGATAATGTGACCGAAGTCACCACATTTAGATAGTGAGACCGAAGTCATCACATTCACTTCCCCTTTCTCAAATAACTCGAATGCCCCATATTATTCATATCATGCATATCATACTTAAATTCACATTCATGTCACTTTTCACATGTTAAGTATAACATATTTTGTAATCCTAGTAGGAGTAGGAAAACGTACCTGAGTACTTTGTACCATAACATGGTACTTTAGCCACATTCTTACACTTTCATATTAACACATATATCAAGTTTAAGCCATAAATCTATTAAGATTAGTGTGGGGTACACACGATACCTTAGCCATGCTTTTCACATTCTTAATAACACATTTAATTTAAAGCATAGCCATGAACATATTAAAACTTAGGGTAGGGTACACACCTGATTTGCTTAACAATTTCACTTGAAATCCAGAAATCTGATCTACTACCTTAGATTTTTAATGCCTACATTAACCAACATGGTAATATTTAGCAAAGGCCTATTCGGACATAAAACCAAATCCTAGTAGGATTTGTGTACTTACCTTAATGCCGATTAAATAAAAATCAAATCTCGAAACTTGTATTCTTCCCCTTTGAAATCGGCTACTCACTAGATCCCTTGAATCGCTTAGTTTTCACTTAAAACACATAATAATAGATCTACCACAAAAATAGGGTCTTGGCCGAATATTCATAGTCACTTACCTTAAGGATCTTAAATCCCAAAATTCACCGAATAACTAGGAACACGCTGCCTATGGTGTACCTTCGGAAAAGAACTTCTCCTTCCATGATTCGGCCAAGATTAATAATCAAATTAGTCCCTAAATTTCGATAAGTCTAAAATATAAAAGAATGGAAACTAAACTTGGATCTTACCCTTATTTGAAGGAATCGATTGCACCTTCACTTCAACCTTCGAGAGATTGGCTATGGCTAAATGATGCTCTCAAAACTTTCGACTTTTGGAGGAATTAGAAAGAAAAGAGAAGGAAGAATAAAAGCAGAGGAATTTCAACGAGAGAGGAGAATCCTTAAGAAATTCGGCAAAGGAAGAGTGAATGAATGAACCTTCTTTCCCTTTTATAGCCGAAATTACTAGGCTAGAGTCCCCTACTTGGCCACCACTCTTCCTATGTGATAATTATCACTTTATCAAAAGAATTAATGCAACAATTATCTCCTAATTAGCCGAAATTATAAAGGAAATAAAACTCCTCTTTTAAGAGCCCACATGCCGTCCACCTCTCTGCTCTTTGTAGCAAAATAAAACTTCTTATATTTGCTTCCTAAGTGATCGATCCCTGGCCCAAATACACTTGCATGTGGCGCCATTTCCAGAGGCCCTAAGTGGCATCTCCAAGCCACTTTTCCAAGCCCAATTGTGTGTCAAATTTCACATACTTTTTCTCTTAAGGCCACCTTGCCTTAATTTCCTCTTTTAAACTTTAAAACTCGACATTTCTAAGTCATTTCTAAGTTTCTAAAAATTTTCGTTTGGCTCTTTAAACTTGACATTTCCTAGGTTTCAAAATGTTCACTTTCCTCTTTTAACTTATGTTTCCAAAATGTTCACTTTCCTATTTTACTTAGGTTTTCCAAAATGTTCACTTTCCTATTTTACTTAGGTTTCCAAAATGTTAACTTTCCTCTTTTTGAAACTTAACATTTCTAAATCATTCCCTTACATTTCCTAGTTTCCAAAAATGTTCACTTTGAACTTAACATTTCCTTACATTTCCATGCATTTCCTTACATTTCCATACATTTCCTTACATTTTCTTATATTTCCATACATTTCCTTACATTTCCATACATTTCCTTACATTTCCATACATTTTCATACATTTCCATACATTTCCTTACATTTCCATACATTTCCTTACATTTCCAAGGTTCTAAAAATGCACACCACACATCCATATCATAGTAAACATGCTATTTCATAAGATTAAGCAAAAATGCACACAATGGGATTCGAACCTCTTCCCTCAAAGTACTTCACTTGATGCCATAACCCTTGCACCTTATGTGGCGTCCCTTGCCACTTTTCCACATCACTTCTTATTTTTAACTTAAAAACCAATAATTGTCCAAAGCTTTCTCTTCCATCCTAGGATTTTAAAAACCCTTAATTCACTTCCAAACACTGCCAAAACCTACTACTCATGAATTATGCACAAACGCATAACCCCTAATCTAGGATGTTACACACGGGCTCACCTACCCCACCACGGCCGTGCAAGGCGATTTTGGGTCAACATTGCCATTATAGAAACAAGAATGGCATCAGAGACAACGGGCGTGGCACTTCAACATGACTAGAACACGGTCGTACGACACGACCTTGTGAAGATACTGACTTATCGACCACGGGCATTTAATCTCCAACACGCCTACAAACACGGCCGTGCGATACAGACGTGTAAAGCAACACACCCTAGATACACGGGCGTGGGATAGCATCAGAAGCAAAAAAAAATCTATGTAAACCCCACAGCCCTTCCCCTTTCCCCCATTTTCTTTCTTCTTTCTTTTTATTTCAATTTTTCTGTCTTGTAATAGAAAAGGTGTTTAGACTCTTGAGCTACACTAAAATCATACTAAAGAAGCGTAAGAGGCCAATCACAATCTCCCTATGGGAGACAGATCTATATAAGTTCATGCCGGCCGCTTCATTCAAACAAAAAGCCAAGGGTCTTTGAGACCATATAGTTTTTATTTTCTTTTTCTCTTTTGCTTCAATTTCCTTTTCTTTAACAATCTTATGCTTCGTTTAGTTTATTTTAATTTAGTTTCTTGGTTTTAGGTTCTAAAGGCTGATTGGGAATCACACACCACAGCCTTAGAGGTCACACCGACCTCGCGAACCATCTAACAATAAGGACTCCTTAGTCCATTAATCTTTTCTTTCAAATTCAGTTTTCTTCTTAGTCTCATTTTCTTTATTTCCTTTGTCTTTAATTAAAATATTAGTATATTAATAATATTTCTTTAGATTTATTGGCTATATCTTTGCAGGCTACTCAATTTCTTTATCTAGCACAATGATTATCTGTAGACACCCCACCAGACCGGCCCCTCCAACTTATATATCTCTGCCATCCTCCCGGAAATCACCCAAAATTCAGGAAGTGGCACTCTATCCCTCTCTTTTGATCTTATATTAATTGTTATTACCTATCTTTGTACATTGAGGGCAATGTACATATTAAGTGTGGGGGCATAAAAGTGCCTAACTTTTTGCATAATTCTCAAATTAGTGCCTAATTTTTCATTGTTCTCGAAAATCTTGAATTTTAAACTTTTTCGAAAGAATTTTTCTCATAAGGATGAAATTCCTAATGATTTATGATTTTTATTGATATGTTTTAGATTAAGTCATAGTTAATTGTGCATTGATGATTAAATTTGAAGAATACTAGAGAATCAGGCATGGTAAGTCTACTTTCTAAAAATTAAAATTAATAGGTCACTGAACTGAATTTGAATATCACCTTGAAGTTTAAAATTTACAGGGATTGTTGTCAAAAACCCATAATTTTTGTGAGATTTTGAGCCTTATAGAGCATATATTCTTTTTCATGCTCATTTTATTGATTATGAGTGTGTCAACTTTGAACTGTTATTCTAGAACTTGCCTCGTTTATACATGTCGAGACCACACTTTTGATTTGGTATACAGAGATGATAAAGGCACCTAGGATTTAACCCACTTACTTCATAAAAAGCCTACCTTCACAAATTAACCCCTATTGAACCCATTGAATCCTAATGACCTTTTTATTGACTCACCCACTAATATTAACCCAAAATCCCTTTGGATTTGTTATCACCATTCTTTTGACTACCCTTTAATCGAGATTTGATTTGATTAAGTTACCGAATTATATTAGTTCAGTAGTTACATTTATCATTTATGATGTAATATTTTAGTTTGTTCTTAAAAAAGCCCCAAGTATATTCAATATTAGTAGTATATAAAAAGCCCGAGCATTTAAATTCCAATTGTTGAAGAAAAGCTCGTATTAAAGTGTTATCAAATTCTAAGTGATGAAAATACTCTTTATTATAGAGTAATTATCAATAGTGGTATTATTAGTTTTCATTTAAAGAAAATATTCATATTTAGTTCATTGTTTCTAGTTAGGTAATTTGTCAAGTCAGTCTTGATTCTAACCCTCTAATCAGCCTGTATCCACACCCTTAACCTTAGCCCCATTACAACCCGATTAAAGACCTTTTGATTTGTGTATCATCTCATATACTGATGGTAGAGATTTGATTTTCGAGCAAGCCTATGGGATTAACTTTTCGAGTTCGACTTACAGTGCTTATTCTTGAACCTTAAACACTTTGAGTGATTTGAGTGATCCTTCAGTGAGGATGTCAATCCTTGTCGGTTTTGAATTAAAAGTAATTATTCAGATAAGGGGAGACACCTATGTTTTCGTACTACAAAGGTATGACTTATCGTGATTGAATGTTTAGGACTCTTTGAGTTGAATTATCCATGTATAAATTATCTATGAATTATGATGAGACATTGTCGATAGGAATTATTAATTATGGAAAGTTCGTTTTAATTGTAAGTTGAGAATTTTGCTTGAGAACAAGCAAAAGCTTAAGTGTGGGGTATTTGATAAGCTAGTAAATGTAACACCACGGTTTTAGGGGCTATGCGGGTTGTGAGTAATTGAGTGCTAGTAGGTTTTGGGAGTGCTTGGATGAGTTTTAGGGATTTTAGAAATGTTTGGATGAAAGGGAAGGCTTTAGAAAATTTTAGATTTTAGTGTAAAAAGGGAAATAGGGCAAGTAGGCTTTAAAATAAATTGGTGGAATTTAGGACACAAGAAAGGAGTTGGCAAAGTGGCATAAGTGGCGCTTGGGGCTTGGGAAGGTGGCGCCTAAGGGTAAGGTTCGATTCTTTGGGCAGCAATTTTGTGTTATTTTGTGCGTCAAGGGCTGGGCTAAGTATGCCTTAAAATTAATGGTGTGGCTTGGTGTACATAGAAGTTCAGTTGGCAAAGTGGCACTCATGCGCTACTTGGGCGCTGATGGAGAGCAAGGGCGCTGGTTCGAGTGGGAGCAGCAGCATTTGGCGTTTTGTTTTTGTTATTTGGTGATGGGCTGAAGTAAAAATGAGTTAAAAATAAATGTGGGGGCTTTATGTCAAGAAATTCAAGGTGGCCGAGTGGCCTGGGCGTTGGAGGAAGCGGCAAGGTTCCAGGTCCTGTGTTCGAATCAGGAATGTTGCATTTGGAATTTTATTTGTTTTGGTCTTTTTGCAGCAGGTTGGAAGGTGTTGGACGGCACCAGGGAGCTAAGGTTGTTTAGTTTTTTTTGGATTCGGTTGGAAGGAGTGATAAGGATGAGTTTTGTATTTTGGCTTTTTTTTCAATTCGGTGGGATAATGGTTAATATTATTTTATTTTTATCTTGTATTTTAAATTGGAGGGGTGGTCTTTTGCTTTGATTAAAATATGGAAGTGGACTAATTCAAATTAAGTCGAATTAGTGGCCATAGGTGATGGCCGAAACTTGGGTTCTTCAAGGGGGGAGCAAGTGCCGAATTTCCTATTTAATGGGCAGCATTCTTTTTGAATTTCTTTTGGCCATTTGCCGAATTCTTTTAGTCATCATTTGGTGTATTTTTTTCAGCCATAGTCTTGTGTGCCTAGCCGAATGTTCTAGGGGAGTTCTCTTATTTTTCTTTTTTTAACCAAAATCCTCCCAAACAACATTAACCCTTGCCGATTTCTCCTTTGGCCTTTTAGTCAAATATTTCTATTATTTTCTTTTAATCCCTTGATAGCCAAAACTATACTCTTCTAAGCATCCTCTCAACCCTTGTCAAAATCTTCTTTTGATAACCTAGTGTGGTTGGCCGAATATCAGCAAGGGTGATCTCTCCTAGTTCTCCTCCATTCGATTCTAAGGGAAGGTAAGTGTTCTGTCTTAAACCATCAACTTGAGTCCTCTCTTTTGATGGCCAAAACCGAATGGTTGGCCTTAGTTTTGGTATGGTCGAATGTTCCTAGGGACATGGTGATGTGTTTCGTTTTGTTGTAGCTAGCGCCAAGGAGCTTAAAAGGAGGGTCTCGAGTTTAGACTCATCAAGGTAAGGGTGGTAAGTATTCGGCCAAAGGGGCTTTTCCATGGATTTTGGTATTAGCTGATTCTAATAGCGTGTAACAGGGATTTTTGGCAACTTCAGAGGATCAGTGGTGTTTTGGGATCCAAGTAGAAAGGGTAAGTGATCCATTGGAATTTGGCTTTAGGCCATTGTTTATGTTTTTGTGTTGACCGAGTGGTGGCTATGATCTTTTAGGACCAAATCGACAAGAGCAGAAGAAGCCTTCGGGATTTCAATTTATTTTGGTAAGGATGAGTAGTTTATGGTTATTCATTTGAGATCTGTATTAATCGTGTGTTGATTAGATATCGTTATGGATGCGAGTGCCAGTCAAGAGGAGAAAGGGAAAACTCCCATCCCGAAGTTCAAGAAGAGATCGGTTTCTCATCGAGATTGGCCACGGGGTGTGGGCGTCAGCAGTAAAACGATAGCCAGATAACGGTAGTCTCGCTAAGCGATAGCGTCGGGATCGAGGGTTTAGAGCTTCAGGTTATAAGGTGTGTAGTTAGCCATTGTTTTCGGGTTTTATGTGATATCTGCTTATGTTATATGTTTACTAATAAGTGCAGTGGTAAAAGTGCAATAGATACCCTAAAAAGGGTATGACGCTGATCAGGTAAATAGCAAATTGTTAATATTGTTGTCATTTATTTAAATATGAGTGTTTGCCTATATTTGTGAATGACATGCACATGCATCATATTGTCATTATATCATGTTACATGTGCATGGGTGGGTTTTGAAAGAAGGCAGGTGTACTTGAGTGCGTGGTTGATGTCGACTTTGTGCTACATCGTGGATTGGCGTTGGCCGAGGTCGCGTTGTGGATCTTTTGATTTAGTTCGCGTGGTTACCTTGATGATATCGGCTTTATGCCATATCGTGGCTTGATGGATTCTTGTGTGCTCCATCGTGGTTTGATGTTAGCTATCGCTACATCGTGGATGGCATTGGTTGCCTTTTGGAGGGAAAAGGAGAGGGTGACTCGATAGTCCCCGGTGTGTGGTAATTTGGTTAAGGGGTGTGTGGCGGATGGACCTTAGGATTGGGTTGGGTTTCATATTGCATGGTTTTGCTATAAATTTATATGGAAATGGGCCAAGCCCAATATGGAATATGAATAGGTATGTTTTGAGAACATCGTGGAAAAGGGCCTAGCCGGTGCTTGAATATGATTTGATTGTGGGCCAAGCCCGGATCGTGGTAATGTCTATGTGACTATGTTCACACGTTTCATTTGATATTTGGGTTGATTTGTGGCTAACATGTGGGTGGATATCTTGGTTTAATTACACTTGAGTCTGTATGACTCACCCAATTATTTATCCAACATCGCAGGTGACATGTTGATCGGACCGGGTTCGGAGAGGAAGCCAGGTGGGCCATGTTTTTAGTTAGTTTTAATCTTAAGTATTTCGATTAAATAATGGTTGTAATAAAAGGCCTCTTTATTTATTTTTGGGATCATTTTATTATCTTTTTAATTAGGGTTTTATATTATACTTAGATATATTTTCTCCAAATGATTTATAATATAATAAATTATCATAAAGTTTTAATTCACATATTTTATATCGAGCTTATACTATTAAATAATTTTTAATGGACACACTCTCAGAAGTTAATGAAATTTTCAAGTTTTATTCTAAAGACAAAGATTTTCAATCGTCATTCATGATGACATAACCGAGATCCGGTCAAGGCTCGTGGGCGGGTTTGGGGATATTCTGATTTAATATCGAGCCGGTTCAAAGCTCGATTTGAGGTTTTGGGCCCAAAACATTTTCAAATGGGCTTTTCAAAAATATGGGCTTTTAAGAAATTTTTCGAGGATTTTTCGGCATGGCACTGTACCTCGGCTCGAGTCCACCGGTAAGTACTTGGACTTGTGAAATAATTTGTTATATGAACTGTTATGGGCTTTGTTGGGCTCGTAGATTAGTGAATTAGGATCGGTTGAACCCTAAGGCTAGTCTACTCAAACATGTGCATAAGACTTAAGGTTACTAAACAAACTGTGAAGTAAGTCGAGTGTTAAGGTGTGGCAACTTTGTGTGCGCATGTCTAGGAGTGGTATTCATGGGAGCTTGGTATTTAAGCGATCCGTGACTCACCTCCCTCCACTTGAATCCTACAGTGCGTAGCTACTGGTTCACCTTAACCAAGAGGACTTGTTCATAAGCTAAACCAATTCTTAAAACCCGAAAGGATTAGCCTTCTTTGTTTTAAAATTCTTGGTTTTACAATTTTTAAATTTACCCTTTTTGGTTTGTAAACCCTAAATCTGGTTTTTGAAAAAAATTTTTTTTCGATTTACCAAAATTACCAAAATGCCCCTAGAGGCAAAATTACAAAAATGCCCCTGTATTGTAAAATTACCGCACTACCCTCAACTTTTGTTAAAATGATTTTTACTTTGCAAAATACCAAAATCTCTAGTTTCCAAAATATCAATATACTCCGATTTGGAAAATTTACAAAAATACCCCTGTGTTGAAAATTACTAAAATGCCCCCGACTTTCAAAATTTCTGAGTTAACCCCAACTTTAATAAAATTCTCTCACTTTGCAAAAGTATCCAAATTTTTGTATTTCAAAATAATACCCCAACTTTTGAAATTTACAAAATTACCCTGGTTGACAAAATTACTAAAATACCCCTGGTTTCCAAAATTCTGCTGTATCTCTAATTTGACAAATTTTTCAGAAATGCCCTCCCGATGTGGAAATTTCAAAATGTTCTAGTTTATTAAGTTTTAAAATTTCCCTGGTTTATTACGGAAATGTCCCTGTAGGACAAAATGACGAAAGTACCCACAGGGTAGAAAGCAGGCGTAAATGTCCAGAATAGTGAATGTGGGTGGTAGATACCCTTGAATGTGCTCTATTTGAGGAATGAATGTGTTTTGATGATGAATGAATGTGTCTTCATTGTGAAATGAAGGTGGCTCTATTGATGTGAAAGTGATTCTCTGAATTAGAGTAGTAAACTCGAACCGAACCTTTGTGTGAACGAAAGAACTACTTCTAAAATCTTTCATTCATAAAATATGCTCGCGGTTAAATAGTGGAACAATTACTAATGCATAAAACTTCTTAATCAGATAAATCAAGGCGATAGAGATGAGTTCTAGGGGCCTTGAGAGGTAGAATGGCGACATCGGAACCGATAGGGTGCGCCATGGGTCGAAAATGAAGTCCGCTTGGCGGTGGACATGGAGGAGCAAGATCGACAGGAGAAGATGACGCGATATCGCGGGCCATGTTGCGAGTGCTAGAGCGAGTAAGGAGTTAGTAGAGGAAATGGAACTCGAAAGTCGGTATCGGAAAGGCTTAGATCGAACGAGTGAGATCTTTAGAGGAGTGTCGGGAGTAGCTCTAACGTAGCGGAGTATTGGCTAGAAGCGATTGAAAGAATCATGGGCGATTTAGATTGCACCAATGAGGAAAAGTGAAGTATTTGTTTGTTGCTTAGCGACGAAGCTTATCGTTGGTGGCTCACTATCAAACAAGGTGTACCGCGGATCATTGGATTGGGATTTCTTTAAGGCCAAGTTTGAAGGGAAGTGCGTAGGAGCCAGTTATTTGGACTCATGAGAGAAAGCGTTCTAAATCTATTACAAGGAAGTAAGTCGATAGTGAGTCTGAAGCGGAATTTGTGCGGTTAAGCCAGTATGCTAAAGGAATTGTGGCCACCGATTATGAGAGGTGCGTTCGGTTTGAGGGACGGATTGCGAGATGAACTTGAATCTTGATTGCTCGCAGAGGAGAGAGACTTTGCGGTGCTAGTGGAAAGCTTCGGATTCTTGAAGAGGTTAAGAAGACTATAAGAGAAAATCGGAAAAGAATAGGAACGAGAAGAAGATAAATGTTGGGCCATCAGTATCATTGGGTAATGTCCAGAAAAGACCAAGGACCGAGAACCTTGTACGTGCACTTGTACCAGCTGATCGGAATCATTCATGCGTTAAGTGTGGGAGAACCCATTCAGGAGAGTGTTGGGGAAATAGTAAAGAATGCTTTTGGTGTGGATCCAAGGCACATCTGGTTAAGAATTGTCCTCGAGCGACGAGGGGTCGTGGTTCAAGCCATGGAAGGAATGGTCCTAATCAGAGTCAACCAAGGATGTGATAGCGGGTAAGCTCCTTTGCTTTGGTACATGCTTTAATTGCTTTGCTTGCTTGTGAATTAGTCTTTTACGTGTTGCTAAGAGAGGTGTCTTGAATTTTGAATGCGAACTTAGAAGCTGTGTTGGGAAGGTATGATAGTCTTAGTAAGATCGAGTCATGACATAAGCGTAAGGTGGTAAGATAGGTGAATACGGACGTTCGTTAGTAAGGTAATTTCGAGGACGAAATTATTTTAAGGAGGTAGAATTGTAACACCCTAGTTTTAGGGCTATCTTGAGGTTGTGAGTAATTCGAGTGCTAGTAGGTTTTGGGAGTGCTTGGATGAGTTTTAGGATTTTAGAAATGTTTGGATGAAAGGGAAGGCTTTAGAAAATTTTAGATTTTAGTGTAAAAAGGAAATAGGGCAAGTAGGCTTTAAAATAAATTGGTGGAATTTAGGACACAAGAAAGGAGTTGGCAAAGTGGCATAAGGCTGCTTGGGGCTTGGGAAGGTGACGCCTAAGGGGTAAAGGTTCGAGCTGCTGGGGCAGCAATTTTGTGTTATTTTTGTGCGTCAAGGGGCTGGGCTAAGTATGCCTTAAAATTAATGGTGTGGCTTGGTGTACATGGAAGTTCAGTTGGCAAAGTGGCACTCATGCGCTACTTGGGCGCTGATGGAGAAGCAAGTATTTGGTTCGAGTGGGAGCAAGACATTTGGCGTTTTGTTTTTGTTATTTGGTGATGGGTGAAGTAAAATGAGTTAAAAATAAATGTGGGGCTTTATGTCAAGAAATTCAAGGTGGTAAGTGGCACAGGCGTTAGAGGAAGCGGCAAGGTTCCGTGTCTTGTGTTCGAATCGGGAATGTTGCATTTGGAATTTTATTTGTTTTGGTCTTTTTGCAAGAGGTTGGAAGGTGTTGACTGACACCGGGAGCTAAGGTTGTTTAGTTTGTTTTGGATTCGGTTGGAAGGAGTGATAAGGATGAGTTTTGTATTTTGTTTTTTTTCAATTGATTGGGATAATGGTTAATATTATTTTATTTTTATCTTGTATTTTAAATTGGAGGGTGGTCTTTTGCTTTGATTAAAATATGGAAGTGGACTAATTCAAATTAAGTTGAATTAGTGGCCATAGGTGATGGCCAAACTTGGGTTCTTCAAGGGAGAGCAAGTCGAATTTCCTATTTAATGGGTAGCCCTCTTTTGAATTTCTTTGGCCATTTGCCAAATTCTTTTAGTCATCATTTGGTGTATTTTTTCAGCCATAGTCTTGTGTGCCTAGACGAATGTTCTAGGGGAGTTCTCTTATTTTTCTTTTTTTAACCAAAATCCTCCCAATAAACATTAACCCTTGCCGATTTCTCCTTTGGCCTTTTAGTCAAATATTTCTATTATTTTCTTTTAATCCTTGATAGCCAAAACTATACTCTTCTAAGCATCCTCTCAACCCTTGTCAAAATCTTCTTTTGATAACCTAGTGTGGTTGGTAGAATATCGCAAGGGTGATCTCTCCTAGTTCTCCTCCATTCGATTCTAAGGGAAGGTAAGTGTTCTATCTTAAACCATCAACTTGAGTCCTCTCTTTTGATGGCCAAAACCGAATGGTTGGCCTTAGTTTTGGAATGGCTGAATGTTCCTAGGGACATGGTGATGTGTTTCGTTTTGTTGTAGCTAGAGCCAAGGAGCTTAAAAGGAGGGTCTCGAGTTTAGACTCATCAAGGTAAGGGTGGTAAGTATTAGGCAAAGGGGCTTTTCCATGGATTTTGGTATTAGCCGATTCTAATAGCGTGTATGAGGATTTTGGCAACTTCGGAGGATCGGTGGTGTTTTGGGATCCAAGTAGAAAGGGTAAGTGATCCATTGGAATTGACTTTAGGCCATTGTTTATGTTTTGTGTTGACCGAGTGGTGGCTATGATCTTTTAGGACCAAATCGACAAGAAGCGGAGGAAGCCTTCTGGATTTCAATTTATTTTGGTAAGGATGAGTAGTTTATTGTTATTCATTTGAGATCTGTATTAATCGTGTGTTGATTAGATATCGTTATGGATGCGAGTGCCGATCAAGAGGAGAAAGGAAAACTCCCATCCCGAAGTTCAAGAAGAGATCGGTTTCTGCGACGAGATTGGCCACGGGTGTGGGCGTCGTGCAGAAAATGATAGGCGGATAATGATAGTCTCGCTAAGCGATAGCGTCGGGATCGAGGGTTTAGAGCTTCAGGTTATAAGGTGTGTAGTTAGCCATTGTTTCCGGGTTTTATATGATATCTGCTTATGTTATATGTTTACTAATAAGTGCAGTGGTAAAAGTGCAATAGATACCCTAAAAAGGGGTATGACGCTGATCAGGTAAATAGCAAATTGTTAATATTGTTGTCATTTATTTAAATATGAGTGTATGCCTATATTTGTGAATGACATGCACATGCATCATATTGTCATTATATCATGTTACATGTGCATGGGTGGGTTTTGAAAGAAGGTGCGGGTGTACTTGATGCGTGGTTGATGTCGACTTTGTGCTACATCGTGGATTGGCGTTGGCCGAGGTCGCGTTGTGGATCTTTGCGATTTAGTTGGCGTGGTTACCTTGACTTATATCGGCTTTATGCCATATCGGGCTTGATGGATTCTGTGTGCTCCATCATGGTTTGATGTTAGCTATCGCTACATCGTGGATGGCATTGGTTGCCTTTTGGAGGGAAAAGGAGAGGGTGACTCGATAGTCCCCTGGTGTGTGGTAGGCTGGTTAAGGGGGTGTGTAGCGGATGGACCTTAGGATTGGGTTGGGTTTCATATTGCATGGTTTTGTTATAAATTTATATGGAAATGGGCCAAGCCCAATATGGAATATGAATAGGTATGTTTTGAGAACATACGTGGAAAAGGGCCTAGCCCAGTGCTTGAATATGATTTGATTGTGGGCCAAGCCCAGATCGTGGTAATGTCTATGTGACTATGTTCACACGTTTCATTTGATATTTGGGTTGATTTGTGGCTAACATGTGGGTGGATATCACTGGTTTAATTACACACTGAGTCTGTATGACTCACCCAATTATTTATCCAACATCGCAGGTGACATGTTGATCGGACCGGGTTCGGAGAGGAAGCCAGGTGGGCCATGTTTTTAGTTAGTTTTAATCTTAAGTATTTCGATTAAATAATGGTTGTAATAAAAGGCCTCTTTATTTATTTTTGGGATCATTTTATTATCTTTTTAATTAGGGTTTTATATTATACTTAGATATATTTTCTCCAAATGATTTATAATATAATAAATTATCATAAAGTTTTAATTCACATATTTTATATCGAGCTTATACTATTAAATAATTTTTAATGGACACACTCTCTAGAAGTTAACAGAATTTTCAAGTTTTATTCTAAAGACAAAGATTTTCAATCGTCATTCCGCAGTGACATAACCAGATCCGGTCAAGGCTCGTGGGCCGGGTTTGGGGATGTTACAGTAAAAGTAACATATTTTAACCCCATATTTAGTATGCTTTTGGATAATTTAGCCCTTGATTTATGTAAAAAGGTGCTTTTAATCCTTTCTTTTCATGTTTATACCCAGGAAAGCACCCAAGGTTGAAAAGAAAGAGAAACGAGCTTAAAACGGACCAGTTTGGGCCAAAGAGGAAATTGACACGGCCTGGCCTTCAAGCCACACGGCCGTGCCTTGTCAAATTAATTCACACGGCCATGCCCCGATTTACACGGTCGTGCCCAAATTGACAGAATCGAGACACAGCCGGAAGAGGATTTACACGGGCGTGTGCCATGGGCGTGCCCCTGCCACAGGAATGAGCAATTTCACTCAGATTTGGATGATTGAAGCCAAAGAAACATACTCCTAAGTCTACTTAAACACCTTAATTGTAATTCTACTTGAAGGAGGTACTTAGGAGCCAAGTAAAGCATCTAAAGAGCCTATATAAACAACCTAAGGCAGTCGTCCTTAGGGGGAAGTTTCAGGCGGAATTTTCTGCCAGAGCTTTTATTCAGGGAATTACTCGAAGATAGCCAGTTGATCCATATCAAGAAGTTGGAGTTCTACTCAAGACAGAAGATCTTCTCTTCAATTCCTTCAGAGGGTTTTAGGGATTTCTTATGTTTTGTTAGCTTTTCTCTTGAGTTGTTTTCTTATTTAGTTATGAACTAAACCCTTCAGATACCTGAAGGGGATGAAACCTATGATGTATTTTGTTATTTGATTTCTAAATTATATGATAAGTACTTAGTTTGTTCTTAATTATGTTGCTTAATTTAATCTGATGTGCTTAGGTGGAGGAGAAATAGACCCTGCCTAAGAGTAGATCTAGCATACTTAAGCGGAGTTGATCGCACGCCTAGAGATAGGATGACGAGATATTGCCGGATTAGGGTGAAACCTAATATGGGAGTCCATTGATCGATTTATTGCTTCCTTAGGAGGTTATTATAAGAGAATGAGAGTTCCACTAATTAACCTAAGGTTAGACGTTATTCACCTCGAGAGAGGGTTTAATATATGTTAGGGAGTCTCACGGATCAAGCTAAGTAAAGAAGTCATATGAATTAAAAGTTAGATAACAAGAGAAGTCATAGGTGGATTCTTCTTGAGGGTATCGTCGTAATCAACTGAGTTTTTTCACAGTCTTTTCCCAAAGTTTCATTCTTTTGTCTTTGCATCTAGTTTAGTTTTTCATTAGTTTACTAAACCAATCACTCCATATTTTAGGCTAAATAATAGAAAGAAAGTTAGTAGTACTTTTAGGTTCCTTTGGGTTCGATAAAATAATCTTGCCTAAACTATGCTATTGTTCAATAGGTGCAGTTGGCTCCATCGTTGTCATAGTTAGTCTACAGGTTCTATCATTCTTTATAAATATTAAAACTCGACTGTTTGACATGATCAATGGGCATACATGGTGTCCCTGGAGTTAAGTCAGTTTCAACCATGGGGAAGACACATGGGTGTGTCTTGCAGCCGTGGGAGACACACGGCCTGCCCACACGGGCGTGTAGCCCCTAAAACTTTGAAAAGTTTTAAATTTCTGAGAATTTTTGTATGTGTTTGGTTTAGTCCCAACCCATTTCTAACACATGTTTAAGGTCTCGAAGACCTCAATAAGGGACTAAATACTTGTGATTTAATATGTTTGATTGATGTTTGACTTTGTGTCGTGAAATGGTAATGAAACGTTCTGATTGTTTGGTAATGCCTCTTAACCCTATTCCGGTGACAGTCTCAGGTTAAGGGTGTTACATACAGGATCTTGATCTAAAATGTAAAATTATTTATTTATCAGCACATATTTCATTTCCAATCTATTTTACAATTAATACCCTTTTATTTTTTGAATTTACATAATTACCCTAAACTTTTACAGCTTTTGCAATTTAGTCCCTTAACTAAAAATTCATCAATTTAACCATTTTTTCTAAAATTAATATTTTATCAAAATATACTATGCCCTTAAACAGCCCCCAATGAACCTTAAATTCACTATCAATCCTTTAAATTTTGACATTTTCATAATTTAATCATAAAAACAAGATCTAATAAAAGTCACTTTACAAATTCATCAAATAATATAATCAAAGCTCCAAATACATGGTGTTCATAAAAAAGATTCAATATTCATCAATAAAAACTTCCAAAATTTTTAACAGAATAAAAAAAATGAAGGTACGAGCTAGTTGGACCTAGTTGCAACGATCTCAAAAACATAAAAATTACAAGAAAAGGGTAAGAGAGTCACTCACCTGCGACGAGATTAGTTTGGCCAATCTTCCTAGCTTAGAAAACCATGGGCATTGGGTTAAGATGAAGAAAAATGAAGAAAAACACTAATTAATTTTATTTGTTTTATTTTAAATTTAACTTAATTACAATTTTACCATTAAAATCATATTAATTTATCATTTTCCATTAGTTTGGTCCCACTATACCTATTAAGGCATAATTGTTACTTAAGTCCTCCCCATTTATTATTTAAACCATTTGATCACTTAATTACTATAATAATATATTTTTGACTATCTAAAATTTAGTCCTTTTTCTTTAATTAACTATCTAAGCAAATAATATTTTCCAACCAAATTTTACTACGACTTTAATAACTCTATAAATATTATAAAAATAATAATTACGAGCCAGCACAAAAAAATTTGTGGTCCCGAAACCACTATTCCTTAACAACTACAAATCAGGCACAAAGCTAACATTAGCACAAATTGCCAAGCCCATAAGCTAAACCGAAAGTCAGCAACAAATGTAAGACCTCGGTATATTCTGTGAATAAAGGATATAATGAGATTTTCTGTGAATAAAAGTATTCCAACACAAATCAATATATGAACAATTCAGTATCTCATATTCCATATATAGGCATTAGTTCATCAACCAAACATTCATCGACTCAGAATATCTCGTTAGCGCTCAATGTTATTACGATCCATTACTCCATTACTCATATGCATAACATCATTATAATGTTCAATCCAAAACAATTTAATTTATTGAATATACATTTAAATGCATTAGAATTAAACCGAACAAACTTATAGGGTGATTTGAAGTAATGGTCTAGAATAGCTCAATCAATGATCGATGTTGTATCAATTCATTATTCTCATTTTCAATTACACACAGCAATATAATCAAAAAATTATACAATTAAGGCAT
This sequence comes from Gossypium rotundifolium, assembly GCA_025506655.1. NCBI lineage: Eukaryota > Viridiplantae > Streptophyta > Magnoliopsida > Malvales > Malvaceae > Gossypium > Gossypium rotundifolium. The sequence continues at coordinate 47,721,641 of CP106732.1, read as the reverse complement.
ATAATACGTTCAAAAATATAATAAATTTAAACCGCACGAACTTACCATACTAAATTGCAGCAACGACAAAGTACAGGAGCTATTTGATAATTTTCTCTTTCCATCAGTTTTCCACTCGTTTAGGATCTAAAAAATATTTCATTCAATTCACTGATTTTAATAGAAATATTAATTCATTATATGCAATTAAGTCCTTTTTGACATTTTTACAAAATTTCCCCCAACATTTTTCTTTTATACAATTTAATCTCTAAGCCCAAAACATGCAAGTTAACCATTTTTATTCAATTTCAAGTTTAGCCGAATTGTTTGGAACCCCATTACAGCCCATATTTTCTATTATTTCACTTCAAGTCCTTGTACTTTTACTAATTTCACATTTTAGTCCTTAAACATTAAAATTACAAAAAATTACTTTACAAAATAGTCTTATCTAGCAACCAAGCTTAATATTCTAGCATAAAACTTCAAGAACATCTCAAATTCATCAATGGTATAATCCATAACATTTGACAATTTTACAAATTAGTCCTCAGATTAGCTAAATCGAGTTAATATGTGCTCAAAAACATAAAAATTACTAAAAACGGACAAGGTTTACCTACCTATTTGATGAACCCTAGCTAACCACGATTTTTCTCCCCTCAACAATGGCCATTCAGCTATGAAGAAGAATATGATAAGTTTTAATTTGACATTATTTTAATTTTAACATTTTATTTTCTTAATTTACAATTTTAACCTTTTCCATATACTTATAAAATAGATAAAACATGTCCATATTTGTCTATCAATTGAAAATAGTGTATAATTACCATCCAAGGAAGGTTTGATTGCACAATTGGTCTGTAACACCCCTTACCCATATTCGACGCCGGGATAGGGTACGAGGCATTACAGGACTCACATCACAAGCAATCACACCATTTTGAGTCATAAAATTTGCGTCCAAATTAAAATTATCCACATTTAATCATGAAGTCTCTATTACGAGCCTACAAGGCCCAAAACATGTATTGGAAGTGTTTCAGGACTAAACTAAGAACTTAGGAAACTTTTACAAAACTTTGAATTTTTTTGCTAAAAGCAGCTCACACGCCCGTGTGGTCCAAGAGACACACCCGTGTGACCCCGGGGACACGCCCGTGCTTCAGAGTGTGTTCAAATTAGGGTGCTTTATGACTTGTACCACACGGTCATGCCACACACCCGTGTGCTAGGCCGTGTAGTGCACATGGCTGGGACACACGGCTGTTTCTCTTCCTGTGTGCTCAATTATGGACATTCTATTTCTCAAAATTAAGGCGCAAGGGACACACGACCGGAACACATGCCCGTGGAGCAGACTGTGTGTCACACACGGTCTAGACACACACACGTGTGTCTACCTGTGTGGACAAAATAAAGGCTATTTACCAAGCCATTTCCCACCCTTATTCACACATACACTTACACCAATTCAAGGCACAAAACATAACATACTTAGGCAACCAAAACATCCATAATTATGACCAACACATGATAATACAATATCAAGATCTATCATACTCACACTATTTATTAAGCCACAATTGACTACTTTCAAGATAACTAAGTGTACACCATTTTATCATCTCATCAATACACCACATTGCCAAACATCTCACATTCATGCCATAATTCACATTTCTATCATTCACCAAGCATACCATGACCATATCACCAAAGATATTAGCACATATATATATACTTAGGCTTACAACCATGATAGCCCAAATAACCAATCTACATGGCCAAATATCAAAACAAGCCTTTGACAATTAGAAGCCAACACATTGGCTACAATCACAATGACACATTTAACAAAATGACTAAGTCCCTATACATGCCATAAACTCAAAATACTTGAATCCATCAATACCCAAAGTAATAGCTTGATAGTGTGATAGGATCTCGGACGATCTCCAATCGACACTATAAAACATGGGAAAGGTAGGAGGTAAGCTATATAGCTTAGAATGTTCATATGTAAATAATACAAAACATTATTCATACATTTGACATATAAATAACTTAACAAATATTAACATGAATGTCATTAAAACTTCATAAATGTCATATCAACATAAATGTCAAATACCAATAGTTCATCATATGAATAACATAACACATATCAACATAAATGTCATATACCAATAGTTCATCATATGAATAACATAACACATATCAACATAAATGTCATTTAAGCTTCATAAGCACAACTTACTCAATCACATTCTTACCAAATCATATACCGAATCCATTTTCTTTAAGTTTTTTTATACATACCTGTACCAACTCGTAACATAATCACGTACTTTCTCATCTTCAACATACCCATTGAACATTTCGTCAATATTTCCCATTGAACCATTTGGAATACTAAAGGATACTCGGGAATCTCGTACACATAGTACCGTATCAATGCCATATCCCAGATATGGTCTTACATGTAATCTCGTATCGATGTCAATAACCCAACTATGGTCTTATATGAAGTCTCATATCGATGCCATATCCTAGATATGGTCTTACACGTAATCTCAATAACCACAGTCATGATATTTGTATCCTATCTATTCCTAAGGTTCAACTGGGATTTACTTGCTTGTCGAAACTTCGTCAATTTCATCCATAGAGTCAATCATACAATTCATACAATAACAAAACATTATAAATACAATTATAACGTTGCATTAGTTACATACAAAATTACCTCGATGCAAAAATAGCAGAAATGGACCTAATCGTCAAACATTTTGGTTTCCCCCGATCTAGATCTGAACTACATTTTTCTTCTATAATAGAAAATTCATATAATTTAATATCACATTATTCAATTCAGCCAAAATGTCACATTATGGAAAAAATACATTTTTGCCCCTAAACTTTTGACATTTTACACTTTAGTCCCTAAGATCGTAAAATAAAATATAGTCAATTTCTTCAAAACCCAAGCCTAGCCGAACCATTTTCATACTCATAACAGCCCACATTTCTCATTTATTCACATTTTTCTTCTCATTTTATAACTTTTACAAATAAGTCCTTTTTTACATTTTTACCAAAAATCACTTAGCAAAAGTCGTTTAACAAACAAAAAACATGCATTTTCTACCATCAAACATCAAAATACACACATGTCTAATATGGTTCAAACCCTAGACCTTGATCACTTCTTAAATTAGTGGTAGAAATAGAAATATCGGGTTACAACGACTTCAAAAATGTAAAGAGCATTAAAAACGGGGCAAGAACGGACTTACAATCGAGCGTGGAAGCTTGAAAAACTCTAGCCATGGTTCTCCTTGTAAAATTTGGCCATGTGGGAAGATGATGGATAAGATTTTGGCTTTATTTTGGCTTTTTAATTCATTTAATTACCAAATTACAAAAATACCCTTAATGAAAAACTTTAGAAACATACCTAACCATGTCCCTTTTTGTCCATTATGAAGTATAATGGTCTAATTACCATCTAAGGACCTATAATCTAAAATCTCATAGCAATTGGACACCTTTAACATATAGAATTCAAGTTTTACACTTTTTGCAATTTAGTCCTTTTAACAAAATTTAGTTCTAAAACTTCAAAATTTTTGAACGAAATTTTCACGAAATCGTTCCATAAAACTGTAGACTATAAAAATATAATAAAAATGAATCTTTCTACGTCAGATTTGTGGTCCCGAAACCACTATTTCGACTAGACTCAAAATCAAGCTGTTACATGGTCCTTCAATTAAATTAAATTCCAACTAAATAAACTTAATTACAATTAAGTCCTAAACTAATTAGGACTAAAATAGAAAATAGCCCAAAAGTTAGTGGATTAATCATATCCACCATGCTTGGACTCTTTGACCATGGTTTAATTACCATTTTTTCCCTTTACTAATTTTAATCTATAGTAATTAACTTTTACCTCTGTTACAATTTAATCCTTTTGCCTTAATTAAGTAATAAAATATCAAAATTACCAGGCCCAACTTTAATTCACATATAATACGATTACGTAAATATTTAATAAAAATATTTACGACTTTAAATTATGAAAATGAGGTCCTAATACCTTATTTCAATAACCACTTGACTTTTGAATCAAACCACTTATACTAACTTTTAATTCAATTGCTTAAAATCATCAAATAAAATTCAATATAAAAATTATTATTGACTAGTATAATTTAATTACTTATTATCTGAATTTACTCATCAAATTTGTGGTCTTGAAACCACTATTTTCGACACCACTAAAAAATGGGCTGTTACATTGTTAGTCAAGGTTTCTATGGTTCTATTTCTAGAAAATAAACAAAAAACAAGATTATACGGTTTTTCACCATAAAGCATTACTTGGGTCTTCGACCACCATCGCTCCATCTTCTCCTCGTCATGGACTCCTTTTTGAAAAAATTACATTTATGTCCTATGTCTGTTTCTGGCTCATAAGAGTTCTATATATAAAAACAAATGAGTCCTACGTAGAGATGATAGTCCACGATCTATTTTTGTAACATCCTAAAATTTGGAATTTTATGTGTTGCACTGTTTTTGGTGCTAAGCTAGTTAAACTATCAATTGTGTATGTTTAGGAGGTCCTGAGGAGGCTGGGGTTTATTTGGACCTAGTAAAAATTTTGGCATTTAGCACTTTAAGGAGATAGAGTAAGTCACCTTAAAACTTATAGTAATAAATGAGTAAATGGTTAGCATAAGTGAGCAATTAGTAAAGAGGTTATGGCGCCACATGTAGTACCTTGAGGGAAGAGGTTTGAATCCCATTGTGTGTAATTTTTTACTTTTATTTTTGCATTCCTTCCCTAAGTGTCGGGCAAGGTGCAATTATGGCAAGGTGGACTTTTATTTTTATGGCAAGATCGCTAAAGAGAATAGGAAAGAATGAAGGTGAGGAAAGAAATCAAGAAAAAAGGGGAAAGTAAGGGAAACAAGTGGCATTTTTCAAGGAAGATGTTATGGAAAGTATGGGTGGCAAATTGTTGACCATTTTAGCTATGTATGTGGACGGTTTTAGGTGTTAAGGGGGATAGCCAAATTTTCTTTTGGTGTTTTGGTAAAGTTCTAGTGTTTGTTTTGGTAGAATTTCTTTAGTATCAAGTGTGCCATTTTTCTCCAAAATTCTTTTCTCCTACCCGAATTTGGTCTTTAGCAATTGGTGAAAGTTTTGGTTTTGTTTTTGGCCAAAATTCATTTATGCAACATTGGTGTCATTTTTCTTTCTCCCTAAATTTTCATTCTTGCCGATTCTTCAAGCCATTGGTGAACTTATTCTCACCTTTTCTTTCTTTTGTTGCCGAATGTACCCAAATCTATGAGACCAAAGTTTGTTCACTCATCATTTTTTTGAAAATCGAAACTAGTGAACACCCATCTTCTCTTTTTCTTTTCTTTTCTTTTAATCACCCTTTCAACCCTTCTTCCATATCTTAAAAGCAATGCTTCATTTTGAATCAAATCCTTCTCTTTTATTCATTCTCCCTATAACCGAATATCAACATATATTTTCCTCTATGACCAAATCTTTATTTCTTCTTTATCCTTCTTCTAATCCATATTAGCACTCATTTCTTGATTAATCAGTAAGTGTTCCTTTTCAACTATTAATCTTCCCTATTGTAATGCCGATCTATATTTTTGGTTTGGGATGGTCATTTTTACCCAGACCATCACTTATTCTCTCTCAAACAAGATCTTTTCTTCTCCGTAGAAATATAGTAGAAGGCCGAAACTTGGATTTTCCGAAGTCATCGAATAACCTATAGAAATCGGTCCTAAAATCTTTAAGGTAAGAGTTCTTCACGGATTTTATAATTACTCTTTATTCATTAAGATGTTATTAGTATGGCGATGATTAACCGACTTTATTTTAGGGACTTTATCGCTTGATCTATTTAATTGTTGATCACTCGGATTTTTGGGCTAAGCCGACCTATTCCTTAAATCAATCGTTTATTTCAACGTAACATTAGTTTTGACTAATATTTGATTTCAATGGAGTCAAGCAATATTGAATCAAAAGGGATAGGGATTGGAGATCGAAAAAGGAGCAGATTAGCGATCCCTACTTCTAAATTCAAGCAATGGGAGATATCGGCGATTCGGGATTTCCTACTGGGTTGTGGACCCTCATCCGGTGAGAATCGACTATTCGAGGTTGTTCGCAATTTTGAGGCATCAGTGATTCAGGATTTTCCATCGGTTGTGGGTCGTCAACCGGGGAAAACCGACAAATCGTAGTCGTTCAAGATCCCGAGGGTAAAATTTTAGATCAATTGTTTTAAAGTAGATTTATTAAATAGCGTATGTTGACTAATCAAGTGTTACGGTATCTTAGGTGTCGACGATTAAGAAGGCTTAGTGCTTACGGTATTCAGGTGTGTAATCTTACACCGTTTTTCGTGGGTTTAAGGATTATTATCATTTTTAGACGAATCACTACAATTAAATTCGTATTATAGTGAAAACCAGGAAAAATTGCCAAATATGCATTACTTAGATAAAAGTGATAAAATCGGTAACAACACTATGAGAGTGCCAAATTGATATGTGATAAAATGGGCTAGATTGATATGTGACTAAATGGGCCAAGCTGATATGTGATAAAATGGGCCAGATTGATATGTGACTAAATGGGCCAAATTGATATGTGATAAATTGGGCCGATCTGATATTTTGCCGTAATGGGCCGATTGTTGCTAAAGAGTAATGGGCCTTAGTATTGGTAAAAAAATTTGAATTTTTAATTATCGTTGTTATACTGTAAAGAGTTTGTTTGATATGTATGATGCATACACATAATTCTGCATGGGATGAGAAAATGATTAAAAGGAGAAATATCGGTGGCACTGCCACAAATATGATCGTTAATACGATACTATGAGATTTTGGTGGCTTGTCCACAATGAAATTTGTTATAAATGGCTAAATGCCTAATTTGGGTGTGTTGGCGGGGTGGGTTGACTTGATCCCTATAGGTGAGTTGGTTGGTACGGGGGGTGTGTAGCGGATGGATTATTTGGTTTGGATTAGGAATTGCATTTCATATACATGTTATAGTCGATACATTATTGTATATGGGCTTAGGACCAAATAATTGCTTAATGGATTTTGGCTTAATGGACAACGGTAAGTGGGTTACACACTGAGTTCTATAACTCATCCCGTTTTCCTTACCCCTTTCAGGCAATGATCAGTGATGGAGACTTGGGCCATGGATGATTTGAAGGAGGCCATATGCCAAAAATGGTTTAATTTGGATTTCTTTTAGTACTTTTAATTACTTTGTGATTTTGAGTTAAGGTTGTAATAAGGCCTTTGAATTAATTTTTGTTTTGTTTTATGTTTGTGAATTTATAAATTGCTCTAAGTATTTGAATTGAGATTTTTTCTAAAAACTAAAATAATCGTTTTCTTAAAATAGGATAAAAAAGGGTTCCATAACAAACTTTTATAAACATATTTTTTTAACTCGAAATTTCTCTTAAAATTTTCATCAACACTTTTCAAAAATTATTTTTCAAATTCTTCTCAAATTGTAACACCTAAACTCGGCCTATGCATTAAGCCCGATTTTGGCATGCCACACAAATTGAACATGCATTCAAATCATCAACGATGTAGAAAATCAAATTTCCAAAACGATTAAGAGAATGAATTTATCGAAAATCATGACTTTATCAAAAATCGAGGTTTATTTGAAATCCATGATTAAAAACACAAGAGTTTATCATTTGATTTCTGATCTTGGTTGATTAAGATTTTAAAATTTATTTAGTCAAAATATTTCATCGAAGAGTTTTAAAAGAATTTCCTAAGTTTCAGTGATATTTAAGAAAAACCTTTATTTTATGCGAGAATTTTGGAAAATATTTATGAAAACTAAATCAGTCCAATTTAGGAAAACTAAAACATAATAAAATCCATCGCATAATAAAATCCATGAAAATAATTAAAGAGGCCTTATTACATCGCAATTAAAATAGTACTTAATTAATTAAAGAAGTTTTAAAGATATATAAACCACCATTTGTAGTATAGCAACCACACGAAGTCATCTCCGACCCAAGTCTCCATCAATTATTATTACCTGAGAATGGTAAGAAAAATGGGGTGAGTTACTTAGAACTCAATGTGTAACCCACTTACCGTATTCACTGGGCCAAAACCATATAAACATATAGTTGGGCTTGAGCCCATTTTGCAAATGTTCAATATATATATAAATCAAGTATATAAAAGAATAATAATAATGCATGTGATATGCAATTCCTAACCAAGCCTAATTTTCCATTCGCTACACACCACCCGTACCAACCATCACACCTGTGGGGATCAAGTCAACCCACCCTGCCAACCCACCAATAGCAGGCTTCAAGAAAATTATAATATTTGTGGCAACAGGCCATTTATAATATTCATGGTAGAACCACCGATCTAGATTTTTGGAAGAGCCATCGTGACAGAGTCACCGATCTAGATTTTTGGCATCAGCCTTTCTTCTCTTCATCAATTATCCCAACCCATGCGGTCATGTATATAATAATGCATAACAAAATATTTGTAAGGTAATTTTAATAAAACTCATATTACAATTTATCAATTTGGCCCATTAGTCAAAATAGCAATTTGGCCCATTTAACGATGTAGCAACTTGGCCCATTTCATCTCATATCACATTAATATCACTTTTGGCCCATAAAGCAACTATTTCAATTTGGCCCATTAAACGACATATTTCAATTTGGCCCATTAAACAACATATTTCAATTTGGCCCATAAAACAACATATTTCAATTTGGCCCACAAAACAACATATTTCAATTTGGCCCATAAAACAACATATTTCAATTTGGCCCATAAAAGGGTATTTTCGTAATTCGGTCTATAGGGACATTTTCATAAATTTGGCCCATTTAACACATGAGGCCTTTTCACAATTTCCACACTTGGCCAATTTATCAAAATAACAATATGGCCCAAAATATCACTTTCTTCCACAAAATAACCCATTAAGGGCAAATCCGTAATTTTCCACCACTTCAATTTCGGTTTCATGCATTCACATAAAAGTATTAATATAACGTATTTTTTTTAATTTCACCGGATTTACAATTTTTATTTTAATGCTTACGATATAGTATAACCCATGAGATAACTGTGAAGTTACACACCTGATTACGATGAGAACTATACTTTCTCGCTCATCGATACCTATATACGTGTCACACTTGATTAGAACACTAATACTTATAAAACTATACTAATGTTAAGCGATCTAGATCTTACCCTCGGAATCTCGAACAACCACTATTTGCAATTTCTCTCTGATCAATGGTTCATAACCACGAGTAAACAATGGCGCGAGGGTACGTACGACTTGAATAATTAATTTTCACGGATGAGGGTCCACAACCCGGTGGAAAGTCTCGGATTCAAACAGTCCTTCGCTTGAATTTAGGGGAATAATAGAACAACCCTCTTCCGAACACTATTAACAACCCTTTTCATCCCTATCTTGATTGTCTTCAAAGACAAAGGATCATTAGTCCTAACAATATATCGAAAATCTTAAGACTAATGACATAAAAGAGTGAATTCGGCTTACCTTAATATTCCGAATTATCTTAAAAGAATCCTTTGAATTTTATGATCAAATCTTAAATGAACTTCAAGATTTCTCCGAAAAGATGATGATTCGACCCTTCCACTATTTCACTAAAAATAACGAAAGAAAACATTTGAATAAGTGATTGGTTAATCGGTTAAAAATCTCTTCCAAGACATTCTATAAATTTGTCCATGGTGACCGAATATCAAAAAGAAAAGACAAAGAAAATGATTCTTACCAATGATCCAAAGTTTGAATAGAAGAAAATGATTGAAAATAGATGTTATGAATAATGGAGGATTCGGCTATGATGATGATCACAAACATTCGGCCATGGAAGATAAATGAAAGAAAAAATGTGTTTGAATGATAAGTAAAATGGAGAGGAAAAGAGAATAGGGAGAAGAGAAAAGAGAGAAGTTTAGGGACAATTGTGCATTCGTCAATGAAGAGAAAAAAGAGAAGAAAGGAAATGGTCCTTGATGGCTATATGGTTTTGGTCACAAAGAAAAGAGAAAAGATTTAGAGAGTGATCAAGTTAAGACCGAAATGGTCAAAAAGAAGACATGGCAAAAGCAACAATTACTTCCTCAATGCTCATGGTACATTCGGTGAGGGAGAGGGAAAGTTGGAGAGAAAAGTTTGCTAAGACACCAAATGGTAAATGGAAAATGTGCTCATCAAGCGCCTAATCCTACCAAACCATCACCAAAATCTGGCCATCCCTCTTAGCCCCCTATGCCGTCCATGTTCATGGGCAATTAGGCCATTCAAAATTTCCAAAACAAAGCCCTTGATTCATGCCTTATGTCCCCCCTATCAACTTAAATCATGAGATTCTTTTCCTTAAACTTTTACTTACCTTTTTCCTTTTGTCTTCTTGCCAAAAATGATATCCAACTCATCTTAATCCTTATCCATGACCGACACATTGAAAGAGGAAACAAAATAAAAACAAAACTCAATGCACATTCAAGGATTTGAACCTTTTCCCTCAAGCAAACATACATGCGCCAACAAAACCTTGCTACTAGCTCATCTTATGCTAGTTTTTAACACTTAAATTTACTTAAACCTCAAAGTCACTTGATCCACTTCAATTAAGTACTCCTTACCAAAATTTATTCTAATTCCGAATAATTCCCAAGTCTTCTCAAGACTATATTAAACATGCAAAATTTTAATTATACACAAGTTAAGCACCAAAACATGTATCATATCAATACTCAAATTTTAGGATGTTACAACTCTATCCTCCTTAAAGAAAATTTCGTCCTCAAAATTTACTTGGTTAAAAGAGATGAGGATATTGTTATCGAATTGCATCCTCAGGCTCCCATGTAGCTTCCTCCGCTCCGTGATTACGCCAAAGAACCTTAACCAACGGCACAGTCTTCTTTCTTAACACCTTAACATTGCGATCTAAGATTTTCACTGGTTCTTCCTCGAAAGACATGTCTGGCCTTAATTCCACTTCTTCTACCGGTACTATGTGCGATGCATCTGATCTGTAGCGCCTCGGCATAGAAACATGGAAGATACTATGAATCTGACTCAACTCCGGAGGTAAATCAAGTTGATAGGCCACTAGTCCTACACGCTTCAACACACGGTACGGTCCAATAAACCTAGGGCTCAACTTGCCCTTCCTTCCAAATTTGAAAATCTTCTTCCACGGTGAGACTTTCAGAAAGACCTGATCTCCCACCACAAACTCAATATCTTTATGCTTCAGATCTACATACGACTTTTGTCTATCCAAAGCTTCTTTTAATCGCGCTCGAATCACGTTTACCTTTTCTTCCGTCTCAGATATCAGTTTAGGACCCAACAACTATCGTTCCTCCAATTCAGTCCAACAAGTAGGGGTACGACACCTATGACCATATAACGCTTCATAAGGCGCCATTTGGATACTAGATTGATAACTGTTATTATACACAAACCCTGCCAATGGTAGAAAGTCCTCCCAACTTCCTCTGAAGTCGATCACACATCCTCGTAACATGTCTTCCAAAATTTGAATTACTCTTTCTGACTGTCCATCTGACTGAGGATGAAAAGCCGTACTAAAGTTTAACTTTGTTCCCAAAGCCTCATGTAAAGTTTTCCAAAATCGTGACGTAAATTTAGGATCCCTATCTGATATGATAGGCACTGGCACCCCATGCAACCTCACGATTTTAGATACATACAGTTTAGCCAACCATGACGAGTAATCCGATTAATGGTAGAAAATGAGCAGTCTTCGTTAATCGGTCTACTACCACCCAGACAGAATCTTTCTTAATAGGTGTTAAGGGTAACCCACTAACAAAATCCATCATTTTCTTCTCCCATTTCCATAGAGGAATCTTTACTGGTTGCAATAAACCCGATGGTAATTGATGTTTCGGCTTCACTTGTTGACAAGTCAAACACTTTCCCACTAAATCAGTAACCTCCTGCTTTAACTTTGGCCACTAATACTATTCACGGGGATCCCGATACATCTTATTTCCTCTGGGGTGCATAGTATAAGGGCTACTATGCGCCTCTAGAAGAATCATTTGTCTCAAATCTGAATCCTTGGGCATACAAACCCTTCCATGAAAACACAGTACACTATTCTTGTTGAAACCAAAATCCCCTATTATACCACTTTCAGCTTGTTGTATTAAAGGACCCAACTTTTCATCGGATAATTGTTTTTCACTGATTTGCTCCAACCATAGAGGCTTCACCTGAAGTTTCGCTAGTAGACTGCCATCTTCATACAAATTGAGATGAGCAAACATTACTCTTAACTCTGATACAACTTTACGACTCAACGCGTCTGCCACAACGTTAGCCTTTCTAGGATGGTATTCGATTGATAAATCATAATCCTTTAACAGCTCCACCCATCTCCGTTGTCTTAAATTTAACTCCTTTTGGGTAAGGAGATACTTAAGACTCTTATGGTCTATATAAATGATTGACTTCTCACCGTAGAGATAGTGCCTCCAAATCTTTAATGCAAACACCATCGCAGCCAACTCCAAATCATGAGTAGGATAGTTGACTTTATGCGGCCTCAATAGCATAAGCTACTACTTTTCCACTTTGCATCAGTACACATCCTAAACCCGTGTGCGACGCATCCCAATAAACGGTAAACTCTTTTCCACCTCGAGTTGAATCGATCTTGGCGCTTCATTAGAATCTTCTTTAGTTTCTCGAAACTTTCTTGTTGTTTTTCCGTCCACACATACGGTACTTCCTTTCGCATAGCAACTTAGTTAGGGTACGACAATCAATGAAAACCCTTAACAAAGCGTCTATAATAACCACCAAACCCAAGAAACTCGAATCTCAATATCGACTTTGCGGTTTCCAATCCAACACGACCTCTACCTTTTGAGGATCAACTCTCATTCCTTCGGCTGACACTACATGACCCAAGAAAGTCACTTCCTTCAACCAAAATTCACACTTACTGAATTTGGCATAAAGTGGCTTATCTCGCAAAATTTGCAACATAGTGCGTAAATGTGAGTTATGTTCTTCTTCATTCCTCTAATATACCAAAATGTCATTTATGAACACTACTACGAACCAGTCTAAATAGGGTTGAAAGACTCGGTTCATTATGTCCATAAATGCAGCTGGTGCATTGGTCAAACCAAATGGCATCACTAAAAACTCATAATGTACATAGCGAGTTCGAAATGCCGTCTTATAAATATCTGCCTCTTTTACCTTGAGTTGATGATAACCCGATCTCAAATCAATCTTGGAGAAGACTGAAGCTCCTCTCAATTGATCAAACAGGTCATCAATTTTCGGCAATGGATACCTATTTTTGATCGTTAACTTATTCAACTGCCTATAATCAATGCACATACGCATCGACCCATCCTCAAAGTGTACACAGCGCTCATGATCAGTCTGTACTATTGTGAGAGCATAACGACTTAAGCGAAGAAATTATGCCTCGTACGTTTCCACCGTCTTACTTTTTTGAACCGAATTCAGGAATTTCTTTCTCCGGGCATCTACATAACTTGTCCCGATGTACTTCTCTTGGAAAGCAGCTTTAAAGAAATCCCAAGGAACCAATGCAGCCTCGGTGCCTTCTCGAATAGTAAGCCACCATTGATACGCCTTGTCTCTTAAGAAGGACACAACTCCTCTCAGTTTCTGCTTGACGGTGTACTCCAGATCATCCATAATTCGTTCTACAGCCTCAAGCCAATATTCTGCCACATTTAGAGCTACACCGAAGACACCTCTAAAAACTTCTGCACCACTAGACTTGAGTCATTTTGATATTGATCCACGAGCTACTGGCCTAGTTCTAGCCGGATACTCTTTTTAAGACTCGTAATATTGCTTGAGTCAAAGCATTATCCTCATTCGCATGATCATGAGATCCGCCGCTCTCGAATGACGCAGTACATCCATTTCAACATATGACCCGGCGCTTGACGCACAGACTAAATCCTCTACCACGGCCACGCGTCTCTGCGTCCACGACCACGTCCTCTAGTGCTCATAATGACTAATTCGATTTTAATCTGATTACAAGTTTTATGAATCAGAATACTATTTTAGTGTTTATTAACGATATTTTATGAGATATAATATTTTATGAGATATAAGAGATAGGGTTGTTTTCGCAATCACATCCTATAGTCTCGATCTCTATCATTTTCAACTCCTAAAACTAGAAGTTCTAGAGTGTTCCTAAGATCTTATCACAATAATAAACATTTAATAAACAAATACTTACTTGACTTGGTGCCGGATGCTCGTGGTGCCATACTACTTTTAAAATGTAAAGTCTAAAATTTTTAAGTAGTTTTTAAACAGAAATTATTGGTGAACCCAAACCACAGTCGAGTTTTGAAAATAAGCTCTGATACCATAAAATGTAACACCCTAAACCCGGCCTATGCATTAAGCCCAGATTTTGGCATGCCATACAAATTGAACATGCATTCAAATTATCAACGATGTAGAAAATAAAATTTCCAAAACGATTAAGAGAATGACTTTATCGAAAATCGAGGTTTATTCGAAATCCATGATTAAAAACACAAGAGTTTATCATTTGATTTACTGAGTAGTAGTTGATTAAAATTTTAAAATTTATTTAGTCAAAATATTTCATAGAAGAGTTTTAAAAGAATTTACTAAGTTTCAATGATATTTAAGAAAAACCTTTATTTTATGCGAGAATTTTAGAAAATATTTATGAAAACTAAATCAGTCCAATTTAGGAAAACTAAAACATAATAAAATCCATCCGCATAATAAAATCCATGAAAATAATTAAAGAGGCCTTATTACATCGCAATTAAAATAGTACTTAATTAATTAAAAAGTTTTAAAGATATATAAACCGCCATTCGTAGTATAGCTTCCACACGAAGTCATCTCCCACTCAAGTCTCCATCAATTATTATTCCTCGAGAAGGGTAAGAAAAATGGGGTGAGTTACTTAGAACTCAATGTGTAACCCACTTACCGTATTCATCGGGCCAAAACCATATAAACATATAATTGGGCTTGAGCCCATTTTCCAAATGTTCAATATATATATATAAATCAAGTATATAAAATAATAATAATAATAATGTAACATCCCGAAAATGGGCCTATGTATTTCGATTTAATTATGCGAAATGGTATGACTTATGTATTATGAATGTATGATGAACATTTTTGGAAACTTGGAAATGTTAAGTTAAAATAGGAAAGTGAACATTTTTGGAAACCGGAAATGTAAGGAAATGATTTAGAAATGTTAAGTAAAAGAGAAACTAAAAAGATAGCCTTAAGAAAATTAATAGAAGAAATTTGACACAAACATAGGCTTGTTTAAGTGGCTTGAGGCACCACTTAAGGCCTGTGGGTGACGCCACAAGCTATGCAAATGGGCCTAGGTTTGAGCAACGGGAAGCAAATAAAGGATTTTATTTTTGCTACAGGAAGCAAAGGAGGTGGACTGCAATAAGGACACTTACAAGATGAGTTTAATTTTACTAAAATTGACTAGACAAGGGATAAATTGTTGGGATTATTTTCTTAAGGTGATAATTAAAGATAAATTTATCAAGATATGGAGAGTTGGCCG
This sequence comes from Gossypium rotundifolium, assembly GCA_025506655.1. Lineage (NCBI taxonomy): Eukaryota > Viridiplantae > Streptophyta > Magnoliopsida > Malvales > Malvaceae > Gossypium > Gossypium rotundifolium. The sequence continues at coordinate 47,705,896 of CP106732.1, read as the reverse complement.
ATTGGGGGACTCCTTGGGTTGGTATTTTCGGCCAAAAATAGGATGGAGGAGTAGCCAAATTTCATAACATCATTTAGCCTCTCCTTCATTACTCTTTTCTCTCCAAAAACCTGTCACTTTCTTTCCTCTTTCTTTTAACTTGTTCTAGCCGAATTCTCTTCCTAAAGGACCACTATTGCCGATTCTCCCTAAGGCCTTATACCTTTCTCTTTTTACTCTTGTTGAAGCTGAATATACAAGGGGCTCACAGCCAACTATTCTTTAAGTCTTAGGCCAAATCTTTGAAGGATTTAAAGCAAAGGGGTTGTCGATTTCTTCAAAGTAAGGGTAAGATCTCATTCAGATTCATCCTTTTCTTTTAAGATTAATCGAAACCAGGAAATCTAACCCCATTATTGTGTTAGTTGAAACTTGGAAAGAAGGCTTCAGATCATCCATAAGTCGACCATAAGGAAGAAATCTTCCAAGATCTAAGGTATGGAATATTCGGCCAAGGCCTATTTTTGGTGTTTAGATATAGTTTATATTTATTCAAAATAGCCAAAACTAACAAGTTAATAGATCTAAGGATCAGTCGATTACAAGGAAGGAGAAGTTTTTTTCCTGAAGGTACACCATAGGCCGCGTGTTCCCTAGTTATTCGGTGAGTTTCGGGATTCAAAAATCACAAGGTATGTGCCTAAATATAATTGGCCATAGGCCTGTTTTGATAACTAGATCTATTCCATAATTGATAAAAAGCCAAAACTAACTTGTGGTATAATTTAATGTTTGGCCGAATGCAAGAAGGAATACAACAAGGTTTCGGGACTTGATTCTTAAGTCAATCGGCAACAAGGTAGGTTTTAAGTGTGCAAATCCTACTAGGATTTGGTTTTATAGCCTAATAGGCTTTGTGCTAACATATTAAGGTTGGCCGAATGTAGGGACTTGAGATCTAAGGCTTTAGATCAGATTTTCGGGATTCAAGTGAAATTGTTAAGCGAATCAGGTGTGTACCCTACCCTAAGTTTTAATACGTTCATGGCTATGTTTTAAATTAAATGTGTTATTAAGAATGTGAAAAGAATGGCTAAGGTAACATACAATGGTACAAAGTACTAAGGTACGTTTCCTACTCCTACTAGGAATATGAATATATGTTATTTTAACATGTGAAAAGTGATAAGAATATGAAAAGTGTAAGAATGTGAATTAAGGTATGATATTGCATGATATGTATGATAAGTGGCATATGGGTTATATGAAAAGGGGAAGTTAATGTGGTGACCTAAGACCACGAAATCTGAATGTGGTGACCTAAGACCACGATAACTGAATGTGGTGACCTAAGACCACGATTTTTGAATGTGGTGACCTAAGACCACGAATTTTATAAGGGTGATGAGTACGTCGACTGCAGCGACTGCCTTCGATGGTGTGTAGCGGATGGAGGGTTGACTTAGTAGTCCCCACGGTGTGCAGGTTGGTACAGGAGGCGTGTAGCAGATGGCTATCTAGGTTTGGGTTGGGTTGCATCATTATTTTTTATTTGTTTATGAACATGTATGATAATGTATGCCCGAGTTATTAAATTTTAGTGTTGGTTACACATTGAGTCTGTTGACTCACCCTTATGGGATTACTTTTCGTGTGTGACAAGAATGGACCGGTGGCGAGATGCTTAGGAATGGCCATGCTCAAGAAGAAGTTCATCTATTTAGACTATTTCATTTAAGTACTTTGAATTTAAATTTTGGGAATTATTTGATGTAATAAGGCCATAGTAGAACTACTTTTCTTGCTTTTATTTATTAAGCTTACAAACTTTTATTTATTAAAAGATTAAGTAAATTTATTTTAAAACAAAGCCTAAACGTTTTGTCACCTAAAGAAAAGGATTTTAATAATGAAATAAACTTGTTTTCAACTCAAGCCCAACCCAAAACAATTTATCTTTCAAAATACACAAGTTTTTCCTAAGTAACAAAAGAATTTGAAACGGTTTACACCAAGGAACATACCAGATTCGATCAAGGCTCGTGGGCCAGGTTTGGGGTGTTTCAATTTGGTATCGAGCCCGATTTTAAACTCTCACTGTGGTTCAAGGCCCAAAACATTTTAAAATCTAGCCTAAAAGGAATTTTACGAAAAAAAATTTCGTGTTTTCGGCATGGCACCTAAGTCTCAGGCCAAGTCCACCGGTAAGTACTTCTATCCATTGTGTGATTCATATTATGACTTGTAGAAAAGTAGAAAGGGAATGGAACGTAGATTAGCATGATAAGCACTTGAACCCTAGGACTAGTATACCCCAACAAAAACATAAGACTTAAATGCCTAACTAAATAAACCTGTGATTGAGTCACCGTGTTAGGGTGTGGCAACCATGGTACGCATGTCTAGGATTGGTTTCGGTGGGAGCTTGGTATTTAAGTAGTCTGCGTGACTCGCCTCCTCTCCACTCGAATCCTACCTGGTGCGTAGCTACGGTTCACCCTAACCAAAAGGACTTAATCACGGGTTAAACCCCTAACTAAAACCCGAAAGGGACTAGCCGTATTTTTATGGAAACCCTAGCTTTAAAATCCCTATATTACCCTTTTAAGAGTAGCACAATATTTTTTGCAAAAATTCTTCCAAAATATTTCTGATTTACAAATTTACTAAAATACCCCTAGCGGTAAAATTACAAAAATGCCCTTGGTTTATGAAATTTTAAATACCCACAATTCTTATCAAAATTTCATTATTTTATAAAATGTTCAAAAACCCTAATTTGCAAAATATCAAAATACCTTGATTTTGAAAAATTACGAAATTGCCCCTAACCTGCAAAATTACCAAAATGACCCTAATCTTCAAAAAAAAATTTTTCAACAACACTGATTTGGAAAACAAATTCTCAAAAACAACCTTCAAGTTTTGTAAAATTTTAAAGTACCTCAATTTATTAAGATTTACAAATTTACGAGTTAATTAGAAATACCTCGATTTCAAAATTTTCGAAATACCTCTGGATTTCAAAATTACCAAAATACCCTTATTGACAAAATCACCAAGGAACCTTATTTTGAAAAATTATGAAAATACCCAGTAGGGAAAATTACGAAAATACCCACGGTAGTGGAAAAACAACAACAATGAAAACTACAACATTTCTCCGAATGAACGAAAGTTCATAATTGATTGATGGATGTATGAATGTAAAGGCGTGTGTGCGTATGAATCTGAAAGAACCACTCTTAAAATTCTTTTCATAAAACTTCTTGCGGTTAATTAGTGGAATAAAAGTTAATTCATAAAATTTCTTAAATAGATTAAAGCGCATCGTTAGATATGAGTTCTAGAGGACGCGGTCGTCATGGAAGCGGTAGGGGAAGAATGACTGTGTCAGAACCCGTTAGATCGGGTCAAGGGTCTGACAATGAGTTACCACCGCCACCACCACCCCCAGCTGTTGGTGTCGAGCAGCAAGCTCAGATGGGGGATGATGTTATATCGCAGGCTATGCTGCGATTTCTTGAAATGGTGGTAGTCTTTGGAGGGAATCTGAGGAGCTCGTAAATCTGTACCTAAGCGACTCCGAGCCAACGGAGCTGAAGTATCCATGGAGTATCTGGTGTGGCACCCAGTACAGCTGAATACTGGTTGGAAGTGACCGAGCGCATTATGGATGTACTCGATCTGACCCCTGAGGAGAAGTTGAAAGGAATGGTGGCTCTGCTATGCGATGAAGCGTATCAATGGTGGTTAACAGTTCGGGATGGTGCCCCAACTGAGGATCGGACCTGGGAATATGTTAAGGCGGCATATCAGAAGAAGTATATCAGCACGCGTTATATTGATGAGCAGAGGAAGGCTTTTCTAGGACTGGTTCAAGGGAACAAGTCAGTAGCAGCGTATGAAGCTGAATTTCTAAGGTTAAGCCGATATGCTCTAGGAGTAGTGGCTACGGAGCATGAGCGGTGTGTTCGATTTGAAGACAGTTTAAGGGATGACCTCAGGTTATTGATAGCTCCACATCGAGGCGGAGTTTTTCGCGTTGGTAGAAAAGGCTAAGGTAGCCGAGGGAATCAAGGACTCAGTTAAGATGAGCTCTGATAGGAATAGACCCAAGAGGGTTATGGGTCATCGAGGATCGTCGAGAAATGTGCGAGAAAATGCCCAGAGTCGATAGGCGCGAAATTCGACAAGTTGTCTGAGGAGGCGATTGTCCTTGTGAACAGTGTGGGAAGAAACATTTAGACGAATGCTGGAAGAACACAGGTGGGTGTTTCGGATGTGGGTCAAAGAACCATATGACCAAGGATTGCCCGAAGAAACTAGATGAGAATCGCCCATGACTCGGAATGCTAATCGGTGGTAGGGGGACAAAGACCTCGGTGAGGTCGTGGTCTAAATAATCGAGGAAATGGTAGAGGACGTGGAACACCAGGTCAAGGTGCTGCTAATATTGAGGCAAGGCAGTCGGGTTTGGTTTATACGGTTCACCGGAGGGAGGATAAAGATGCACCAACGTCATAATCGGTACGTTTCTCATTCATGGCAAGCCCTATTTTGCTCTTATTGATGTGGGCTCGACCCATTCTTATGTTGCATATAGTGTAGTGGAAACACTAGGCCTAGACTCGAACTTTCGATAGGGAGATGGTGTAGTAAGCCCATTAGGCCAAAGCGTAGTGGTGGATAAGATCTTTCGAGTGTATCCCTAAAATTCGGGAGTGAGCTTTGGTGACTTAATGGAGTTACCCTTCGGAGAATTTGACCTCATACTTGGTATGGATTGGTTAGTAGAGCACCGGGCTGTGTTGGATTGTGCGGCTAAATGAATGGAACTAAGGACCCCGAAAGATGAAGTGGTAGTAATAATAGGAGAAAGAAAAACTACTTGTCTAATGTAGTTTTATTTTAAAGGTGAAAAGATGGTTAAGTAAAGGGTGCAAGGCATTTTAGCCTTTGTAAGTGCGCTAGATGGAAAGGAAGAAGGTGTTAGTGGAGTTAGAACAATAAGGAACTTTGAGAATGTGTTCCCGGAGGAATTACAGAATACCCCAGGATAGGGAGGTGGAGTTTGGTATTGACACTGCTGTTGCAGGTCTGTCGACTCGTGTCAATTGCCCCTTATAGAATGGCACCAAAGGAGTTGGTAGAGCTCAAGGCTCAAATTTAGGAATTACTTGACCGTGGATTTATTCGACCCAGTGTGTATCCGTGGGGAGCATCGGTCTTGTTTGTGAAGAAGAAGGACGAACTATGTGAATATGCATAGATTATCGTCGGTTGAATAAGTGACCATCAAGAACAAGTATCCTTTGCCAAGGATTGATGACTTGTTCGATCAGCTTAAGGGGGCGGCAGTGTTCTCAAAGATCGACTTAAGGTCAAGATATCATCAGTTGAAGGTGAAGGAGGCACATATCCATAAGATAACCTTTAGGACAAGATACATCCATTTTGAGTTTATAGTAATGCCGTTTGGGTTGACCAATGCCCCAGCCGCGTTCATGGATATGATGAACCGAATGTTTTAACCTTACTTGGATTAGTTCATCGTTGTGTTCATCGGTGACATCCTCGTATACTCCAAGACTGAGGAGGAGCATGATGAGCATCTCCGGATTGTGTTGCAAGTATTGAGGGAGAAGAAGCTTTATGCCAAATTCAACAAGTGTGAATTTTGGCTTAGGGAAGTTGCTTTCTTAGGACACGTGGTGTCTGCTGAAGGAATAAAGGTGGATCTTAAGAAGATTAAAGCGGTGTTGGATTGGAAACCACCTAAGTCGGTGGCGGAGATTCGTAGTTTCTTGGGCTTGGCAGGCTATTACAGAAGGTTTGTAGAAGGATTTTCGTCAATAGCCACGCCTTTAACAAAGTTACTAAGGAAGGAAGTACCCTTTGTATAGACGGATAAGCAACAGGAGAGCTTTGAGAAGCTTAAGAAGGTATTAACGGAAGCTCCAGTGTTGATTTGGCCTAAGGCAAGAAAGGATTTTACGGTGTATTGTAACACTTCCCATACAGGTTTGGGTTACGTATTAATGCAAGACGGGAAGGTAGTCGCATAAGCGTCCCGACAGTTGAGGCCACATGAGGTAAACTACCCGACGCATGACTTGGAATTAGCAGCAGTGGTTTTCGCTCTTAAGGTATGGAGGCACTACCTTTATGGCAAAAAGTCGACGATCTACACAGACCACAAGAGCCTTAAGTATTTGCTAACTCAGAAGGAGTTAAACTTGAGGTAGCGAAGGTGGGTTGAATTGCTGAAGGACTATGACTGTTCGATAGAATATCACCCGGGCAAGGCGAATGTAGTGGCAGATGCCCTAAGTCAGAAGGTGGTGTCGGATCTGAGGGCAATGTTCGCCCATTTAAGTTTGTATGATGATAGAAGCCTGTTGGTAGAGTTGCAAGTCTAGTCGAAGTGGCTGAATGAAGTGAAAGAGGGACAGTTGGCTGATGAGGACTTAAGTGCTAAGCTACAGCAAGTACAGGACGGAGAGTTAGAGGACTATGATGTTAGTGATGAGGGAGTAGTGTACTTCAAAGGAAAGGTCTGTATGCCGAGGGACGAGGAGTTAAGACAAAGGATTCTTTGGAAAGTGCATGGTAGCCCTTATCCTATGCATCCCGGAGGCACTAAGTTGTATAGAGACCTAAGGAAACAATTTTGGTGGCCTGGTTTGAAAAAGGAAGTTACTGAACTCGTTGGAAAGTGTCTGACGTGTCAGCAAGTTAAGGCTGAACACCAAGTTACATCAAGATTGCTTCAGCCAATCGAAATTCCGCAGTGGAAGTGGGAAAGAATTACCATGGACTTCGTTAGTGGGCTTCCCCTTACACCTACTAATAAGGACTCGATATGGGTAATAGTAGACCATCTGACCAAGTCCGCGCACTTTATCCCAGTAAGAGTTGATTATTCTCTTCAGAAATTGGCTAAATTATATGTGGCAGAAATTGTGAGGCTACATGGAGTGCGGTGTCTATCATTTGGATAGAGACCCAAGATTTACGCCTCGATTTTGGAGGGCACTTCATCAAGCTTTAGGCACTAAGTTGGATTTCACTACGGCTTTTCATCCACAATCGACGGGC